>CM053594.1:234255973-234269072 GCA_028646575.1 Pseudocheirus occidentalis | reverse complement strand
GATGGTTGGAAGCCCATCTGCTGATCTGTTTCTTGGTCTGCTTGTAACTTGTGTTCATATTCTCTGGAATTCAGGGTGCTGACTTTTCCCCCTGAACTAGGTAAATGATATGTTTGTTTGATTAAAGAAAGATTGTTAACCCATTTTAGAGTTGCTTTCCTTTAGAAAAGCAGATCTAAGAACCTGTGCTGGCAGCTGCCCTTGGTATGCTAGGTTGCTTGCTGATATAATGGGTTGACTTACTATTTACTATTTGTGTTGGTCTTTCATTTCACTAACTTTTAGTGGGAAGAAATAAAACTGGCATGTATAAGCTAAGGGACTAACATCCTGCCTCCTTTCAAAGAAGAACAAAAAGGAAAGCTTATGACATTTTTTTCTTAATCTTAAAAATCATGCTCCTAGACCAGCAATATTTAAGGGATCAGAAGATATAATTCTAGTCTAGTACTCCTCTTTCAGAAGAGAATGGAACATCCAGCCTTATGGTCCCTTCCCCTAATCCCTTCAAGGCAAAAATCCAAATCTCCCTTGGAGAAGGGTGAGCAGAATTCTAGAACATTTTATCCATGCCCCCTCCTAAACCTCATTTAGATGACCCATGTAGACATTCATATCTTATATGCAGCTTACACAAAAGTAAGTAAATACAAAGTACTTGCTGAGTAATTTTAAGGAAAGAACCCTAAAAACTGTGGAGTGTTTTTGAAATGGCACTTGAACCAAGCATTGAGAGAAGCTAAAAGAGGTTGAAATAAAGGAAGAAAGTATTCCAGGCATGGTAGACAGCCTGTGCAAAAGCCCAGAGTTGGGAATGTTGTATTCAAGGAACAGGAGTAGGTCTCTTGCAGTTTAAACTCTGTCTACCCAGGGATGCCAAAAACTTGGGGGGTTTAGGTTCTGCCCGCCCAGGGATGGAAAAACTGTTGAGGTTTCATGATGCATTGTGGTGGAACCATCTCAAAGAATTCAGTCAGACCATCTCTAATACAAGTCTAGGCATTTATTGAGATTGATGCCTCTGATGAAGCAGGTTAAGTCCCAAGAGTAACCAGCAACTTCAAAGAAAGCAAGATGGATTTTATAGGGTAAAGATACAATTACATAACAGAAATTACGAATATTAAAAAGGCAGGAGGGATTTGTTAAGGGATTAGGTAATAGAGAAAGGGTCTCAGCCATAGTGGAGCTATACATGCCATTACTCACAATGCATACATAGAAACCCATGGGGCGGTGTTTATGAATGTATGGTAATGGCATTATAACAACCCTCTCTATGTCCTAAGTTCACTCTAGGTTAGTTCTTTACTATTACTGCACAGGTGCTGACTTAAGGAAAGTCCCTTCTATTGTTTTGGGGTATACATCCTGCTCGGACATTCTATTGGGGCTGCTTTCTGATTGATCTGAGTATTGTAGTTCTATCTAAGACTAGATGGATGTGGTTGTGGTTGAGTGCATGGGCACATCTGCTGTTTCTGTGAGAAATAGGAGGAATAGGTCTGGGGGCAGTGGCTAGCTAGAGGTGGTGGCTTGGATCCCAATACATGGACATGCCTGCTGTTTCTGGGAGTTCATGGACATACCTGTTGTTCCAGTGAGTAGTGAGGCTTATATGAAGAAGTTAGAATATTGGAGGGAAGTGTAAGTGATTAGATAGCTGTGGTGGGCCTGCTGTTGAGTGGGACCTATAAGGAAGTTAGTATTGGGGCTGGAGGCAGCTTTATTAGGATTCCATCAGGTTGGTACATTAAACATATTCATATTGAAATAACTTCTTAACAAAGTAACATCTAAGGTAAGTAATCACATAAAAATAGCACTACCATCCCCAACATATAGAAACAGACATCCATAGTTACCCACCTAACATGACATACATTTTTTAAATTTTACAAATGTAGCAAAGGCTATTGTCCCACATGTAGCATGGGGGTATCATTGTATGTCTTGAAAAGAGGTGGAATAGATCTCTCTAGAGTCTTGTCCCCAACCCCCTTCTCCAAGAGATAGACTTCATTTCCTGCAAAGAGGAGAAGCAAGAGGTTGGGGGAAGAAACTTAACCACTCTGCTCTCCTCAGAAAGAGGGGACACTAGGCTAAAACTATATCTATCTGCTTTCTTATATATTGTTAGTTGTGGGGATATGCTTTACAGATTCGTACTGACTTTGAATCATTATTTCATTAACGGAGAGAAAAGGACCCAAAGCTTTATGGACAATGCTTGACCCCTTTCTAAATACCAGTTCCACAATGAACACATATAACACTTAGCCATGATTCCCATTTATCCAGATCAATAGCAAAATAGAAGTTAGAGAGAGTATACAGAAGAGAACATATGCCACACAATAAAAAGCAAAAGAGCTCTCCCACTGGGAATGAGGTAACAGCTCCACTGAGAGAGAGGAAAGACAGAGAGAGAGGCACAGAGACTATAGACAGAAATACTGAGAGAAAGAGAGAGAGACAGAGAGAGGGAGTCTTAGATCTCACCCTAGAGGAAAAGGTAGTTCGCTGAAGACTCTAGTGTAGTAATCAGGGGATAGAAAAATAACAGAAACTGCCAGCTCCTCGAATGTTGATTTCTTGCCAGTCTTTTCCTTCAGCAACATGAACTGGGGTTGGCATCTTTCATCTTCTCTCTTGAAGCTGGAAGCCAGCAATGCACAAAGCACCTGCAGAGGACAAAGACACTAAAGAGATTTGATGTGGCCCCAAGAAAACTGAAGAGCTCATCTCTCCCTTACTCTTACCCACTCTGCTTACCCCTCTCCTTACACAGGTGCAGGGCATTGATCTCCACCAAATGAGGAAAGAGGCCCATAGCAATGTGCTTTGGGACTCATATTAAACAAAAATAAAATTAGATTTTCAATAGCTTTCGTGCTTCCTTTACCATCATCCAACTATCACTCCCAAGTGACTGAGTCCACAGAGAAGGGGTAAATAAATTATGTTTCAAGCCCGGAGAGATGGGGCATGAGGAGCGGAACTCTCAGCCTAGTGAATTACCTCAACATTACAGGTGATAAAGACCCACCTGATGCAAGCTCATGTTCAGTTCGGTAGTCACTTAACACTGGAGGATGCTTGGATAGAATACCAATTTTTCTGTTTCCATGCAATAGAAGTTAATTATTTGAACATGGCCAAAAAAAAAAAAACCCTCACATTGAGAGTCTCTTTATTTGTGACCAAAAAAATAAAAGCAAAGTAATGAAATCAGTAAATATTAGAAAGAGCACTAAAAATTAAACATGATTTCCTTTAGACACAGATCTACCCAAACTAGTCAGTATGTATTTCCTAAATCAGGAGTTTCTAGACACATTTCTGATGCCTAGAGTCTTTCACTCCAGACAGAAGCAAGAAGCGATCTAAATGTGATACTTAGTAAATGGAGTTTTGTTGCTTACAACCACCTCTGATGCTGCTTTCTGCCTGCTGCTCCACATGGCCGTTCATATAGTGAATGGACTGTGTAGTTGAGTGTTTTAGTTGAATTGTTTAGTGTTTGTTCCTTAAAGTTCCTCTTTTTGAAGAGGCAGTGACAGATACAGAGAAAGAGAAAGACAGAGAGCACTTCAATATAGGCTGCTGCTTAAGTCTAGTGGTATTTTCCAGGGGTTTCCCTTTGCCCGTCTCTCCACAATGTAATCCACTTGTTTATAACAAATATTCAGAAAGCAAGGAAAATCAGCTTATCATTTCTTGAAGACAAAACCCATTATGAAAATATATGTAGCAAATAAACAAGATTTAAGAGTAATTGGCAGCAGTTCAGTAAACTTTGACAAAGCAGGAAAAGAGAGAAAATGCGGGGAAGATAAATTCACCTGGCCTAGTACTGCAGCAAATCCTGCCCAGGCAGGTCCCTCCCTAAGCAGGTCAGTGAACTAGAGAAGGTTCCAACTGCTCATAATTATAGTATCTGGGTACCAATGGCTCTTCCATTTCAAGTCACTACTGTCCTCATTTTCAGGGCTCCCAAGTTTGCAAGATATTTCATTCCTACAAGGTTTATGCCTCCTATAATCCTTCAGTCTCTCCTTTCAATTGGGAAAAAAAAATACACTTCTCATAAATTCCCTGGTTGATAAAGATAGAATGGGGATGTTATACTACCATATCATTTCCATTTTCACACACACGCCCCTTGGTTCTTTTTCATTATTTTCATCTTAATTTTATGGACCAGGATGACACAATACATAAGACCCATTGCTTCTCAGATGGAGCATAGATAAACAATGCTATAGAAAGAAACAAAGTAGTACAGGATGAAGTCATCACTATGCCCTCAAGAAAGCTCCCCTGCCCACTACTCTTTCTCTTTTCCTGGGAATAGCCAATTCCCTCTTCTCTTCAAGTGTTCTGTGCTCCAGAACTAACTGCCATGATACAGAAAGAGATATCAGACATCCTTGCCTATTAAAGAAAGCTCATACAATTCAGATAGGCTCAAATGGTAACAGGTATCCAGGGCTCCACAGTACTAGAGGCATAATAAATGGAGCAAGAGCAATAGCAAAGTTCATAATCCCAGTTGACATTTCATTAATGGGCTCCTCAGAAAGAGGTTAACAGGACTAATTTAATAATCATAACAATAGGTGACAAGAAAAAGTAGTAAAAGGCTATTTCAAGGTCATTCCAAAAGCTAACAAGAATCCTATTTTTTTTTATGGTCTTACTTTAAAATTTGTATCTCAAATCATACATGCTGCCTTATCTTAACCAAAACATTACTGGGCCAGGTTCTTGAGATAATGAGGAAGCAATACGGGAATTAAAGGTCTCAGAAGCATGAACAACAGGAAAAAGGTAAATGCAAGAAGCACTGGGAGGGGGGGAATCTATTTTCTTTTTTATGTAATCTACAGTTTATTTTATTTTTTAAATTTATTTCTCATTAAATTTTAAGTTCTGATGTGTCGCCCTTCCTCCCCATCCTACGCTAGAGAAAACCACCATTTATCTCAGATTTATAAACGTATGTAAAACTATACCATGTATCAGAATTTTGATACTGTTTTGATAATTACTGCATTATAATATAGTTTAAGATCTAATATTATTAAACCTCCTTCCTTAACTTTTTTATTTAATTGTATAAATATTATTTACCTTTTGTTCTTCTAAATGAATTCAATTTTTTTCTATCGATAAAATCTTTGTTTTTGGTCATTTAATTGGGATGGCATTGACTAAGTAGATTAATTTAGGTAGAATTATTATTTTTATTACCTTCACTCTACCCACCCATAAGCAAATATTATTTTTCCAATTATTTAAATCAGACTATTTTATAAAAAGTGTTTTATAGTTATGTTCATGAAGTTTCTAGATTTGTCTTGGCAGATATGCTCCCAGGTATTTTATACTGTCTACAATTATATTTAAAAGGGCATCTCTTACTCTCTCTTCTTGCAGGGTTTGCTGGTGATATATAGAAATGCCAAAGAATTATATGGGTTTATTTTGTATCCTGCTACTTTGCTAAACATTGTTGTTTCAACTAACATTTTAATTGAATTTCTAGGATTTTCCAAGCATATCATCATATTGTCTGCAAAAAGAGTCTTATTACCTCATTGCCCATTCTGATTCCTTCCATTTCTTTTTCTTCTCTTATTGCTATTGCTAGCACTTCTAATACAGTGTTGAATAATAGGGTGATAATGGACATCCTTATTTCCCTCCTGATCTTATTTGGAAGACACATAGCTTATCCCCATTGAAATAATGCTTGCTGATGGGTTGAAGTAGATGCTTCTTAACATTTTAAGGAAAAATCCATTTATACCTCTGGTTTCAAGTGTTTTTAATAGGAATGAATGTTGCAGTCTGTCAAAAGTTTTTTCTGTCTCTAGTGATATATGATTTTTCTTACTTTTGTTATTGATATAATCAAGTATGTTAATAGTTCTCCTTATGTTAAACCATCTCATCACTACCAAGAAAGTGAATAACATCTTAATTGGAAGACCTTGGAAATTGGTGTCTATCCCTGCTCTATTGAATATATTTATCAAATATTTGGATTAAGGAATAGATGTCATATTTATCATGTTTACAGATGGCACAAAGCTAGGAGAGACAGCATGCATATTGGATGACAGTCATGATACTGAAATATTTTAGTGGATTAGAATGCTGAGCCAAAATAAGAAGATAATATTTAATGGGATAAATGTACAATTTTACACTTGAATTTGTGACAGTAATTATCCAAGGATCCATTGATAGGTATTACTATCAGTCATAACCACCAACAACACAAGGTGTGTATATATATATATATATATATACACACACACACATATATATATATACACATATATATACACATAACACATGTACCTATACATATACATACATACATGCATACATACATACATACACACATATGCCCTGATAATAAACAGTTTAAGCAACCTTATATGGGTTTTAGTTATACAGGCAAGGTAGACACAAGGGAATCTTACAAAAAGCATAAAGGCAAGATAATTATTTACACTTCAAAGAAAAGGTATTGGAAGGGGAAGCTCTGTATTATCAAAACATTAAACTAGTCAGTAAACACCTCCCATATAGCTAGAATTTGCAAACTAATTATTAAAACTAGAACTAAAGCTGATGTCTCAACTTGATTTTATAGATCTTAGATAATATGACCTGTTTGCTCTAAATAAATCGTGGTAAAAAAATTGAACCAGAAATTCTCTTACAGCAAGTTTTTAAAAAGCAGTTTTACAAAATTACAAGATTGGGAAGATATATTTGGATACAAAGTTGTCTAGAAAAAAATTTAGTTAATTTATTATTAAACTAAAGAGTGGTGTATTGTCCAAAATGAGAAATGTGATAATACAACTTCACTTTTTCCTGATCATATCATATTTGGAACATTGTGTCCAGATGTATATGAACTTGGAGAATGTTGTAAGGAAGAAAATTAGGATGGTAAAAGCCTTCAAGATCATGTCTTATTAAAATCAGTTGAAGAAACTGGAAATGCTTAGATTGGATAAGGAAAGGCTTAGGAGAAACATGATGGTTATTTTCAAGTATTTGAAGTGCTGTCATGTGGAAGAAAAGACTTGTTCTATTTGATCCCAAAGAGGGGAATTAAGTCTAACGGATTTCTAATATGGATGACATGATCCTACTGAACATGGATGTCAAAGAGATAAGGAATCTTAGTTTTCACAAAAAGAAGGTGACCCACGTAGCTCTGAACCCTTGTGTTTAGTCACAGCCTCAGTGGACTAAACTGAAAACCTGGGACCTGGTCAGAGGGAAATCTTGCTTTATCTACTCAATGACTCAAACATGTTGTCAGTGTACTAACCTAAATTGGGCTAGACTCCTGACCACAGTCCATCAGAGTGGAAGCTGAGTACAGGGATTACTCTGTTTCCCAATGGACCTGTCCCAAATATTCCATTCAATACCCTCAGATCCAGTTTCAGCACCTCATGTCCATTAAGACAATATGACAGACTCATCATGACTTCACTTTGTTGGGTGGATGCCCAGATCCCAATGTTACTAGTTTCACCCTTCATGAGCCTTGAATAATTGATATGTTTGATGAAAACTCAGAAAAGATGGTGTGCCAGCTTTATGACACAAATTCTTATGGAATCATCTCAAAAAAAAATTAGTTTCGTGAAATTATGAAATGACAGATTAGCCCTAATGTAAAGGGGAAAAAACTTACTAATTTTCTAAAAGTGGAATAAGCTGCCTTAAGAGGAAATGGGTTCTCCCATGCTTCAGCTCTTCAAGCAAATGATAGGTGAACATTTGTTGGGAATAACATAGAGGGGACTGTTTAGGTATGTACTAAGTATGGATGCTGGATGACCTCTGACATCACTTTCATCTCTGAGATTCTGTGATCTGTGAAAATTTCTCATAATATAATTACAGTTAATATGGAGAACAATGGCCTATGTTATAGAACATTTAATTTGTTGAATGATAAGACTTCAAAAATAACCAGGTCATTCTGAAGAGAGGTCTATAGTGGAACACCCCCAGGAATATGCCTTAGCCCTGTATTCAGCACTTTATCAGTCAATTGGATTAAAAAAAAACATTTACTATGATTATCAGTTTTTCACAAATTGATGGCAAAAGACATTAGATAATAGAGAATGATGTACTCAAAACTAATAAGATAAAATATAATAGAGGGATAAATATAAAACCCAATGTCAATTGCACAAATAAATGAGATGTGACTCAAAAATAGTTCACTTGAATATTTAGTAGTTTTAGTGATCTGACACCTTAATGCGCATCAACAATATGATGTGATTGTTAAAAGAAAAAAAAATCAATCCCTGGCTGCATTAATAGTTACAGTGTACAGAGAGATGGATGGAAATGATAGTGTTGCTTGGCACTGATCATCATCATTTAGTTTTTATACAGAACCTAATATGTTCCAGGTACTATGATAAAAGTTTTACAATTACTTCATTTGGTCCTCACAACAACCCTGGTAGGTAGGCATTATTATTATTATTCTCATTTTACAGATGAGAAAACTAAGGCAAACAGAGGTTAAATGATTTGTCCAGAAAAACACAGCTGTTAAGTGTCTGAGGCTAAATTTGAACTCAGGTCTTCCTGACTTCAAGCCCAGCACATTATCCTACAGTGTGCAACCTAGCTGCCACATTTAG
Source organism: Pseudocheirus occidentalis (assembly GCA_028646575.1). Lineage (NCBI taxonomy): Eukaryota > Metazoa > Chordata > Mammalia > Diprotodontia > Pseudocheiridae > Pseudocheirus > Pseudocheirus occidentalis. The sequence goes on along the minus strand of CM053594.1, from coordinate 234,260,364 downwards.
AGTATTGGGTTCAGTCAAATCACATTTAGAGTGGTAAGACGGATAAACACTACAGCACAAAGGAGGGCTTTAAGCACAGGTTCATTCCTGATCTGGTCTGACAGAAAAGACACTATAACAGCTTCAAAGGAGCTAATCATCTTACTTTATTCTGGTCTAGTCTTCTCACCAGTGTTGCTGATAATGGGAGCACAAGTCCTACAGCATTCCCTAATCACCCTTTTCTCCGGTGCCAGAGAAAAGGCGGTGAGGGGCGACTACTCCCTACGTCTCCATGGGGTCAATCGAGACTGGCACAACTTGTGCACTCCTCTAAATCCCCTCAAGCCTCAATGGGAGCCAGTTGAGATAAACACAGATTCACCCCCCAAGCCTTGATGGGAGTCTATCAAGGCTCACACAGCATTCTAGCTTGTGCATTCAACTCTAAGGGTTCCAATGTCCACCTCCTTTATGGACAAAGAAGGCATATTGACAGCACAAGTTAACATCACTTCATCCCTATATCTCACTGCACAGTTGCAGTGGATATTTATAATTTAAGTATGAATGCTTATATTATTTATCATCGTATCATGCTGCCTAAGCATGGTGGAGATGTTTCCAAGTCAGCAGCCTGAGAAACTGAGATAGTTACGGCCATGGATCCTGGGAAACTAACTCTATGAAATAATAACAAAAATCAGCTTTATGCATGCTAAAATCCACCTTACTTACACTAAAATCCACCTTACTTAGAAGAGTATTGTTTAGTTCTAGGTGCATTTCAGAAAGACCCAAGACACTTTAGAACAAGTCCAGAGGAGAATTCAGTAATGAAAAGTCTGGAAACCATGACATAAGATTATCAGATGAAGGATGGAGAACGTTTATCCTGGAGAAGAGAAGGGTTAAAGGATAAAATGATGGTTGATAGGTGATAATCATCCTCAACAGGTTGAAGGCTGATATTTGTAAAAGAGATTAGACTTGAACCACTTGACAACAAAAGGCAGAACTAGGAGCAATAAGTAATAGTTACAGAGAAGGAGATTCCTGCACATTGTAATGAACAATTTCCTAATAAAGCTATCCAAAAGTAAAGTGGGCTACCTCTTAAGGGAGTGAGTTACCAGCCATTGGAAGTATTCAAACAAAACTTAAATGACTATTTGTCAAGGATGTCATCACTGGAATTCCTGCTCCAGTAGAATTTGAAAGCAAAGCCAAGTCTAAGATTCTGTGATTCTGGTAGAGACTTTGAGTTGGGTAGATTGGCCCAATCTTGGAGCTTACTCCAATTATTGACTTTTTTTTTAATTTGGGGAAGCAGATTTCTACAATCTTATAATGGTATTATAATGAAGTTATCTTATAATGGTAATTAACTTACAATAAGTAAATGGAAAATGGAGGAAAAGACTATGGAGTAGAAGCGCAGAAAGAAAAGAGGGAAAAGACTAGGTTGTGCCAGATAAAATCCTTGAGCTAATGAAATGACTCACAAGTTTTAACACTGCAGCTACTTTGTTCAAGTGACAATCAAAGTTGTGTGGAGAATTAAGTAAATATGTATTAGAAGTCTTCGTGGTCCCTTCATAATTACTCTGAAGAGGCTAATAAAGGTGAGGTAAATGTCATTGGCTGAGAAAGCATGACAGTTTTGTTTAAATGTGATTGAGAGAAAGAAATTTAATTTCAGTTTAAATTTTTAAAATATTGCTTATTAAAGTGTGGCATTTTAAGAAAAAGGTAACACTTTGTGTAATTGCTTCCTGATTCCCAAATACCTTAACCCAAGCCTGGACAAACCCTTTTCTGAACTGTTTGTCTCATTCTGAAGGAGAATTTCCCCATGGTAAGCCCCAAATATGTAGACTGGATGGCCTTTAAGGTATAAGAAAAAATGATTATTAATAACCAATATCTTGGAGATTCCAGAGCTTCCCCCAGCCCTTTTCTTTCAAAATTCTGACTTTAAGTTCAGTTTTTCCTAGATTCCTGATAATGAGATTACATTGAGTCTCCTCTTGTTCAAACCCCAACTCATGCTCAAAAGTAACTTAATCTAAAGTAAGGAGGACTATTGTGTTCTCAGTTTTAGGTGGAGATAGATTCTTACCCAGGTTTTTCTACTTTTCTACTCCCTTATCCAGAAACTAACCAGTATGGAAAATCTTTCTTAAACATTTACTCAGGTCAAGACCTAATCATACCATAAAAGAAACTCTAAAGTTTGGGCTAATGGGCATTTTCCTACTCATTGTGTTTGATCATATAAATCTGGGGAAAATATTGATTCTCCCTATTTTCAAGACAGGTCATATGGAAATTGATGTTTTTTTGACTAAGATTTAGATGCCCTAAGTCACCCCAAGACCCTAATTTCTTTATAGCCCACCTTCAAGTGTGTTAACCAATCAGAGTTGATTGGTGCCCCCTTGGGAACACCTGTTCTTTGAAGGACATATAAACTGTGTACCCCAACCCCAAAGGGAGCTTGGTTCCAACACTGCAGCTCCATGCAGTTGCATGCTGCTGGCTTTTAGAGAAATTAAAAATATGAGCTCAGACAACCTAATTTGTCATTTTTACCTTCCAGCTTTCACATTCTGTGATTTGAACAGCTCAAGTCTTGAGCCCAGCTAAGTATCGTTGCCAAACTCCATCTTCTATTGTAATGGACCTCTACTAAAATTGCACTTTTATCTCACTCTGAAGTGTGAAAGTAAACCTGGGTGTTCATAGGAGGACCTACACAGATCACAGATCACAGATCTGTCAAACTATTGAAGTTAAAGGCTATTCTACCCATTCTATCATTAAAATCTCCTCTTTCATGGACAGAGTCTTAGAAAAAAAAGATGTCTCTAATTTCTCATCTTTCATTTACTTTTCAAACCTCAAAATATAGCTTCTGGTCCCACTACTGGAGAGAAACTGCTCTCTATGAGGTCACAAATATTTTTTTAAATTGCTCAATTATCATACTTCTTTTTTTTGCTTTTTTTTTTGCTTTTTTTTTTGGAGGGCAGTTGGGGTTAAGTGACTTGCCCAGGGTCACACAGCTAGTTTTTTGTGTTAAGTGTCTGAGGCCAGATTTGAACTCAGGTACTCCTGACTCCAGGGCCAGTGCTCTATTCACTGCGCCACCCAGCCGCCCTAATTATCATACTTCTTGACTGTCTATAATGTTTGACACAATCATACTGTATCATTTCTCTTTCCTGGAGGTTTATGACACTGCTCTGTCATGGTTCTTTTCTGTTATTTTCTTAATGAACTTTCCTCATCTCCTTTATAGATTTAATAACCATTCCCCACCCCCAATGCATAGTACATCCCAAGACTTACTTAAACCCTCTCAGCTCTGTGTTCCTCTGTATGTCTGTCTCTCTGTCTCTGTCTCTCTCCATCTCTCTCTCTCTCCCTTTGAACCCCTCTGTCTCATCTCATTTCATCAGTTCAAATGAATTCAACTGTAATTTCTATTCAAAGAGTTCCCAAATCTGTGATTCAGCCCTTATCTCTTTCCTGAACTCATCCCCACATCTCTAACCCCTTAATGAATATCTCTGTTTGGATGTGGATTTCTTCTACTCAACATGTACAAACCAACCTAACTTTCCAGTTTAAGAAAAGGGAACTTCCATTCATCTATTCACCTAAGTTAAAAACCTAGGAATGTCCTTTAAGCTTCATGCTCATTCATTCCCCTCCCCCCATATATAATCATTTGCCAAGTCTTATCAATTTCAGTTTCTCAACAGCCTTTGGATCTGTCACCTTCTTTTTATAACTCAAGTTCAGGCCCTGTCAACTCCTACCTGAACTCTTCCAATAACCTCCCAACCAGTTTTCCTCCATCCAGTCTCTACCTTCTCTAGAATTCCACATAGCTGCCAAATTCATATGCTTGCAGTGCTTTTCTAACAAAGTTCCTCCACTATTCAAGAAGTTTCAGGGTTTCTACTTTACCTCTAGGGTAAAATGTAAACTCCTCTTTTCCACATCTAAAGTTCAACATAACCTGACTCCATTCTAATTCTTTCCAGGCTAATTATTTCTTCTCAGCACTCTAAGATACAACCAAATTGTCCTACTTACTATTGCCAATGCATGTCATTTCAAGCAGTTAGGTGGCACAGTAGATAGAGTGCTGGACCTTGGAATCACGAAGACTTAAGTTCAAATCCATTCTAAGACAATTATTAGCTGTATGAACTTAGGCACATCACTTAACTGCTGTCTCATATTCCTCATCTGAAAAATAGGGATGATAATAATACCTGCCTCCAAGTAATTGTGAGGATCAAGGGAAATCTTATTTGTAGAGCACTTTGCAAATCCTGAAGTACTTTCTCTCTTTCCTTCTCCCTATCCCTCTCCTTCTCCCTCTCTCTCTCTCTTCT
>CM053594.1:234223577-234255873 GCA_028646575.1 Pseudocheirus occidentalis | reverse complement strand
TACCTGCCTCCAAGTAATTGTGAGGATCAAGGGAAATCTTATTTGTAGAGCACTTTGCAAATCCTGAAGTACTTTCTCTCTTTCCTTCTCCCTATCCCTCTCCTTCTCCCTCTCTCTCTCTCTTCTCTCTCTCTCTTATTATTATTAATTATTATTATTATTATTATTATTATTACTACTACTACTAATACTACTATTCCTTCCCCTTTACCTTTACATCAACTTTCCTGAATGTTTGGAATGCTCTTAGTTCTAACTTTTGTTCTCAGAACGCCTAGCTCCCTTTATGTTTCATTTAAAGTGTTCTTGTAGGAACAAGAAACCTTATCTGATTCCCCCAGGTGTTAGTGTTCCACCTTATGAAATTATCTATTATTTTGAACATCTCTTTCATTTACTTTTCTGTGTGTTGTATCTCACCCAGGAGAATGTGAGCTCTTTGAGAGTCTCTCTTTTTTTCCCCTTATATCCTAGAACCTAACACAATGCCTGGCACATTGCAGGCATTTGATTAACACTTGTTTATTGATTAATTGATTGAAAATAACTCACAACACTGGAGAACAAGACTTTCTGTTTCTGTTGATATCAGTAATAGTGCTTCTTCCAACTTCACCTTCTTGTCTATTTTCTAAAAAAAAAACACAAAAAAACCATAGTCATTACCTTTTTTTCTCTCTGGAGAGTCACCAAGCCACTGAGAATAGCTTTAATGAGGATATATTCTGAAATGTTCAAGGTTTGCATGCTGCCCTAACATTTCTAACAATCAGTCTAGGGAAAAAAAGTGGTAAAGAAAAAAATAATAGAGACTGAAGAGAAATAGTGACATTTTGTATGAGAAAAACAAGTACTCTTGTAAGAAAAATGAATGACATCATAGCAAAAACAATCTATTCTTCTTAAGGTAACTGATAAACACAAAGCTACATATTGTGTCCATACCATTAAGCTATATCAGTATATTAGGTTAAAGAGAAAGAATTTTTTTCCATTTAATAGTATTTTATTTTTCTAATTACATTGAAAGATAGTCTTCAACATACACTTTTATAAAATTTTAAATTGCAAATTTTTTTCTCCTTCCCCTCTTCACTATTCAAGATGGCAAGCAATCTGATGTAGGCTATACATGTTCAATTATATTAAATGTATTTCCACATTAGTCATGTAGTGAAAGAAGAATCAGAACAAAAGGGAAAAATCATGAGAAAGAAAAAACAATAAAAAGAGAAGATAGTATGCTTCAATCTACATTCTGACTCCATAGTTCTTTAAAAGAATTTTAAAGAAAGCATTGAAAAATTTATACCAGTCACTACTGACAATTTCTTTGTATTATTTAAAATATTTTTTTTCACATAACTCCTCTTGAAGGGCAAAAGGTTTTGTGCCTGAAAACTGCATTAGTCATTTCAGTTAAAATATAAACATTGATATCAAACAATAAATTTTTCAAAACCTTCTCTCCATTCTCTCTTATTTCTTAAATTCTTGGAGAAAAATGTTTGTGACTTTTCACAAACCAGATTATTGAGCCTAATTAAGGCAATAAGGAACTGAGAACTTTTTTACCATATCAGAATAATCTCTTTAATTATGTCAATGATATTTCTAAACATATCATAAGAAGACAGTTGGTTTGTTGTTTCTTTATTGGGATTTCTTTTGGCAGAGTAATAAATCACTTGGATTTCAAAGGCTCTTTACTTCCACAAAGCTAGTCTTATAATAAAGGAATTGTAGCATATTATAATAAAAATTAGTATATTTTAAGTCAGAAGACCTGGGTTCATATCCCAATGTGAATAGTTATTGACAAGTCATTTAATTCATTCTTCCTCACCCCACATGGATTTACGCAGTTGCCAAATCTGTTTCTCCTTCCATAGATTTACTCCGTTGCCAAATCTTTCTGTTTCTCCTTCCATAGATTTACTCCGTTGCCAGATCTTTTTGTTTCTCCTTCCACATCTCACAGATATGACCACTGCTCTCAATTCATACAGTTACCACCTTACTTCAGGCCCTCATCCCCTCCTGCCAGATTCCTGAAATGACCTCTCAATTAATCTCTCAACTCATCTCCCCTCATTTCTTTCTATCATCCACAAAGATGCCAAAATGATCTGAGAGATCTAACAAAATCACCCCTCTACCTAAGAAACTAAAGTGGCTTCCTATTGACTTGAAAACAGTAGTTAAAATTTCTGTTTGGCTTATATAGACCTTCTTAATCTGGCCCAATCTATCTTTCCAGCTTCATTGTATAGTATCCCCCTCACAAAACTGTGATCTGTCCATGTTGGCTTTACTTCTCTTGCTGGCTTGTGACATTCCCACATCTCTGTGCTTTGGCTATCTCCCATGTATGGAATGCTCTCTTTTGTCACCTTTTTTTTAAAGACATAGCTTAAGCACCACTTGTCATGTGAGTCCCTTCCTGATTCCCCCAACTGCTAGTGCCCTCCCTCACTATCCTGTATTTGTTACCTTTATACTTAGTCTGTAAATATTTTATTATATGCATTGTCTTCACCCCCATTAGACAGACCACTTTACCTCATAGTTGGCGTATTTTATTCATTGTTTTTTGTATCCACCACACTTGGTACAGTGCTTGGCACATACTAAGTGCTTAATGGATGTTTGTTTATTGTTTGATTTCTAATTTTTGTTTTTGTTTTTTGGAGGGCAATTGGGGTTAAGTGGCTTGCCCAAGGTCACATGGCTAATAAGTGTGTCAAGTGTCTGAGTCTGAATTTGAACTCAGGTCCTCCTGACTCCAGGGCAATTACTCTATTCACTGCACCACCCAGCTGTCCCATTGTCTTGAGGTTTCTTTTCCTCAAATAGGTGACTGTGAATTTCAAAACGTCTGGAGGTCTTCAGTAGTAATGGGAACATCATTTTCTTGTCATGAAAGTAGCAGCAATGTCCTTTGGCAAAAGTGACAGTGTCTGACAGTGGGAGAAATATATACATTGGGTAGAGTGACCACTGAAAGAAAGGACTATCCCATTTTAGCCACTATAGCAGGAGGCTTTCACCAGAGGACTCCAGACAGCATAAGAGAGTATAAAAACAGCTCATTCTAGTACTGCAGACTATATTATATACCAAAGATGCTAGAATATTATCCTGTCAGGTGAATATACTAATAGTTGTAAGTTGTTGACTGAATTTTCTGTAAATCATTCTGTTGGTGTGAATTGTGATTCTTTTTATGCTTTCTACATAGGAATAAGTGAATTTTCCTATGCCTGATTCACATTTGTACATTGCATACCTCTTGCTTACTGCCCCTTTTTCGAGGAGTTTTGATTTGAGCCCCAAAGTAACATTGTCCCTAGGAAGCAGGAGTGAGAGCTTAATAAGTATGAGAAAGAAGTTAATCCTGCTAATTAGAAGTAGGCACCACTAAAAATGAACCTGGTCTCAGAACAAAATGTCTGATATAAGAAGAAAAAAAAAAGAATGGCACAGTACCTGTACCTCCCTTGAACCAAGCAGTAGTGTTTTCTAAAAGTTAGGAACACTTTCTTTCTGTCTTAGTTTCAGAGTTTTACAAACCAACTTCCATATGAATATTTTTAAAATGAAATAAATGGTATTTCTTTCTACCCTTTTAAAATTCTTTATAGACCTGACATTTTGAACATGAAAATTATTAAATCATTGATTCTACTCCCTTTCTTCCCATTTTGATCTCTCTCTAGGGAAAGAGAGGTAAACAACCTGACCTTTATACTTAAAGTGAATTGTATTACAACATGATTTTTTTTTATCTCTACTATCAGTTTGCTTTTTTTGTAATAATCTTCTAATATGTGTTTTTTTCATGCTGATGTAGAGCTTATAACCTGATTTAGCTATGGGTTATAATCTTCACAAATACATAAATAGGCTTTTTTTTTCCCTGTACGTGTTTCAAGTATTAGGCCCTTAAGGCACATAGGGATGAATCCTGAACTACATTATTTCATGATTGCTAAGGCAATTCTATTGTTCCTTTTAAAATTTATTGTAATTAATTAATTTTGTGATGATTCTTAGAGTAGATTAATCTCTAAAATGTTTATATATATAGATATATGAGATCATTATATACATAATCTGTATATATAATTATATACACACATATTATATATATTCTTTTTTAGAGTAATGATGAATTTCTCATACCACATTATCTGTTTGAAATAGAATAATGAAATGTTATTTATTGTAATGTATCTACCTTTATTTTTTTAAGTTTTAATTGATACATTTTACCTTGACTACAGACATATCCTAACAAAAACCCAACAGTCTCCTCCCCCACAAAGTACATTTTTTCAAAACAAGCAAAACCACCTCACAAAGTACTGATGATTTATAATGCATGTCTCTTTGCAATTTTGTAATATCATTTGTTAACAAAAAGGAAGGATGTGGGCTTGAACTTAAATAATATGGTACCAACATTGGTCATTGCATTTGCCTCAAACATTTATATAACACTTTAAGGTTTGCAGAGTGCTTTACAGATACCTTATTTTATCCTCACAATAATCCCGGAAATTGGTGCTATTATTATCCTCAATTTATAGAGGGGGAAAACCAGGCAGACAGATTAAGAAACTTACATAGATTCTAATAATTATATAATGCTGGATTTAATCTTAGGTGTTAATGACTTCAGATCCATTTCTCCAGCAACTATACCATCTATTTACCTTCAGAAGGATCCTTAGAAATCACCTAGTTTAATCTACTTCATACCGTGTTGATATACAAGCTACTCACTTAATTAGAACAAAAATGTAATCAAATACTTCATTCCTCCTTAGGCACCACTCCCTTAGAATAAATAAATACAGTAGATTGGTATTAACAGAATATTAATTTCTCCAAGTTCATTCCATTTTAATAATTACAGGTTACATTCCCAAAATACTACCCAAAGAAAAGATTCCTATTTTCTAAACTAACCATAGTACTATACTCAACTGTATTGACATTTTCTGAAGTTCAGACATTAGATTTACATTAAGATTTTGTCATATTCATGAGTAAAAATGTATTCAAAACAAACTCAATATCAAAATAAAGGTGCAATATTTTCATAATATTAGAAGACCAATTTCCAAATGCATCAAGTGGCACCAGGAAAAACTGTGAAGTAGGTATTTTGTCTTAAACATTTTTCTCTTTTCAGCTTTCAGTTTGCTTCTCACTCCCAAGTATACTGCTCTTTAGAGAGTTTGTAGTCTGTGTACTAACTTATACATCTTCAATTTTTTTTTCTCAGGTTATTACCCCTTCATTAACACATCCCTCTTCCCATCTTGTCCCCTTGGTGAACCAGTTCAACTCTACACTATCCTCTTTCTCTTGAGTCCATTCCCTCCTTATTATATTGCTAATCTTGCTCTCCAAGACTCAGCCTTGTATCATTCCCACCATCCACTGACTGCATTGCAACACACATTACTGAACAAAGCTGGAGAAAAATCATAAAACCATGCTGGGTGTGTCCATTACAAATTTATGTTACATAACCTTATAATTGCAAGGCAAATCCTTTGTTGCTCCTAATTGGTTCGTTCTTACTACAGTGATTTTTCTAAACCTTTTCATCCCTCCTCAAACCTCCTATGGTTCCCCATTTCCATAATCTCTCAACTGAGAGCTTTGCTTCATGTCACTGAAAATATTGATACCATTCAGAGAGAGTTCCCTCTTCTCTCCTCCTCATCTTACATCACCTAGAAGCCTTCTTCCATGATCTCCTTCTATGTCTTACATAATAAAGTGGCCCTTCTCCTTGCCCAGATAAACCCTTTTATATGTGCAAGTAATCCCATCCAACCTCATCTTTTCTAATAGATTGCCCCCTCTATCAACCCCACTCTCTCACTTATCTACAATGTCGCCTTGTCTACTGCCTGCTTCCCACCCACCACCTACAACATTTTCCCTACCCTCAAAAAACTCTCACTTGATCTGTTCACCCTCTGTTAACTATGATCCTAGCAGTATTCTCTGTCTCTCTCTCTCTCTCTCTCTGTCTCTCTCTCTCTCTCTCTCCTTCACACACACACACACACACACACACATACACATACAAACACACACACACACACACACACCCTTTTTTTAATAAACTGCTAGGTTTATTTATTAAATGCTAAAGTCCATTTACAGTAATTTCTTCTACATACTCCCCTCTCTGTTTTTAACTCTATTGTCTAACTTGAATCTCATCATTCAACCAAAACTGCCCTCTCCAAAGTTATTTATTTCTTAATTGACAAGTCTAATGACCTTTTCAAATCTTCATCCATGCTGTTTTTACTACCTTTGACACTGTCAATCACTTTTCTTATCTGAAATACTCTCTAGGTTTTTGTGACACTGTTCTCTTGTGATTCTCTTCTTACTTATCTGATCTTTCCTTCTTTGCTTCCTTTGGTGGATCATAACAATAAAACTTTAAAGACTGCACAGGAAAGAACAGAAAGCTAGAAGAAAACAGAAAAACAGGACAATTTTGAAAGTTTTGTGCTGAATCTGTTACATCTTAAAAGGAAAAGCAATTTGTATCCATTTTAAATGGAATTTTGCTCTCCTAGATTTTATTGGCATTATATAGAAATGCTGTGGATTTATTTTACATACTACAAGTCTGATGAAGTTATTAATTATCTCAATTAATTTTATTTGACTGTGTTTAGGATTCTTTAAGTATATCATCATCTACAAAAAAAGTGATAATTATGTTTCTTCTTTTCCTGTTATTTCATCAATTTCTTTTTCTTATCCATTTCTAGCATTCTGTCAAATGGAATAAGTGATAATGCTTGTTTCACCCCTGAATTTATTGGAAAGGATTCTAATTTATCTCTATCACAAATAGTAGTAATTTTTAAAATTTAGATATAAGCTGTTTGTCATATTAAGAAAAAGTTCCTTTAGTCCTATTTTAACAGAAATTAAGTTGGTCATTACTGCCATGAAAGTCATTCCCAAATTATCTGTCCTTGTTCAGTCAGACCACCAACTTGTTAAAGCAAAGATCAAAATTAATATAAAACAGGAAGAAAGAATAAAACATGAAAATAAGATACAGAATATAATTAACTGCCCAGCCTGACCTATTTAAAAAAGCTATTAATGGAAAATTGGAAATGGATGGGAAAATGCACATTGCACAGATAATAATTGGTTTCTAAAGAAATTTAATCAATGTAAATTATTCATCATATTAAGACTAAAAGAACGTAGGAGGGGGGCGGCTAGGTGGCACAGTGAATAGAGCACCGGCCCTGGAGTCAGGAGTACCTGAGTTCAAATCCGGCCTCAGACACTTAACACAAAAAACTAGTCGTGTGACCTTGGGCAAGTCACTTAACCCCAACTGCCCTCTAAAAAGCAAAAAAATAAATAAATAAAAAATAAAAGAACCTAGAAACTACTTTAGCAAGTGAATACTTTACCTCCTTTGCAACTAGAGAGATATGTCAGCCAGGAACAAGATTACCTGATCATTTGAGGTCATTTGTAATGTGATAGAAGATTATGAATAACATAAAACTTCAGTTCACAAAATTGAAAAAAATAACCAGAGAGAAAACCAAGTTTTTTGGAAAGTTTGGCAAGGGACTTAACAAAGTAAAACCAGCATCAGGGTATTTAAGGATAAAACTGGAATAAGGACTACAAATAGAACATTTAAATGTCATTAAAAAATTTTATAATAAACTCTTTTTTACTATCAATGAGATGGAACCGGAACATTTGGATTGATTCCATCACAATCCTAGATGTGTTGCACAAGAAATGGTGCTAAAAGAAATAATGATAGCAAGAATGTCTGAAATGATACAATTAAGAGGACATTAAGAGATCAATTTTCAAGGTATCCGAGAGAAAATTTACAAAAGACTTAGAAAAAAGATATTAGAGATTATCCCCCTCCCTCAAAAAAAATCTCAGAAATAGCATTTATTACTGATTCGTATGGCTACTTTCCCATATCTATACAATTTTATGAGAATAATTTACACATACTTTGATAATGTCCTTTATGGGAGAAAAAGAAGGAAAGAGGGAAGGAAGAAATGGAGGAAGAAAGAAAGGAAGAGAAGAAAGAAAGGGAAGGAGAGAAGAAGGAAAAAAGAGAAGGAAAGGAGGGAGGGAAGAAGGAAGAAATGAAGGAAAACAAGTATTTATTAAGTATCTATTATGGGTCTGATACTGTGCTTAGTGCTTTACAAATATTATTTCATATGATCCTCATATAACCATAGGAGATATGTTTGATTATCTTCATTTTCCAATTGAAGAAACTGAGACAAACAGAAATTAAGTGACTTACAGTTACTTAGTGTCTGGGATTGGATTTGAATAGAGAGCTTCTTGACTACTGGCCTAGCATTCTCTATTGATTGTGCCACCATTTGAATAAACAGAAATATTAGCCCTTTTTTCAGTAACCATTTCTGTAACCATTGTTTCAGCTTTACTAAATATTATGAGATGATAAATATACATGATTTTTACTATACCTTGATTTGTAACTTTAACCAGGCTAAGTGATTAATTGGGGGGATGGCCTCCCAAGAATCAAAAAGGACAATTGTAAAATTGAAAATTGATGTTAATTCCATTTTTAAGACTTAATCAAACTGACACTGATTTTAGGGTCTTTAGGGAAATGTGAGATGGGAAAAGTAAGGCATTTTCAAATGATATTCTACAGCAGACTATATCTTTATAGACACTAGTATTTTATTAAAAGGCATAGAGACTGAGGCATAGAAACCCACAGTGTTTATTTTTTTGCTGATAATATAAAAGAACTTGATCCTTTAGAGCAAAAAAAAAATTAGTCTTAAAGCTCCTCCTATGTTAGCTGAGAACAAAACCCAAAACTGATATATACATACATACATACTACATATGTAAATACATATACATATATGTGTACTTGTGTAAATATATACATACATCTTGGACTGACATTTAAAATGGAAGTGAAAAGGAGTAGGAAAGTGGCTTGCATTTGCTATGGGATGTTGTTATACTTTCAATGACTCCGTTTCTCCATGAAACAACAGTCCATCTTTTTAACACTAATATTAATTCATCTAGTGATATATGCTTACAAATAGTAGAATACCATAATCTCTGAAAAACTGAGATTGAGAATCAACCAAAAGGTACATAGTAGCTTCAGAACTCTACACCATATTACAGAAGAAGAATTATAAAAAAGAAATGACTGAAAGGATATTTTCATAGAAATGTATGGCTAAAAAAGAGTTCAGTTATAGTGAGAGCAAAAGATCCTCCATGGGTCTCTATGAAATGTTGAAATATCTAAGGAGGTTCCTCCATTGCTTTGTGTAGGCCCCATGTGGCTGATTTACAAAAGGACATGGACAAAAGCCAGACTCTGATACCAGAGGATAAGTATGATCTTCATTGTTGAAGGGATTATCCCTCATGATACAATCACAGAGTCATAGAAGTGCTTGAATTTCACCCTTAACGTTCTGTATTTCAAAGTAAAAAGCCAAATTCAGTCAATGATTTTGGGGGGCTGAGGTATTTAATTTAGGTGTAGTGTGATAGGTTGGTTGCTTCTTAAATCAGTAAATTATTTTCCTTCACAATAGAAGCATAAGTGGAACCTTGTTTTCATTTATATGTTAATTGCTGTTCTCTGTAGTAGTCAATAATTATGTTTTTTATGTGTTGAGAGGAAGAGAGGACAGAAGTATAAAGTCCCAAGGCATAAGCAACATTCATTGAACAAATGTGATTCACTTTATATTGTTCTACTAAAGAATGGACCATCAAATGAACAGCCAGACTTACAAAGCAGGGAATATATTGGAGAGAGGCTCATTTAGTCCATTATTATACTGGTTGGAACTGAATCCCCATAGCCAAAAGCGAAATAACACCCATCCTGGTTTTAGGATATGAAATTGAGAATTTAGAATAGAACAGCATTAGCCATTTGCTCTGCATGGCCAAATGGAAGCCTAGCAATGAATCTAAAACATTGATTCATAAAAGAACTTCCATTGTGACATACAAAGGGAGTTTAGCATAGAGGCCAAATATTACAAAAGAAAAACTCATTTTGCCAGATGGAGTTTATTATCAATAAAAAACAAATTATTGCAGATATGTATAGGGGAAAGCTATAAATATTTGTGTTCCTTGCATTTGAGAGAGAATTAACCAAACCGCAAAGCAAACAAGCTAAAAAAAATTGATTTAAACATAAAGAAGCTATTAAATATAGGACAAGCAGTGATGCCATTTCAATTGAATTGAACAATTTCTAACATTGATTAGGTATTAATCTTACATAATTAATTACTTATACTCCAGCTACAGGATTTGGCAGGAAACATTCAAATGGTAACAAATCTTGGACCTATAACTCAAAAACTGCAACTGAAAAGAAAAGATAGTGCTTGCTCCTAAAGAAGATAGTAAAGGAATTAATAGAAAGGTGAGGAATAGTATGCCTCAGATTGTAATTATATAAATATCCAGCAAAATTCTGATGATAATTGCAGATCACTAACATTCAGTAATTGTCCGTTGTAACTCTGAATGATTCAGCAAAGAATTCAGACTTAGAAACTAAGACAATGAACACTGACAGACTATCATGTTCTCCAACAGATATGCCTAATTTCAAGTTAGAAGAGCAGGGTGATGGGTTTGCTATGGAAATTCCTGATAGTCTTTTTTAATGCTAAAAGTTATAACAAGTATAAAATAAAAAATCCTTGATGATGAGTGGAGAAAATATGTGGTGGATAACGAAGCAATGGGGGAAAAAATGCAAATTGAAGGCAAAAGACTTTGCTTGGGCAGATTATACTAGGAGGCATAAGACTGTCTATCAACTATTGTATTTGTTAATAGGATTAGGGACAAGACCTGTGATTTCATTGGTATAAGGAATTCCAGGTGAGGAAATTCCCTCTACCAGTACAGGTCTGCACCTTCTCTAAAAAGTTAAGTAAAGCACAATAATGCTTTGTTTGTTGGGTGGGAGGAAGGGTGAAATGACTTAACCAAAGTCAGTTAGAGGTAAAATGTGAACTTAAATCATATTATTTTGGAGCCAGTGCTCTTTCCACTGTAACACAACTTACTGTGTACATATTTGGTACTTGCTCATCTGTATTTATTTTCTTTCTCCCCAGTATGATATAAACTGCCTAATGGTGGGGACTATTTCATTTTTCTGCCCAGCACAATGACTAATATATATATAATATAATAAATAACTGCTGAATTAATAAATGAACCTCTTTTAAGTACCTAACTTTACAAATAAGAAAAAATATATATAGAAAAATTAATTGACCCGACCAAAGTTACACATTTAGAAAGTAGAAGTCAAACTTCAAACCCAGGTTATCTCATTCTAAACCCAACACTCTTTCTACTAGATCATATCATTAGGACTGAGGTCTTTGGATAGTTTAAGGCTACAATAAATAGCACAAAATCATATCTAAGATAGCTAAAAAAAAAAAAAAGATTAAGTTTTAGAGAAGGTGCAGACCTGTACTGGTAGAGGGAATTTCCTCACCTGGAATTCCTTATACCAATGAAATCACAGGTCTTGTCCCTAATCCTATTAACAAATACAATAGCTGATAGACAGTCTTATGCCTCCTAGTATAATCTGCCCAAGCAAAGTCTTTTGCCTTCAATTTGCATTTTTCCCCCATTGCTTCCTTATCCACCACATATTTTCTCCACTCATCAGCAAGGATTTTTTATTTTATACTTGTTATAACTTTTAGCATTAAAAAGACTATCAGGAATTTCCATAGCAAACCCATCACCCTGCTCTTCTAACTTTTGTCCCATTTCTACAGAAGTCAAATTTCTACCACAAGGCAAAAAGAGAAAAAATAAACACCCTGAATTTCCCTTTCTCTCAGTCTAGAATATAATAAAAATAAAAAGAAACATGAAGGAGGGAAGACAGGGAGAGAGTTTTAAATGTACTACTGAAATTAATCCAAATGATATAATATGACATAAAGAAAGCCACAATAGCAGGTCCTCTTGCCAAACACTGGGAAAATACATCAATGCAATTTACAAAAGCCTATTAGATGGAGTTACATTTATTATCCCTCCAGACTAGAGAAACAGCCAATAGTCCTTTAGATAATTCAAATGGATAAATACTGACTGAATTCATTCTATAATGTATGATGGAATTAGGACAGCAAGTGACTGATTGTCAGAATTGAGTGAACTACACTGACTCCATCTTGTGATTATATTCTAGAGCTAGCTCAGTTCCCTTTTGATTGAATTATGGACAAGAAAACTTTATTTTGTTGTGGAAGCTGGAAGAAAACCATTTATTTGTATTGTTTGTACCTAGCCCTGCATTGCTGGGAAGAGGAGCTACCCCTGCCTGATGCTTAGAGACCCTTAACTAAGGACCCAGGTTATATAACCACAAACTCAGTCATATCCAATGATTGATGCAGTTTTTTTTCATGATTGTACATGACAAATAACCCATATGTAGTATCTGAAAATTGGTCCCATACTTATCAATCAGTGATTGTTTCCATGTCCCTTTGATTATTTACAGACACTTTAGGAAATAGGACACTTTCTTTTCTGATTTCAAGGAATTGCACCTATTTACTCTCCCCTTCCAACTTGGAAAGTCCCAAATTTTTCCTCCAATTAGAGATCAAATTATTTAATGTTAGTCTTGTTTCCTTTTAATTAATTGGCCTCATTTGATTATTTGTTTTTAATATATAAAAGTCTGTCTCTCCTTATACTATACTCCAACCCTAAGATGAGGAAGGGGCTTGGTCCCTATTTATTAGGCATCTGTCCTGTATTATTTAATAAATTGATATGCTCTAGAAGATTGTACTTTTTGTTTCCTCAGTCATTTAATCTTTCACTCTCCACACTGATGAATCCATGAGATGGAGGAAATAAACATAAAGTCAGACAATATACAACTTTCCTAGACCTCTATTACAGTTTTAAAAAAAAACTTTTAAAAATGGTGTTCAGATGCATAGGGTGTGGAACTAGATGTTTTTTTTTTTTTTAGGAATTCTAAACTGTTTTACATTATGACTTTGTATCTATCAGGCAGAACCTTCAAATTATTTGTATTATTAATTGATTTTGCTAATTAGTTCAGTTTAAAAGATATCTTGCCTAGAGTAATATCAGTAAGGCATCAGATTATGGGCCTATTTTACTGTGTAATTCAAGGTCAAATTTTTACTGAATAAGTTCTATAAGTCATGAAAATTTAGTTAGTAATTATCAAAGAGAATTATAAAAATGACTGTGATTTGGATAATTACTTTAGTGATTATGTAATACTACAGTTGCATGATACTTTATGTTCATTAATATGTAAAATACACTTTTTTGGGGGGATTTTTTTAAAGACTGACTCAGAGAGAGAGGTCTGACCACAGAGGGGAGGTAAAAAGAGGGTAGGAGCAAGAAGTAATAAAAGACAGCCTGCAAGTTCCTGTTATAATCACACACCATCTAAAGCAGTGGTTCTCAACTTGTGGGTTGCAACCCCTTTGGGGGGTGCCTAAAACCATCAGAATACAGATATTTCCAATGGTCTTGGGAACCAAGACAACACTTCTCTATCCATCTCCAAGAGTCTGCCCACATGCAGATACACCCACATACTAGTATTAAAGGGTAGTGCCATTGAGAACCATTGGTCTAGAGAGCTAGATAAAGATCCCTACCATGTTGAATGGACCCCTGTGGAGAATTTGTGGGAGATCATGAATGAAGGTTGCATAGTATGAGAGGTTACAGATGTGAGCCTTATTATTAGAAGTCATAACCGTATCACAAATCCACGAAAGTGTTGAAGTTGAATCATCTGAAGAAACCTTCAAAGGAAATAATACTTCCTGAGAGTGTTAAACTTGTGGCTAATAAAATGAAGAGATCTCCCAAATTGCAACAAAAAGTGATTTTATTTTTTTTCATGTTATCAGCACTTAGCACAGTGCATGGCAAGTAGTAGATATTTAATAAATGCTAGTTCATTGACTGACTTCAATCATCTCCTGGTTTTCATGTTGTCTTTAGTTTTTCTTTTTCTACTGGCTCCTTCCCCTCACCAGTAGGTAGTATCAGATCTCCCTAATCCTGATGAAGAAAATGGAAATGGATATGATGGAGAATACAAGTGGAAACAACAACTTAGGGAAGAAGAAGGGTAATCTCTTCCTCTGACACCACGGGGTAATAACACAGAGCAGATGAAGACCTGACTAATTTGAAGGAGAGGTTATGAAATTCATGTCACTGGGCCCTTATCACTTCAGTAAAGCTGGAAGGTATTTAATGAGATTAAAGGAAAAGGATTTAAGGGAAAAAGAAAACATACCCATGCTAATTTGTGACCCTAGCTATCGATTCCAATCTACAGCATGATCTGGCATTAAAATATAATGTGTTCCAGTCTCTTTAACTTAATATTTTAAATAGTATGCCATACTTCGCTACAATCATTTTTTCCATGTTTTCTTTCTTTTTAATTTTTTTCATCATTATGAACTAAAAAAACAGAAACATTTCCTTATTAAAAAAGAAATGAAAAAATTAGGATTGTATCAACACTTTGAATTGCTATTACATACTTTTAAAATGAATACATTAAGGTTAATACTGTATTTCCAATATTCCTCTGCTTAACTGTATCTCCTGAACTTCTTTCTATAGTCTTCCATGTATTTAAAGAAATATTCATCAAACTCTTTTATTTCTCTTCTTCTTCTTCTTCTTCTTCTTCTTCTTCTTCTTCTGCTGCTGCT
Organism: Pseudocheirus occidentalis; assembly: GCA_028646575.1. NCBI lineage: Eukaryota > Metazoa > Chordata > Mammalia > Diprotodontia > Pseudocheiridae > Pseudocheirus > Pseudocheirus occidentalis. The sequence continues at coordinate 234,240,997 of CM053594.1, read as the reverse complement.
GCTGCTCTTTCTTCATGTTAGCCTTTTTATCTTATTATTATTTATCTGCTGCTTCATTATCTCCATCATCTAAATCATCATTTGTCTTTTCTTTATCTCTATCTATACATCTTTGGCATTTTCTTTATATTTTTTCTCTTCTGAATCATCTTCATCTTCTTACTCTTTCATTTCCTTCTTCAGTTTCTTCATTAGCATTTCCTTTATCATTATTTTCATCTTCTGATGCTTCTTAATGTTCACCATCTTTTTATTTTTCTTCCTCATCATCTTTTCTTAATATAATTCTTTTGTTACTTCATATTCCTTATCATCATTTTCCTCTTCATGTTCTGCTGCTTGGTTTTTTTTATCTTCACCTTCTACATCATCTACTTTTTCTTCTTCTTCATCACCATCTTCTTCATAATCACCATTTTTATTCCAATATCTTTTCTTCTTTATCATCATCATCTTTTCCTTCTCCTTTCTTGTCTTCTTCATAATTTTTTCTTCTGCATTTTTTCATATCTTCTTTTTATTCATCATCATCTTTTCTTCTTTGTCTTTATCACCTTTTTCTTCATGTATTTTTCATCATCTTTTTCTTCATCTTTTTTCTTCTGCATCTTCTTTTTCATCACCACTATGTTCTTTCTCTTCTTCATTATCATCTTTTTTTTCCATCATCTTTATCATCAACTTCTCCCACTGCTGCTATTACTTCTACTTCTGGTATTTTTATCACTTCCCCCAATTCACTCAAAAATACCGCACCTAAAAAAATCAAAAGCCCTCCTTTACCACAAATATATAGAGTCAAGAAAAACACATCCACTTACCATGTATGAAAATATATATGTTATTGTGCATTTCTGGTCCATCACCTCTGTCTGCCAAGATCTAAAAAGTATAAATCACCATTAGTGTTCATGTAATTATGACAATTCATTGAACTGATCAGAGAGATTAATTCTTTCACAGTTCTTTTCCTTTACAATTTTGTAGAAGTTGTATAGGGTGTTCCAAAAGTCTTAATGCAGTTTTAAGTTATTAAAGTTTTAATTAAACTAAAACTATTAGTACTTTAAACTGAATTAAGAATTTTGGGATCATCAATGCATATGCTTCTGCCATGACAAATCCTGAATAGGTCAAAGAAAAATTTATTGAAGATTTGGAGATCCTCATCATTATTGTGCTGAAAGAGGATAAGCTTTTAAATCTGGGAGACTTTAAGGCCAGATCAGGAACAGGCTATCAGACATAGAAGGGAGTCCCTGAGAGGAATGGACCTGCAAAAAGAAATAGCAATGGTCACTTACTACTGAAGAATTGTGTGTCTGATGACCTCATCACCAACACTGTCTTCCATTTATCTACAGGCAATAAAACTTCATGAATGCACACTCACACAAACATTGATATTTAGTAGACTATATCATTGTAAGAAGAGAAAGAGGGTATACAAGAGTAATGAAGGCTATGTGTGGAGTAGAGTCCTGGACCAATCATAGACTTATCCCCTCTAAACTACAGATTTACATTCAACCAAAGACAAGACGACTACCAGAAGATTTAGTGCCAAGAAATTAGAGCACTTATTCACATGTGAATAGTTTGTTGCTGACTTGGAGGGAAAGCTGAGCCAACACATGGCTGGCAACAGTGAATCAGAAAAAAAGTGGGCAGTTTTCACAGATTGATGTACAACACCACATTTACTCATCTGTGCCAAAACACTCACAAATGTCAAGATTGGAGTCATGAAAATGATGGGAAAATTCTGAAGCTGCTAAATGTAAAGTGAGAATTTTATATGATTTATCAGCATGAGAGTTTATCAATTTCTAAGAAGGCAGCATCTAACTTCAAAAGTGAAGTTTAGAGAGATGCAGGATTCTTGTCTCAGTAAGAAGGTAAATGAAATTCAGTGTTACACTGATGGGAACGATCCAAAGCACTTTTATGATGCTCTGAATGTTATTTATGGGCCAAAGATGTATGATGCATCTCAACTACATGTTGCTGATGTGACTACATTGATTAATGATAAGGAAACGATCCTGGAGAGATGGGCTGGACTCTTCCATAGTGTTCTCAACAGACCATCATTAACCAATGCTGAAGACATTGACCATATACCTCAGGTTGAAGTGAATGCCTCTCTAGTTAAACTTCCAATTGAAAAAGAGGTTTTGAACACCATGAGAATTATCTCATATGGCAAAGTGCCTGATGTTGATTCTCTTCCAGCTGAGATTTACAAGACAAGGAGTCCACTGTTCATACAAAAATTGAGGAAAATTTATCAGGTTTATGGCAAGCAGAAGTTATTCCCTGGGAATATGAGAATGCCCCCATTGTCAATCTCTTTAAAGAAAAAGAAAACAGGTTGTCCTGTGACAATCACAGGGTGGGGATAGGAGATTGGGAGGGAAAGCATTTTTTTCATATTAGTCATTAACAGCAAGATTCTTTCCAGAGTCCTCCTTAAAAGGCTGATCCTTTACCTGGAAGATGGTCATCTACCTGAGAGCCAGTGTGACTTCAGAAAGAGCCAAGAAATGGTTTAAATGGTGTCTGCTATCCACCAACTCCAGGAGAAATGCCAAATGACTATGACATTTTCTACTGCAAGTCATGATGGCTTGTAGAAGATCATGGCAAAATTTGATTGCCCTGAGGAGTTCATCAGTATTGTATATCAGTTTCATGACAGTATGTTCGCATGGGTTCTGGATAATGGAGGATGCTCTCATGCTTTCCCAGTTGCCAATGAAGAAATAGGGCTGTGTGCTTGTTCCCACACTTAACATCATGTTTTCAAAGATGTTGTCAGACACCTTCAAGGAGAAAGAAAATGGTGCCACAGTCAGCTACTACACTGATGGTAATTTATTAAACTTGAAAAAGCTACAAGATAAAATTAAAGTAGAGGGAGAGTTGATGTGTGACTTTCCATTCACAGATGATTGTGCACTCAATGCAGCCTCTGAGACTGAGATGAAAAAAAAAAGATTCTTTATTTGCTATGCTAATTTTGGCCTAACAATTCACACCAAGAAAACAGAGGTCCTTCATCAGCTAGAACAACATTATCCATAGATGGAAGGATAGGTTACAGAAAATGGAGGAATTTTGAATTCTGTGGGTAAGTTCACTTATCTAGACAGTATACTTTCCAAGAATGTACACATAGATGATGAGGTTGATTCACACATTACCAGAGTTAGCTCAGTGTTTCATCTAAAATAAAGTACAGGAGAGAAATATTAAACTGCCTACCAAACTGAGGGTCTATAGAACCAGCACTATTCTAGGAAACTGAATTACTTGCATTTGAATTGTCTTAAGAATATTCTGAAGATCATCTGGCAAAATAAGATACCAGGCAATAAGATTTTTCTTGAACTGAATTATTCTTGAACTAAACTTGAACAGAAAAAGAACAAACTTCAGTTCTTTCCTTCTTTCTTACTCAATCTACTCTAAATTCATAGCATTATACCAAAGGTGCACAGGGTCAATCAATAAGCAATTTATTAAACACTTACTATGTGTCATGCTCTGTGCTAAGTAATGAGGAATCAAAGGCAAAAGTATGGTCCTTGATTTCAAGAAGCCCACATTCTAAAGGAAGAAGTCAGACATCAAGAACCATTATGGGCTTAGCCTTTGCCATAGAGAATAAAGAGGCCAGATATAACCAGAACTATCCAGCTGAAGGAACTTCAAAGTAAAACACTAAAGGAAAGACCAAGTGATCACAAATACATAACTACTCATATAAAACAACCAAGTGTAGTGAATTGGGATAATTCTTTGTCTAATTCAACATCCAGGTAATTATATGGTACCAGTTGTTAGATCTGCTTTTTTGAAGAGGATAAATTATATCAGGGGCTGATGTTTTGACTCCATTGGGGGTTGTATTTAAGTAAGGCAGAATTGCACAAAGTCATCAGACTCAGTATGTCTTCCAGACTCGGTCTCTTTTCCAGTAGCAAGATAAAAGTCAGAGCAACCAGTGATGGCCCAGGATGTAGTGAATGACCAAGCTCTAAACTCTCCAAGGCGCCTACTTCAGCCTTCTTCATAGTCATTGGAATATATTGCTCTCATCTGCCCATTACACTGAAGGAAGTCTTCACATATTTGGGGCAGACACCCCTCCAACTCACCTATGGACCTGTTGATTACCCTCAGCCTGGTTTCTCCCATCTGCCATGATGGTTTTATTAGAGTGTGACTGTTTTGCATGCTACAGCTTCTTGGGGCTACAGGTACTAAACTACTTACAAACTCTTGCCACCACTGTCTCTCTTCCCTTGAATTCTGTTTTGATTTTTGGATTTGCCAACTTCTTCAGACTCCTCCCATGTTCTATCCTTTGTACTTAGTTTGTTCACACTGAAAATCTGACCCCCAACTGAACAATGAATTCTCAGCCACGGCCACATTTCTACCCTGCTCCCCAAATTGGAGAGGTTCAATCAGAACCTTGGACACTTCAACCATGAAAGACCTTGATGGTCCTGACCCTGGCCCCACTATAAAGTCCTAAGTAAATGCTGTCAAATGAAAAGTGTTCCTTGTACCATGACATCTAAAAATTAAATTAAATTAGTGACAAAATTGCATGGCAGTCTGATTCACAAAGACAAGATCACATATTTTGTCAATTATGGAAACTAGTAATATTTAGAGGATGGTAAAACAATAATTGTTATTCAACACATTGAACAATGACGTAGATATTGAGGCTTCATAGTAGAGTAGAAAGAACAGTAGATTGACAATCAGATGTCCTGGAAAGTAGGTCCTTGTTATGGGAATCTGAAGATCTTCCCTGCCCCTAGGCCCTTTGACAGGCTTAAGTGGCTCTGAGAACCTTCCCTGATTTGAAAGTATACTCTGACCCCTAATAGGCTGAATGTGGTCACATGGAGCCTGTGGAGGGAGGCTTGTTCTTCAGGAATGCCCATGCCTTATTACTTTGTGATTGGGCAGTGGGTCAAGAGGGCTGTGACATTCTCTGATCCAGGAGAAGTATATATATATAATATATATATATATATATATATATATTATATATAGTTCCTGTCCCCTCCTTCTCTAATCAGCATTCTATATATTCTCCTTGAATCATTATAGTGTACAAGGTTCATTATAGTGCAAAGATCTTATATAGGGACCACCCTGTCCTGTTCTGCTGACCAATATACAATATATATATATATATTGCTGATGTGAGGTTTTGCTTTGGGGTTCACTTTGAGAAGAGTTGTGTGATTTGGCCAGAAGAGACTCTGGGAAGCTGTGAGTCCCCCAGCTTTGAAAAACCCAGATGTTGGTGCATCCCTCTCTGGTAACTGAATAGGTAATGGATGTGATGGTCAGATGGTTGGAAGCCTGTCTGCTGATTTGTTTCTTTGTCTGCTTGTAACTTCTGCTTGTAGCTTGTGTTTGTATTCTGTTTGTATTCTCTGAAGTTCAGGGTGCTGACTTTTTCCCCTGAACTAGGTAAATGATATGTGTTTGATTGATTAAAGTGAGACTGTTAACCCATTTTGAGATACTTTCCTTTAGAAAATCAAATCTAAGAACTTGTGCTAGCAGCCACCCTGGGTATGCTAGGGTGCTTGCTGATATAGTCCTCAGCTGATACAGCCACATTTAGTCCTCAACTGATATGGCTGATACAGTCTTCTCTTCTGCAGTGGCTCTGAGGTAAAAATGAAGTTCAATCCCTTTGTGACCACTGACCAAAGCAAGAACCTCAAGAGGCATTTCAATGCCCCTTTCTACATATGGAGGAAAATTATGTCTTCTCCCCTTTCAAAAGAGAGAGGCAGAAGTGCAATGTCTGCTCCATGCCCATTTGAAAAGATGATGAAGTCCAGGTTGTTCTGTTGAACCCAAACCCAAAATCCCAGATCATTACACAACACCTGATTTGCATCCCACCATTAAGCCCCTTTTATATTTCTGTTTTTGTCCCTATCCTTGCTTGAAACTGCTTAAGATGTTTCTGGGCATAATTGTTCAAAGCATAGTTCCCTGTCCCCTCCTTCTCTAATCATCATTCTATATATTCTCCTTGAATCATTATAGTGTACAAGGTTCATTAAAGTGCAAAGATCTTATATAGGGACCACCCTGTCCTGTTCTGCTGACCAAGTAGAGCCCCACTCCCTTCACCCAGAGCATGACCCTGGCCTGTTCTGGTGAATTCCAGTCCCCCTTACCCCATAACCCTCCACCCTGCTCTGAAAAGCTAACTACAGCCCTCCACCCTCTTCCCTCCACCCAGTTGTAGGAGGGACCCCCATGTCACAGGAAGGTTGCACCCTTGTACCTTTGCACTATTAGCCCTGAGCTATAGATATAACCAATGGCTGTTCTTTGCTTCTGTATGTCATAACTTCTGCCAGCTCCCCTCCCTGATCGTGGTTTTTGTGGTTTTAGCCTTTATAACTAAAGTCTGTACCCCAATTGGCAGATTACTGCCAATCTGAGTGAATATTCTGGTAGTTGCATGCTTACTCAATAAATCCACACTTAAATTTATCCTGAACCCAGGTCTCAGCTTGTTCTAATTTTCTGTACAACACTTTGGAGGCCCCAGTGAGATTTGGGGGTCCTAGAAGCCCCCCAGGGGCCTAGACCACCCCCTTCAAGACCTGGGCTTGACTAGGCTCTCAGTCTCGGCAGGTAGGCATGTTGGACTGTTCTGCTCTCCAGGGGAGCTAGCACCTGGATTATTTCCAGGACTCTGGGGTTCAGAAAGGCCTAGGACTAGCCTACTTGTCTGACATTGACTTGCCTTTATTTGGCTCATAGTGGATATATAAAATCCTCCGGAGGTGACTGTTTTCCTTTTTCTTTGTTCCGTGTCTGCAGAGGTGAGTATTGCCTTTTAAATTTCTTGCTCGTTCCTTTCTGTGGTTTCATTTTCTGTTTCCTCAGTTTCTTCTAATTTGGGTAGAGTTTGAGGACCAGACATGGTATAATGCTTTAGACTGGATTGATCAGGTGTAAATCTCGAGGAGCCTCCTTTTGGGGCTCTCTCATGCAAGCATCTCAATCCTTTTTGCCAGCAATTGGGTGTATATCTTGAGGGTCCCATTTTGGGGACTTCCTCAGGTAGTGTCTTGCTCCATTCATTCTAAACACCCCAACTCCCTGGAGAGACCCCAAGACATCTGGCTTCTCATCAGTTCAGTTTGTGGGTCCCACAGTGGGTGTAAAGCTCAGGGTTATTCCCCTGGTAGTGGTGTCCTGACCCTCTAGGGATCCAGTGTGAATCTTGGGGTTCCATAGATCTCAGAGCACTTGGCAAGTGTCCTGCTCTTTCTGCCTATCGAGCTTTCTGTTTCTGTTTTTCTTCCATCTGCAGCACATAGCAAAAAGCATATGGAAAGAAGGGTCATTTGTCCTCTTCTCCAATTCCTTTTTGTTCTCCTTATTGTCTGTCTTAGATTAGTAGTCTTTTATTATTTTGCAAAGTATTGTCTTCTTCCTCATAATTTTACTCACCTCCGTTTTGTTGCTTAAGTGCCTGTTCTATATCCTTTTGTGTAAAATATCTCTGTCCATGATTGTGTCTGTATTTTCTTGAATGTATCTGCATCTTTCTGACAAGCCTGTGGTTTCTGTGACACTCTCTTTTTCATACTCTCCCCTGCATTTCTGACAAGCCTGTAGTGAAATGGGACTTCTTCTTTCTCTCTTCCCCTTCACTGTGTGAACCGGACTGAGATAAACAGAAAGTTAAAAATATTTGCTAGTTTAATTAACAGTGTAAAACTTTTCTCTTTCTCCCTCTATATTCTAAGTTCTGGCCAGATTTAGAGCCTGAAAGAAAAAACAAATAGAAAAAAGGGAAGGGAATTTGTACCCCCCTTCAGCTGAGGCTGACCAACCTGCCTCATCAAATAGCAAAGTTCTCATTTAATGAAATGTGGGTCTAAGGGATGGAAAGAGGTGAAATCATATGTGCTCTTCTCCTATTCTGTTTTGGTCTTGCTGTGGTTTTTATTTCCTTCTGATCAATTGTCTACTCCCTCCTGTCTATAATTCTTTCCTTTGCCCTGAAAATATTACTCATTACTCCCCTCCCCTTCACACTCAAGCAGGCATGAGTTAGCAGCTTCAAGTTTCCCCTTTTTCCTCTACCCCTGCCAATAGTTTCCTAAGGGAGGCTCAAACTCCTGAAGGGGTTCCTTTTCACTTTCCCACTCTTGAGTACGAAGCAGAACTCCAAGTAAAGATTACAGCAAGAGGAGGCATTAACCAGAAGCTCCAAAAGGTTGTACAGTGGCTATTAGAAGAAAAATTGAGTGCTCTGCAGTGTGCCATGACACTACAAAGGACAGCAAATTGGCAAGGTAGTCCAGGTTTTCAGGAAGAAATATGTGATCTGCATTGAGCATGTGCAGCAGGAGAAGGCTAATGGTACAACTATCCATGTGGACACTCATCCCAGCGAGGTGGTTGTCACAAGGCTAAAGCTGGACAAAGATTGCAAAAAGATCTTTGAGCAAAAAGCCAAATCTCACCAAGTAGGAAAGGAAAAGGGCAAATATAAGGAAGAAACTATTGAGAAAATGCAAGAGTAAAAATTACATGGCTGTAATTGAATTTCTAGAATGAAAAACAACAACAACAAAAGAATAACATGTCCTGGATTCCACCCATGACCATTCCATTTACTACATTGTGTAAATTATTTTACTTCTCTAGAACTCTATATCTAGAAAATGAGGAGTTTGAACTAGATAGCTTCAAATTGTCCTTTCAATTCTAAACCAATTATCTTATGTGATAGGGTAAAAAACAAACATACAATACCTCCTCACACATAGTCTATAACTTATTAGAGTTTTGTTGTTGTTCAGTCATGTTTCAATTGTTTATAACTCTCCATGACCCCTTTTTGGGGTTTTCTTGGCAAAAATAGAGGAGTGGCTTGTCATTTTCTTCTCTCTCTGATTTTACAATTGAGGAAGCTGATACTAACAGGGTTAAAGGACTTGCCCAGGTTTACAGAGGTAGTAAAAGTGTCTGAGATCATATTTGAACTCACAAAGTTGAGTCTTCCTGGCTTCAGGTCCAGCATTTTATCCACTGTACCTCCTAGTTGCTCTTCCTGCTACACAGTATTTGACAATTTCCACGGTGTAAATGCTCACACTGAAAATTTAACAATCAGCTCCCAAGAACAGGTATCAGAAGACTTGAGTAAGTATCTCACATTAGGGAAACAGTGGATGCTTTAAGTATTCTTATTAATAATGTTATTGTTATGAAGGAAATGTGATATACTTGAGAACACTAAGTAAATAGCAAGTTAAAGGAACACTTGTTTTTGTGTGAAAGAAGTTAATTTGAATCACAAATTTTGGGTCGAGCAGGGTAAGCAGAAGTAGGGTTCAAATCTTTCCCTTGCCCCACTCTGCCTCCCAACCTTTTGAAAAAAATTTTCATAAAGGACCTGAAATGTAGACATTATTTATTTCTGTTTCACTTCTTCAAAACACATCATAAGAACATCAACTCCAATGTACCTTGTGAAATGAAATGCCAGTAGAAATAGGTAGATGAGACAGGGAAGATTATACTTTGTACTCCAGGATTTAAAGATCTATTCAGATCCATTAACATGGAAAGTCTGGTTAAAGGAGCAGCTATGTGGTAGACTGGATAGAGCACCAGGCTTGGAATCAGGAAGATTCGAGTTCAAATCTGGCCCCAGACATGACAAGAAAGAGGGAAAGGAAAAGAAGGAAATATGTCTCCTTCATGAAACATGTGTGGCACCTTGGTGACACATGGATGGAAAGAGTATTGAGAGACTTGAATCAGGAATATCAATTAGGAGGTTATTGCAACAATCTAGGCCAGAGATGATGAAGATTAGGATGAAGGTGATAGTAGTGAGAGTAAGTGAAGTAAAGAAAAATTGATAAAAGAAATGAGAGTGATGCTAAAAAGCATGAAAAATGAGTCAGCAGCTTGGTAAAAGAGACACAAAAAAACTTGAAGAAAATAACACTTTAAAAAACAGATTAGGCCAAAAGGCAAAAGAGGTCCAAGAAGCCAATGAGGAGAAGAATGCCTTTAAAAGAAGAACTGGTTGAGGCAGCTAGGTGGCACAGTGAATAGAGCACTGGCCCTGGAATCAGGATGACCTGAGTTTGAATCCAGCCTCAGACACAAAACACTTGCTAGCTATGTGACCTTGGGCAAGTCACTTAACCCCAATTTTCCTGCCCTACCCACTCCAAAAAAGAAGAAGATTTGGTCAAGTGGAAAACGAGGTCCAAAATCTCACTGAAGAAAATAATTCCTTAAAAATTAGAATTAGCAAATGGAAACTAATGACATTATGAGAAATCATGAAACAATCAAACAAAAGCAAAAGACTGAAAAAATAAAAGATAATGTGAAATATCCCATTGGAAAAACAACTGACCTAGAAAATAGATCCAGGGAAGATCATTTTAAAATTATTGGACTACCTGAAGGCCATGATCAAAAAAGATCCTAGACATCTATCAAGAAATTATCAAGAAAAGCTGCCCTGATATTGTAGAACCAGAGGGTAAATTAGAAATTTAAAGAATTCACCAATCACTTCCTGAAAGAGATTCTGAAAGGAAAACTGTCAGGAACAATTAGAGCTATATTTCAGAGTTCCCAGGTCAAGGAGAAAATATTGGAAGCTGAAGAAACAAATCATTCAAGTACTGTGGAACCATAGTCAGGATAACACATGACTTTGCAGCTTCTACATTAAAGGATCAGAGGTCTTGGAATATGATATTTCAGAGGGCAAAGGAGCTAGCATTACAACCAAAACTCACCTACCCAGAAAACATGGTTGTTTGATGAGATACAAGACTTTCAAACAATTTTGATGAAAAGACCAGAGCTGAAATGAAAATTTGACTTTCAAATGCAAGACTCAAGAGAAGCATAAAAAGGTAACAGGAAAGGGAAAACATAAAGAATGTAATAAGTTTAAGCTGTTTACGTTCCTACAAGGGAAGTTGTAACTCACAACACCTTTCTCATTATTAGGGTAGTTAGAAGGGATATGTACAGAACAGAGAACACAGATGATTAGACAATGATCATGTAGATGATCAGCTGTGAATGACTTAGCTATTCTCAGCAATACAACAATCCAAGACAACTCTGAAGGAATTATGATGAAAAATGCTATTCATCCTCAGAGAAAGAACTGATGACATCTGAATACAGATTGAAGCACACTTTTTTTACATTAAAAATTTTTTTCTTGAGATTTTTTCTTTGTTTTCCTTTACAACATGATTATGTTTTGCATGACTACACATTAATAAACTATATCAAATTGCTTGCTTTCTCAAGGGGTGGGGGAGAGAGAGGGAGGAAAAAAGGGAGAGAATTTGGAACTCAAAGTTTTAATTGTTTTTACATGTAACTGGGGGAATAAAATACTAAATTTTTTAAAAAAGGAATAGAATCTCTTCTCTCTAATCTTAAAATATATCCTCCTTCTCTGTTTGGCCTATCCTATAACCATTCAATATTTGAATTTGAATTTGAACAGACAAGTCCTGGGAAGACAGAATTCAGCATTTTCTTGATTGGAAATCTGAGACTAAAGTTAGATCCTGAGGAGTCCACACAGAAGATGCCTAATGAACTGGTTTCATCAATTCCCTTCAAATATATGATCCTTTGAAATGTTTGCTGAATTTAATTGAACACAGTGGGAGTAATTCATCCATGTGGTATATTTTATTCAAATGCTTTTTAAATTTATAATTTGTTTTAATATTTTAAAATAATTTTTACTGATACATTTTGTTTATACTTCATTTTCACTTCCAAATTCCTCCCTCCTTTTCCCAGTGAACCATCCTTTATAAATAAGATTTTGTTTTGGTTTTTTGGGGGTTTTTTTGGAGGGCAGTTGGGGTTAAGTGACTTGCCCAAGGTCACACAGCTAGTTTTTTGTGTTAAGTGTCTGAGGCCGGATTTGAACTCAGGTCCTCCTGACTCCAGGGCCGGTGCTCTATTCACTGCGCCACCTAGCCACCCCTATAAATAAGATTTTAAAAGAAAGAGCAGTTCCACCAAACATATCCAACATACAGGCATGTTTGAAAGGATATGCAATATTCCACAACCAATCCTCCACTTTTACAAAGACAGAGAGAAGTTACATTTTCTCAGCTTTTTCTCTGAGACCAAGCTTGGCATTATGTTTTATTCTTTACATTTCAATTGTGTTCATTGTAGATATTGTTTTCTTGCTCCTTCTTATTTTCTTCTGCAACAGTTCATAACTCTCCCCATGCTTCTTTTAATTCTTTGCTTTTATTTTTTCTTAAGGTATAACATCATTTCATTACATTATTCTACTAAAATTATTTAGCTATTCTCCATTTGATAGGTATCTACTTTGTTTCAGTTGTTTGCAACAACAAAATGTACTAATTTGAACGTTTTGATGGTATGTCTGTTCTATTCTTGACAAAAATATTGAATTTTATCCTTAGCAGTGGGATCATAGTGTCAGAGGACAGATATTTTTATCACTTAAAAAAATGTAGACACTTGAACATTACAAAGTATTTTATATATAGTATCTCATGTGATCTGAACACTAATCTCTTGAATAGAATACAAATGGCATTTTGATTTTACAGGTGAGGAAACTGAGACTTTAAAAAAATATCCAAAGTATACAGCTCATTCCATGTCAGAACCAGGATCTGAACCAAAGGTTTTTTGGTTTTTTTTAATGTTCTTCATGGTGCAGCGAATAGAGCACTGATCTTGGAGTCAGGAGGAACTGAGTTCAAAGCCAGCCTCAGAAACTTGACCCATTTACTAATTAAGTCACAATCCCAATTGCTTTGCCTTCCCTCCCAAAAAAATAAAAAAATTTTAAAAATGTCCTTCAGTAATAAATGCCTGTTTGCTTCCTTCTACTTTATGCCTACTTTCTCCCCCACCTACCCTTTTTAGCTCTAAAACTACAGATGATGAGCCTACTTCAGGCCATAAATTACTTTGGGTCAATGCTGTTTGGTGGAGAGGAATTTTCTGGTTGGCTTTTACATCCAAATGTGCTGAGGTATAGGATGTGCTTATCCAAAACTGTTTGAATACAAAAGAATAGAGAATTGAAGATCCATCAAAGTGTGTGAGATGAAAGAGTTCAGAGTCTGAATCTGAGGTTAGAAAAAGTCTTTATTCTTTCTCATGAGAAAGAACTCTGCCCCTGTCACCTATTATGGCATCTTCAAGGAGAGAGCAACAGGTAGAAGCCAGCCCATGGTTATATAATCTTCTAATGCAGAAACCCAACCCCCCCCCCCCATTGGCCTTCACTCTTATTGGTAGGGAGGCTGGCCCACAACCCACAAAGGGCCCAGAAACATGTGAGTGTTCAATGAAAGCAGTCTTAACCTTATTTGGCATATCTTGGGCTGAAGTGGCACTGGGGAGGGTCTCCATTGCTCTAAGACCCAGATTGCTTGAAGGCCAGGTGACCTAAACCTAGGCCTAGTGAATACTGAAGCCATTCTAGATTTGATTTTTCAGAATGGGGAAACTTCACTATAAATTATCCCTCACAAATGCCATCTGAGGTCCAGCCAGTGACCAGAGTTTGCAGTTATAGCAGCTGAGTCTTGTGGGCAAATATTTTTTGAGGATCCAGTACAGCAGTAAATCAACCTGACTGACTCAGCTCATCCATAGATTGACCTATCAACCAACTCACCACTGATGACTAAGAGAGCCAGTCCAGATGAGCCAGTAAGAAACTTATCCATTGACAGTTTTTCACCACCAAGTGAACCTGGTAACAACTCTAGAAGTGCAAAAAGAGTTCTCAAGGCCAGGAGTCACAAGAAAACCCTTGGTTTCATGTGGTCTTTACATGTGTGTCTCACTTCCTATATTATTTAAGTTTGATTGTATTCTGTCCAGGGACTTTGTGTTCAAAAGGAGAGTTTGTCCCCTGATCTGGGGAAATGGTGATTGTTTTATAATTGCTCTCCTTGCTATAACATCTCAACATGTGCCTGCTTTATAAAAAACTAATTGATGGGGGGGGAAGATTCTGGGAAGATGGCAGAGTAGGTCAGAAAATACCAGTCTCTCAAGATTTTCCCCCACAAAAGAGTTAAAGTAGCACCTTAGGGTGAGCAAAGTATGGGTGGAGATAAATAAGAACAGGGGCATAACCCAGGTCCTCCTGGACAATTTGAGAAGATCAGAAGAAAAATCTCAGGATGAGGTTTGCTCCCTGTGAAAAAGTAAACACCTCCAGGCTAGATTCTGTTTTAACAATAAGCTTCATGTAATTCATGTGCCACAGTGAAGTATTTAAGCCAACAATTATGTTCTTATCCAGCCCCACTACCTTTGAGGTTTGCAGAAAGGAAAATTTTAGTCATACTTACCAGTGTGGAAAAACAATTAGTGTTTCATTAAAGCTTAATTCATCAATGGAGCAACTAGGTGGTACAGTGGATGAAGCCCTGGGTCTACAGTCAGGAAAACTTAATCTCTGAGTTCAAATCTGGCCTCAGACACTTACTAGCTGTGTCTGCTGGTCACTTAATTCTAATTGCCTCAGTTTCCTTCTTTGTGAAATGAGCCAGAAACAGATATGGCAAGTTATTCCAGTATCTTTGCCAAGAAAACTCCAGATGAGATGACAGAGTTGAACACAACTGAAAATGACTGAACAATAATTCGCCAGTATTTTAGGCCTTTACAACTACAAAACAGTCTCAGGACAAAAAGTTTCCATTATCACCTTGGCTGGCATTCCCCTACTTTACTGACTTTCTCTTCTCCTCCCTACCCCCACCTACTCACTCCATGGCTTATACAATATTTTGGCCTTTGAGGAGGATATATTATTATTACTATTAAAGTATTATTTCATTATGTTACTCCCTTGCTCAAAAACCTACAACCATTGCAAACACATTCAGTCAAATCATCTAAACTCCTCAGCCTAGTATTTAAATATCTCAATCCACACTCCCCTTGCTGACGAAACTTTAACTCCCTCTTCTCTTTAACATAAGCCAGACATTCCAATCATCTCACAAAATCTCACATAAAATGTGCTTTTTTCTTGTCTCTCTGTTTTTCCTTATGCTATTCCTCCTAAACTGCGTTTTTCTTTCCACATACTTAAATCCTAACCATCCTTTAAGTTCAAGACGAAGCAAGCCCCATATCTTCCATGAATCCTTACATACGAATTTTTTTCCACATTCGTTTTGTCCTCTTGAATTCCTACGGCACTGATGGGCTTTACCACACAATTTAGTGCTCTAGTTTATCCTGCTTTCTATTGATCTTCAGTTTTTTCTTTTCATAAATGTCTTTATCCATGAATGTCTTATCCTTCTAATTGCATCATAAAGTCCCTGAAAACAGGCATTTCTTGAGGGGGGAGGAGAGGCAGTTTTTTTTTCCCCAGATTTGTCATGGCACCCTGAATACTGCTAAGGATCTGGTAAGTGCTCAGTAAATGACATTAACTTTTCTATATCTGAGTGGGGAATAAAGAAAGATGCTTCTAGCAAGTCTTCAGCATAAAGGGTATAGATTATAACCAAGATCTCCAAATGGGCATGTCTCTAACTTCTGTGGACTCCCTTTTTCTACTAACATCTGGTCTTAATGAACAGTAGCAGAGTATCCTACATTTCTCAGTTTTATCTCTAGCCCTTCTGTTTTAGAAAGAGAATTTCAGTTACCCATTAGCAGTGACTGCATATAGGAGATGAATTCAGGTAATACAGGAAGTTACTCTAGGAGATGGTTGCTTGTTGATACAAATGCATGCTGCAATTTTGCACTCATTCAGACACTTGGGAAAATCCTTTTATGCACTGGTGATGCAGGTTTAGAGCATATTTTCTCCAGTTAAATTGAAACTAGACTTCTCTTCCACATAAATAAGGAGCTCAAGATTCAGAAAGTCCCCAAAGCAAGCCTTTTCTCTCCCAGTTTGCCAGTCTAAAATTAATTCATAGTCACCTACCCTGTGCCTTTCAATCAAACAGTGCAGTGGATAGAGGGCAGAACTAAGATGGTGGCATAGAAGCAACAAGGTTCTGCAGCTCCCACATAGCCATGTCAAATACCCATAAAATATGACTCTAAACAAATTTTAGCGTTCCAAAACTCACAACAGAAAAACACATCTCCTGCTGAAGGCAGCTCGGCAGAAAGGACCCATCGCAATCTACTGGGAGCCAAAGCCAGAAGAGCCTGAAACCATGGCTTGGCCCTGGGGTGGCCAGAAGGAGCCACAGCTGGAACCTTCAGGAGAGTGTAGCAGTTTCCAGAATTATCAAACCATAAGAAACAAGGACTAAGTGAAAGGTCAGTGGAACTCGGCTAAATCTGGGGGAGAAAAGGAGTCCGGCCAAACTGCCACCAGGGCAAGGAAGTGGTAGAAGTGGCAGCCCTGCTGCTGCCTACATATGGCTGCTTCAGAGCTCCTGGCCTTCAGACTGCAGGGGGGCCAAGTGATCATTCAGAGACTAAGTGCTCTTGCGTTGAGCACCCTGGATCAAGATTTTGGTCCTAGGGTGTGTTTTTAGTGAACTAAAGTATGTGGTATCTGCAGCAGCCTCTCACTAACCCTGGCAGCTGTGAAAACCCCAGCAATTTGAAACAGAGCTTTCCCCTCTGGAAACAGAGTTCCATAGAGCTAAAAACAATCAAGTTATTCATTGGCAACATGAGCAGGCAAAGGAAGCAAAGTAAGAACAGCAATCAAACAAGAATCCTTTTTTGGGGACCAAAAGAATCAAAGCATGGAATGGGAGGAAGACAACACAGTCAGAACTCTCACAGCAAAAGCTTTCAAGAAACATGTAGACTGCCTACAAGACATAGATGAGCTTAAGAAGGATTTTGAAAACAATATAAGAGAAGTGTAGGGAAAATTGGGAAGAGAAATGAGAAAGATGCAAGAAAATCATGAAAAGAGAGTCAACAACTTGACTAAAGAAAATAACACCTTAAAAAATAGATTAACTCAAATGGCAAAAGAGGGCCAAAAAGTCAATGAGGAGAAGAATGCCTTAAAAAGTCAAATTGGCCAGATGGAAAAAGAATCTCAAAAGCTTTCTGAAGAGAATAATTCCTTCAGAATTAGAGTGGAGCAAATGGAAGCAAATGACTTCATGAGAAATCAAGATACTATTAAACAGATACAAACAAATGAAAAAATACAAGGCAATATAAAATATCTCCTTGAAAAAAGCACTACCTGGAAAATAGATCCAGGAGAGACAATTTAAAAATTATTGGACCACCTGAAAGCCATGATCAAAAAAAGAACTTAGAAAGCATCCTTTAAGAAATTCTCAAGGAAAATTGCCCTGATATTTTAG
>CM053594.1:234204731-234223077 GCA_028646575.1 Pseudocheirus occidentalis | reverse complement strand
AATTGTAACTTATGAAACTTCTCTCAGTATAAGGATAAGTGAAGGGAATACAAATATGTGTGTATGTGTGTATATATATATATATATGTGTGTGTGTGTGTGTGTGTGTGTGTGCATGTGCGTGTGCATGTATGTATGTTTCTGTGTGTATGTATATGTATGTGTGCATATATGTATATATGTATACACATATGTCTATATTGGAGGTTTTATATATGCATATGAATACATATCTGAGTATGTGTATATATGTGTACATAGAGGGCACAGGATCAATTGAATAGGAAGGGATGATACTTTAAAAGGTGAAATTCTGAGGTGGGAGAGGATTAGAATGAGAGGAGACAGGGAGAGAGAGAATGGGGTTAATCATTTAATATAGAAGAGGCTAGGGATCATTGTTACAATGAAGGGGAAGAATAGGAAGGCAAAAGGGAAAGGGTCAACCTTACTCTCATTGAATTTGGCTTAGGGAAGGAATGGCATAAACTCTAAACTGGGTATCTTGACACACAGGCGAGTAAGGGGGATGGGGATGAGAGGTGGGATGATGGAAGGGAGGGCAGATTCGGAGGAAGGGTTGGTGGAAGTACACACTTCTGTAAAGGGACAGGGTAGAGAATAGAACAAATGGGGGGAGGGGATAGGAAGGAGGGACATATAATCAGTCTCTCACAATATATCCATTGTGGAGGTGTTCTACATAACTATACATGTACAGCCTGTATTGAATTGCTTATCTTTCCAGTGGGAGTAGGTGATGAGGGAGGAAGAGAAAGAATTTAGAATTTAAAGTTCTATAATCAAATGTTAAAAATATATTATTATTGTTGTTGTTGTTGTTATCATTACTATTATTATTAATAACTACATGCAACTGGGAATTAAGATATACAGGCACTGGCGTAAAGAGACCTATCCTGTCCTACCAGAAAGTCAGAGGGGTGATGGGGGAGGACATAGGAGAGAGCAGATTGGGGGAAGGGCTATACAGTGGGATGGCTGTTTTGAGGTGGTGGGTAGGGGAAAGATGGGGAGAAAATTTGTAACTCAAAATCTCGTGGAAATGAATGTTGTAAACAAGAAAATTAACTAATTAAATTTAAAAAAACAATGCAGTGACTTCATTTCAAAGAATTGAATTACTTTTTTAACAGAAATTATAAGAGTAATAACAAAAAAAACTGATGACTACGAGAACCAAATGTTTTCTTTCATTTCTGGATCATTGTATCAGAATTTCCTTATTGAATTACAGTTTTTTTTTTTACAAGATAGAAGTAAAAGTATCTTTTCAAAACATTAAGGGGAAAAAAAATCAGTTTTCCCCTATATTACTTCTCAACTTTTAAGTTACTCTAATCTTTTTTATACTATTCATGGAATCTTCTCAGGGAGACAACTTAAGGGAAATTATGTCTAAAAATTGTAGCAAAACTTTAGCATAGATATTTGACTTAAAAACGTACCAAATGAAAATCAGGAGGAAAAACAACACAAAACGGCCAATAAAGATGTTTTAAAGTTTCCTTCCTTTTTTATAGTTATTACAGTTATGAAATGATATAATATGTAACTAAGTTTAACTGTGACATTGGATGAGTTCTAAATACTACTGAGTACTTGGCATACATTGTCTCTGCAGTTAGAGCACTCAAATCCCCATTATGTGGGATTTATCTAGATTTAATTTGAGTATCTGTTGTTTTGTCACATAAGTAATTTTTCCCGTTATAAAAAATACTGAGTAATTTATGTATTCTCAGAAAACCACTAGAAAATGAAGAGTCTTTTTGAGAAATGAGTTAGTATTCTTCCCATGTAAAATTTATATAATGATATTTACATTTTAAGATGTTGACAAAAATGTAAATAAGTACTTTGGCCATAAGAAGTTCATTTTCTAAGTCTCAGAAAAATTGGTAGAATAGTTGGTTAAAGCAGATGATAGGCTAATTTTTGAGGGATTCATATTGAACTGAGTAAATTTTATTTCTAAATTTCTTATTCAAAAGGAAGTTAATACAACAATTTTGACAGTTTTTGTCTAAGATATCCTCTGCTAAAGTATTATTATTCTGATACCACATTGTAGAATCAAGATAGTTTTGGGTTCTCAAATGCTATGCCTCCAGAATACAAGTTATGAAAGACGATACCAAGTTGCACAGATTTTGAGTAAATGACCAGGGATGGACCACCTCTCATCCAAGGAACTGCCTAGCTAAGTTCTGAAAGGTTAATCTGAAAGCTTCGTCACAAGTTATGAAATTTTTAGCCAGAGTTTACATGGCAGAATAAAACTATTTTGTAACTAAAACTTGTCACACTTTTTAATAGAATGGGTCATTCAAATTTGGGTAATGGATCTGCCAATCAATAAGCATTTATTAAGTACCTACTATGTACTAGGTATAATCAGACTACATCTCTTCACTTACTATTTCAGCTATAATCTTTATAGCCCTTTCTGCCTCAGAGGTAAATTTAGGGGTTTGTAGTAGGGAGACATTTAAAGGGGTTCCAAATATCAAGAAGATAAAAGAGTTATCAATGGAGTGGACAGAATTTTTCTGTAGCTGTTCCATTTAATTTTACAATGCCAAAATGCCTGCAGGAAGACATCTGCCCCAGAGAAAACTACTTGACAACTTTAGAGCTATGAACCATACCTCATACTTGATGGCAAAACTGATATAGAACATCCTGAATCATGATTTTCTATTGAATTGACCAGGAAAATACCATCTGGAAAGATCATGATTGTAGAATTTGTAAAGCCAATCACAAGTAGCTCTCCTGAGTACTGCTGCTGTGAATATCTTTAAGATTCTGATCACATAGTATGGTGAACTCTGTATTTATTCAGCAATAAACTAAAGCAAAACATTCACAACAATGTAACATAATAATTTATTACTAAGATGGCCATATAGTCTTTTTTTTTTTTGCTTTTTGGAGGGCAGTTGGGGTTAAGTGACTTGCCCAAGGCCACCAGGCTAGTTTTTTGTGTTAAGTGTCTGAGGCCGGATTTGAACTCAGATACTCCTGACTCCAGGGCCGGTGCTCTATTCACTGCACCACCTAGCCACCCCTTGGTCATATAGTCTTAAACAAAACATATCATTCAGTAAGTCACAATCTCATCAATTAGTATTGAGTACCCAAGTAAAGTCTCCATCCTTAAGTAGAGATTGGCCTCCAATCATCCTTAAGGGGTAATGAAAAGTACAAAGGCCATCTACCCCTAGCTCACAAGGAAGTTACAATCTCATCAGTCAGCACTGAGTACTCAAGTAAAGTTTCTTTCTTCTTAACTGACTTTCATACTCCATGGCTCCTCTTCTACTCCCAGGTCTTGCCTGGATTCACAGGTAGGCAGCTCTCCACTTCTGTTTCACACCTCAGTTTACAGGGCCATCTCTTCAGATATATGAGCTACCAAGCCCACTTCCATAGTCCAATATCTTAGAACAGTGGTTCTCAACCTTCCTAACACCGAGACCTTTTAATACTCATATGTGGGTGTATCTGCATGTGGGCCGACTCTCCTAGAGAAGAATAGAGGAGCGGTGTCTTGGTTCCTAAAACCAGCAGAAATATGTGTTTTCTGATGGTCTTAGGCAACCCCTGTGACCCCTGTGAAAGGGTCTTTCGACCCCCAAAGGGGTTGCGACCCATAGGTTGAGAAGGAGTTTAATGAATACTTGTTGAAATGAATGGGATAAATTAGTTCCTCGGCTAAGCAAAGTAAAAGCCAGTTTCAATTGCTCACAGAAACTGTTGACTAGTTTCATGTTTCTAATTGAATAAACACTCCAGTTTCCACCCAAGATGTCAGAGTGAGTAAGGAGTAAAGTAGCCCAGCTTTCTCACAAAAACAAAAACAAAACTCCACTGAAATGACTGAAATGGCATGGTTAGACTTGTGCTTTATAGAGATTATTTTGTTAGTTCTATGAAGGATGTGTTGAGGAAAGGAAAGCCAACAAACAAGGATTATAGTTAAAAGTCTATTACAATACTCCAAGTGAGCAGTGATAAGTCATTATAATTATAAAGTTGACGATATAAGGAGAAGGATGTGAAAGATATTTTAAAGGTGGAATGACAGGACTTGGCAAATGATTCGTTATGTATGTGAGAGTAAAGAGTCCACGATTCTGGGTTTGTAAACTTAGGTGACTGGAAACATGGAAGTGCCTTAGAAAGAAAGAGGGTGGGTAGGAAAAAAGGACAGGCTTAGGAGAGAAATAATGAGTTTCATTTTGGAACTGTTGAGTTTGTTTATAGGTTTCATACTATTGAACAAACATGGCATTCCTAGAATAAATGCAGTACAGTGATACTATATGATCTTTGTGATATATTGTGGCAATCTTCTTATTAGTATCTTATTTAAAATTTTTGCAGGAATATTTATTAGGGAAATTGGTCTATAATATTCTGTTTTTGCTCTACTTGGTTTAGGTATAAAAACAATATTTGTGTCTCCTTCACTACCTATTTTTTCATATAGTTTATATAATGTTGGAATTAATTGTTCTTTAAATGTTTTCCACAACTAATTCCATTTGGTTTGATTCTTTTGTTTCCTTAGGAAGCTGATTGATGACATGTTCAATTTCTTTTTCTGAGATAGGGTTACTTCCTCTTATATTAATCTATGAAACACACAAAGACACACACGCACATATTTGTAAAGATTCATCCATTTTGCTTGTCGGTTCTGTCAGCAAAAAGTTGGACAAAATAGCTTCCAATAATTACCCTAATTTTATTATCATTGGTTGTACATCTACCCTTCTCATTTTTTATTCTGTACATCTACCTTTCTAAAATTAATCAATGGTTTGTCTATTTTTATTGTTTTGCCCACAAAACTAACTCCTAGACT
Source organism: Pseudocheirus occidentalis (assembly GCA_028646575.1). Taxonomy (NCBI): domain Eukaryota; kingdom Metazoa; phylum Chordata; class Mammalia; order Diprotodontia; family Pseudocheiridae; genus Pseudocheirus; species Pseudocheirus occidentalis. The sequence goes on along the minus strand of CM053594.1, from coordinate 234,218,180 downwards.
AATTTATTCATTCAATGATTTTTTTTCGTTTTACTTTCAGTTTTTGAAATCACTCTCATGATTCACAGAATTTCTATTTTGGTGTTTAATTGGAGATTTTTAATTACTAATTGGGGAGTTTTTAGTTGCACGACCAGTTCATTGTTCTCTTTTTAGGGAGAGAGTTTGTTTTTACTGATATATGCATTTAGAGACAAATTTTCCACTAAGTACTGCTTTGGTTGCTTCCCGCAAATATTGATGTGTTTTCTCATTGCTGTCATTATCTTTAATGAAATTGTTGATTGTTTCAATAATTTGTTCTTTGAAACACTCTATCTTTAGGATTGAATTATTTGGTTTTGAATTCATTTTTAATCAAAGCTTCAAAGTCCATTTATTGAATGTAATTTTTACTGCATTATGGTCCAAAATGGGTACATTTAACATATCTATTTTTCTGCATTTGTTTATGAGGTTTTAAAATTCTAATACATGATCAGTTTCTATGAAGGTACCACAGACAAGATGAAAAAAGGTATACTCCTTTCTATTCCCATTCAATAGACTCTAGAATATCAAATAGTTATCAAATTTAATGTTTCTAAAATTCTATTTCCTTAACTTCTTTCTTGTTTGTCTTGTGTTTCAATTTATCTAGATCTGAGAGGGATAATATGAAGTCTCCCACTAGTGTAGTTTTATTGTCTGTTTTCCCCTCTCTAACTCATTGAAATTTTCCTTGAGAAATCTGGATACTATGCCATTTGGTGCATATACGTTCAGTATCAATATTAATCCATTGTCTATGGCACCTTTTTAGCAAATGTTATTTCCTTGATTTGCTATTTTCAAGTCATTTCAGTTGTGTCCAACTCTTTGTGAGCTGTTTTGAGTGTTTTCTTGGCAAAGGTACTGGAGTAGTTTGCCATTTCATTCTCCAGGTGATTTTGCAGAAGAGGAAGTGAAGCAAACAGAAATAAGGGACTCGCCCAGGATCACACAGCTAGTAAATGTCTGAGGCTGTATTTGAATTCCTAAACATGAGTCTTCCTGATTCCAAGTCAAAAGTTCTACCCACTGAATTAGCTGCTCTTTCCTTGATTATCTCTTTTTATTAGATCTGTTTTTGCTTTTTCATTGTCTGAAGTCATGATTACTGCCCCTGACATTTTTACTTTAGATGAAGTATAATAAATTCTGCTCTAGCCACTTATTCTTTCTGTTTCAGGTGTGTCTCTTAAAACAACATATTGTTGGATTCTTGTTTCTAATCTGTTCTACCATTTCCATTTTATGGGTTAGTTTATCCTATTCACATTCACAGTTATGATTGAAAACTGACTGATAACTATTTTGTTCTATTTTCCTCCATCCATTTTCTTCAATTTACCCCTTTTTTTAAACCATATCCTCCTCAAATCTGTTTTACAACCTTTTATTATTTCCCTTTTTCACTTATCCACTTCCCTCTCACTTCCCAGTTGGATAAGATGAATTTCCATACCTCATTGTGTGTGGGTGTGGGTGTGTATGATATGTATGTATGCATGTGAAGAGGTTTACCCAAAGAGAGTTAGGGTTGCCTGAGACCCCAAAATACCAACACTCCATGTCCTGCCAAAAGAATTCAACTCAAGTCTTCTTAGCCAAATAAAAACAAAATTTATTGAAAGTTCACCATATTGGGTAGACTCTTAAGGAGTCTAAGTATCTGTAAGGCTTGCACTGGACAAGCAGGACAGAGTAAGTCTGTCACAGAATAAGTTTGTGGAGGGCATTCTGTGGCTCTCTCATGCCACATGGAAGGGAGATGGGATTCTATATACAGAAAGGTTCTAGGGGTGGTCAAGAGGAGGAGTTTGGGGAGGGTCTTCAGGAGGAGTTAATGAAGTCAATGCAAGAGTGTATTGATATTTTGATAGGCTCCAGGATGGGAAGCAGATGGACAATGGAGGGCCAGTCTAGTAACAGAGGTTTGGGCCCAGCCACATTGAAATTCTTATGGCCTCTGCAAATGCCTCATCAAGTGGGAAGACTCAATCAGACTTCAAGGGTTTTCCCAGAGCCTGCACCTCAAAGATTCAAGGAGAGGTCAAGGGGGCTCCCAGAGCCTACACCTCATCACGTGCATACATTCATGTATATAATTTCCTCCTTGAACCAGTTCAGATTAGGGGGAGGTTCAAGTATTGCTTACTATCTCCCTCCATTTTTCTCTCCATTGTAAAAAGTTTTTCTTACACACCTATTAAGTTAGATAATTTTCCCCAGCTTGCCTCTCCCTTTCGCCTTCTCCCAGAGCAGCTTTCTTTCTTATCCTTCCATTCTTCTTTTGACATCATCCCAAAACGATAAACTGAGACCTCTGCCTTCTAAGTAAAATCCTTATAATTGCCCTAATAATAACATTTTTAGGAGTTACATGTATCATCTTCCCCTGTAGGATGTCAAGATATTAGAACACACCCGGTTTTTCAGAGCTAAGGCCCAGCCAGGAGGCTGTGCCTTAAGCTTGGCATAACAATCCTTTGTACTGATTCTTTGGATGATCTCACCCTCTGGCAAAATTCCACATAATTATTGTATTGCTTTGAACAGCATCAGTTGCTCTCTGAACTCGGACAAGCACTGGACAGGTACCCATGCTCTGATCATGAAGCCCTGCTGTGAATCAAACATCACATTGTTGCTATTACCCCTCATTGTCAGGGCTACAGTTCACTGTATAGCCCTTAGTATAAGTATTGAGATTTTAACACACTAAAGCAAGTTCCCTCCAACTAGGGGGAGGACCTTGGTACATCTGTTCTTGTTTACAAGCCATTTCCCTCATTTTGAAATTAAACTTCTATTTTATTTCTGCCTCTCCTATCTCTAGCCTGCTTTGTTCGACTCTGACCACCCACAGATCAGAGGCTAGTTCTGTCCTACTTGACAAGGAATTTAATTAGTTTAAACTTTTAAGTCTCATGATTTCTCACTCATGTTTACCTTTTTATGCTTCTTTTGAGTCTTATGTTTGAATGTCAGATTTTCTATTCAGCCCTGGTCTTTTTGATGAGGTGTAGGCTCTGGGACCCCACCTTGAGCTCTCCTTGAATCTTTGAGGTACATGCTCTGGGAAACCCCTTGAAGTATGACTGAATCTTCCCACTTGATGAGGCATTTGCAGAGTAAGTATTTCACTGTGTCTGGGCCCAGACCTCTGTTGCTATCCTGGCCCTCTATTGTCCATCTGTTTCCCACCCTGGAGCCTATCAAAATATCAATCCACTCTTGCATTGACCTCATTAACTCCTCCTGAAGACCCTCCCCAAACTCCTCCTCTAGACCACCCCTGGATTCCTCTGTATATAAGAATCCCATCTTCCCTCTGTGTGTGAGAGTGCCACAGAATGCCCTAGCACAGACTTACTGTGTTAAAGCTCCATAGAAAGACCTAGCATAGACTGGCTCCTTAACAGTCTACCCCATATGGCAAACTTGAACTTTCAATAAACTTTGTTTTTCTTTGGCTGAGAAGACTTGAGTGGAATTCTTTCAGCAAGACCCGGCATGTTGTATTTTGGGGTCTCAGGCAACCCTAACTCTCTTTGGGTACCTCTTCATTTTCATCAGGAATATTGGATGTTTCTAATTCATTAAATATTCATTAAATATTTTCCCCCATAAGAGTATACTCAGTTTTTCTGGGAAGGTTATTCTTGGTTGTCATCCTAGGTCTCTTGCCTTCCAGAAAAGCATATTCCAAGCCTTCCATTCTTTCAGTAGTAGCTGTTAATTTTCAGGTAATCCTGATTGTGGCTCCTGGTATTCTAATTCTTTCTTTCTGGTTGCTTGCACTATTTTCTCTTTAACCTGGGATCTCTGAAATTTGACTGCAATATTCCTGGGATTTCTTTTAGGAGGTGATCAGTAGTCTTTCAATTTTTCATTTGTTCCCTGACTACAATGTATTTGAGCAATTTTTTCTGTATAATTTCCTGAAATACAATGCCTAGATTATTTTTTTAATCATGGCTTTCAAGACATTCAATAATTCTTAAATTATCTCTCTTCAATCTATTTTCCAGGTCAGTTGGTTTTTTTCTATGCGATATTTCACATTTGCTTCCTTTCCTCCCCCCTCATTCTTTTGATTTTGTTTGTGTCTTGATGTCTCATTGACTCATTAGATTGCACTTGACATATCCTCATGTTTAAGGCATTTCAGTGAAGAACAAAACCCAAATGCAAAAAAAGTTTTAGAAAAAAAGTGTATTAAGTCATTTGGCAGAGGAGACAGATCAAAAACAGTGTGGCTCATACCCCTTCAGTCAATATGAGTTTAACATTATATAGAGTTCAAAAGAAGACACAAAGATGAACAGCTGAGTGACTGTTCCATAGACAGTTTCTAAAAGGGTGTAGTTTCCAGATAAGCACAAAAGTTGCTTAAGATGTATATCAGCAGACAAGTCTAAACCTTCAACAAAATTGGGCCAAAACCAAAACAGCTTTTGGATGAGGTCTCAAAACACAAGACCCGAGTGGAGTTCAAGCTATTTCTACCTCCCCTTGAGAACCTCTCTGGGGTTCTCAAGATCTATAAATCCTGCACATACTGAGATAAGCAATATCTGACTACACAAAATGTAATAAATAATTATTTTCCCCACAAGAGTTATTGTCTTCAGTGAAATTTTACAATTCTTTCACCATTTGCAGTTCTGATTTTTAAGGAATTATTTTTGTTCAGTATTTCTTGTGCCTCTTTTACTAAGCTATTAATGCTTTTTTCATATATTTTCTTTCATTGCTCTCATTGCTTTTCCCAATTTTTCCTCTTCTACTCTTATTTGATTTTCAAGATTTTTTTTCTCTTTTTTATCTCTTTCTTTGGCCCTTCTAAGAATTCTTGTTGAGCTTGTATCCAATTTGCATTTTTTTGAAGTTTTCTTATGGGCATTTTTAAGTTATTTTCATCTGAGTTTGTGTTTTGTGATTCCCTGTCAACACAGTAGTTTTTTATGGTGAGATTCTTTGTTGCTGTTGTTTGTTCATTTTTCCAGTCTATATCTTGATTTTGCACTAGACTTGGTTTACATTAGAGCTGAGCTTTGCCCACCATTTTGGGGGGAAGGGGGAAGTTAAGGGAAGGGATGATGAACATGTCTGACCTAAGCTTTTATGAGACTTTTTTCTAAATATATATATATATATTTTTAATGAGCTTTTGTTGTTTTTACATCATAGTGAGTGCCTGAAAGTTTTTGGCACTTCCAAATGAGTTGGGGAGACATCTGGTCATTGTCATCCTGGCTAGCTCTCTGAACCTCATGTGACCAAAACACATTAATGGGCAACAGAGCTGTGAAATGCTACCCAATCCTGTACCCAGTGCTGCACTAGGATCTCTTTCTGACCACATGGTTCACTTCCCTTACCATTTCTGAGCATTTTTCTTTGCCGCTGCTGCTCCCAACCCAGTTCAAAAGCAGTGCTACTTCCTCCATACTCCTAACCAACCCAAATTTCAGTGTCCATAGGCCTCTACTTCTGTCTTCCTAAATTGCTCTGGACTGGGGAAAATACCTCACTGCGGCTTTTGGTTATTTTTCCCTCTTAGAATTCAGTTTGATATTTTTAAGAAAATTGTTGTAGAAGGATGTATTGTGACAGATAGCATGGCAAAAATGCCGGCTTTATTCCATCATTTTGCCTCTACCCTGCCTGTTGAGCTTAAGATGCCAATGAGCTATCTAGGTGGAGATACATAGCAGGTACTTCGTGATGAACTTAGTATCACCTCAGAAGAGAGATGAAGATTGGTTTTATAGATTTGGAAGTCATTGCTTATTGATGAAAATTGAATATACAGGAACTAATGAGATCATTAAGATATATAGTTAAAAGGTCCCAAGATAGAGCATGGGAGCAAAGCCACATTTATGGGGGAGAACGTAGGTATGATATCACAAAGAAGAATGAGAAGAATCAAACAGGCAGAAGGGAAATTAGGAGAGAGTAGCATCACAAAATTTGGTGGAGATGAGAACACCCGGGCTGTCAAAGTGGTTTGCGAAAAGATGAAAGAATGAAAAAAAAAAGATGAAGAATGAGAAAAGGTCATTTGATTTGCAATTAAAAAATCATTGATAACCTTGGAAGTAGCAGTTTCATTCAAGTGGTAAAGTCAGAAGGTAAGATACAAGGGTTTGAGAAATGAGTGAAAGTGGAGAAAATGAAGACGAGTACAAAAGGCTTTTACTAATTCAGCTGTGAAATGGAGGAGAGGTATAGGAAGAAGGGTTTCTTTAGAAATGGGAGACCAAAACATCTTCTTTGGGAAGCTAGGAAAGAGCAAAAGCATAAGAAAAGATTAAAAATTAGTGACAAAGAGGGGATCATCAATGGGGTAAATTCCTAGAGGAGTGGGGAAAGGATGGGATTAAGGTTTGAAGTAGAAGTGATAGCCATATCAAAGAGAAAAACCACTTCTTCAGAGACTAAAGCAAACAAGAAAATGGTTATGAATATTGTAGGGAATATTGTAGTAAAGAATTAGGGAGAAGTGAGAACTTATGATGCTCTATTTTCTACTATAATGAGTCTTTGAAGTACGTCCAGATCATCTAAGGTACCCTAAGGAGCTTGCCTGGTCATGCTCAGATCTCTTAAGATGGAGGCATTCATCATCCAACAACCAGCCCCCTTTGAGTCCTACATAAAAGGAACAGTATATGTCTTTTTTTATTATTCAATTTTATTTTATTCAAATTCCAAGTTCTTTCCCTCTCTCCCCATCCATTGGGAAAGCAAGAAATACAATGCCCATTACACATCTGAAATAATGCAAAACATTGTTCTTCATTAACCATGTTCAAAGAAAAAAGGAAAAGAAAGAGGAAAAAATATGTTTCAGTCTGCTCTTTGAATCTAATAGTTCTCTGTTTGGAGGTGGATAACATTTTTCATTATGAGTCCTTTGGAATTGTGGTGAATCATTGTACTGATCAGAGTTGCTAAGTTTTTCAAGATTTATTATCTTTACAATATTGCTGTTACTGTGTAAACTGTTCTCCTGGTTCAGTTCACTTTACTTTGCATTATATAAGCTTTCCCAAGTTTTTCTGAAACCAGCCCTTCCATAATTTCTTATAACACAATAGTATTCCATCATATTCATATACTAAAATGTATTCATAGCCTTTGTCTTTAAATTGGAGAGACAGATGGTTTTTCCACCTTTCTGGCTCCAAGCTTTTTCCCATTCCATCCAGAGAGTTAAGATCCGAGTTCAACCACAGCATTAGCACAGTGAACTGAATTGGTAAAAGGGAAGGACTTCCTTCCCTTGCTCCACTTTCTTTTATCCTGGCTCTGAAAACTGGGCATGGAGTTTTTCTTCTGTTTCATTTGCCTGTTTCAGGTGATAGCTATGATCACATCAGAACTGGGAGTTGAAACTTTGCAGCCAGGATTCCATGTGGGATGTTGCATTTAGCCAACCTGATAGGGAAGCCCAGGAAAATTAGGGTGCCTCAGATCCAAGGAGGTTTTTATAGTTGGAGATTGTGTGCTTTAAAGCAACCAAGCTAAACTGTGAATCTAGTTCCCTTCCCCTCCCCAACGACTGAAGTTGTACAAGGGGAGGAAGTTTAAAAAGTATGCTTCAATCTACATTCAGAGTTCATCAGTCCTCTCTCTGAAGGTGGATAGTATTTCTTCAAAATGGGTCATTTGGAATTGTTTTGGATCTTTGTATTTATCAGAGTAGCTAAGTTTTCTACAGTTGATCATCCTTACAATATTGCTGTGTACATCATATACGGAGAACACTGTGCACAGTGTTCTCCTGGTTCTGCTCACTTTGTCTTGTATCAGTTCATGCAAGTCTTCCCAAGTTTCCATAAAAACAGACTGTTCATCATTTTTTATAGTACAAAAGTATTCTATCATAGTCATATACGCAACTTCTTCAGCCATTCTTCAGCTGATGGGCATCCCCTCAATTTCCAATTCATTGCTGCCACAAAAAGAACTGCTATAAATCTATTTGTACAAACAGTTCTTTTCCCCTTTTCTTTGATCTCTTTGGGAGACAAACCTAGTAATAGAAGAGAAATATTGTGAAGTTGTAAATGACAGGACTTACTACTAGTTGGATATAGGTAAGAAAGAGAATTAGATAATTATACACGTGTGTACATATATACACATACACACATGTGTGTATACATGCATATATGTACACATATGTGTATAAAAGCACTTCCTTACTTCTGTTTTGGCATGTTGGCATGAACAATTTAAGTTTATTTTAATAAATACTTTTTGTTTAACCTTAAATGACCATTAGTAATGGTTGAATTACTTTCCATGTTTTCCAGTGATCCAATAAAAATGCAAATTAAATTGCAAAATATCCTTGGCAAAAGAGTGCAAATAATTTTTAATACCTTAAATCATAAAAGCAATTAATTAAAATACCAAAAGAACTCCAAATGGTGACCAGATCTTAAAGCCAGAAGTTACTATTGAAACAGAATGGCTCAAAGCCGTGTTTGAACATTGTTTTCTGTACTCTTACAGTACTTTAGAGTACTGTATGTATATATATATATATATGTGTGTGTGTGTGTTTTATATATATTACAGTACTTTGTTATTGAAAATTAGTTCCAAAAATTTTAAACAGTCTTCAAGAACTCTTATTTTCAAAAACTGGATCACTCTATTGTGAAAACAGCAAGGTGGTCCACAGCTAAGGTAGTCACTTAGGCCTAAACACAGGAAGACTTTAGTTCAAGTCTAGTCGCAGACATATCCTAGCAGTGTGACCCTCAGCAAATCACTTAATCTTTGTCTGCCTCAGTTTACTCAACAGTATATGGGGATCATAATAAAATCTATCTCACAGAGTTGTTAAGAAGATTAAATGAGATAATATTTGTAAAGTGTTTAGGACATAGTAGGCACTTAATAAGTGCTTGTTTCCTTTCTCTCTTCTTTGATAAGGGAAGTGTGATCTAAGCAATACAATGTAGAAACAGGAATGTTGGTATAGTTCTAAGAAAAGTTCTTTATTTTCTAATTAAATAATACTCTTGGTATCTTTCCTTAACATTTTGCTTAGCAGAACTATTCCACAACCAAATTGTGAAGCTCAAAAAATTTGATCTGAACTTTCTCTCTGCCCTATCTGCCTTTAAGACCCTTCCTTTCTTTCATGGAAGATCCCATCACAAAGCACCTGCCTTGTTCTCAGCTAGTTGTCTAATAATCCCCTATAGGGTAGTAAGTAATACAAATTGAAGGTGTTTTTTTCCAAAAGTATTTTTATTTCAGGAATTTGAAAAGTGGCAATGGTAAATAAATGTGGAAGCAAATAGTCTTCTTGGTATAATATATACTACTTGTAATTACTCCATAAGTTCATAAGAATGACTTTAAGTTAAGATGGAGAAAGATATGTATAACCTTTGGCTCAAAGGACCAGTTGTGTGGGACTTTCTCCTCATTGGTAGCAATTAATTACTCAATGTTCTTTACCTGCCTGAAGGGTAGGCAGAACTGGTGAGAGCAAGAGAGAAGAGAAATTCTGGCTCTTGTAGTTTCAGCCTAAAGAGAGAAAATGCATGAATTCAACCTCTCTTTAGGTCACAGAAAAGAGAGAAGGACTAGGGGAAAGCCAAGAGGTAGAGAAGTGTACAGTCTCTATAATGTCAGTATACCCAGCTTATTACATTAGAATCTTTAGGAATGATAGATAACAGGGCATGGATTAAGGAAGACTCATCTTTCTGAGTTTGAATCAGGCCTCAGACACTTTTATTAGCTGTGTGACCCCAGGCAAGTCACTTAATCCTGTTTGCCTCAGTTTCCTTATCTGTTAAAAATGAGCAGAAGAAGGAAATGGCAAACCACTTTAGTATCTTTACCCAGAAAAATCCCAAATGAAATCACAAAGAGTCAGACACAACTGGAAATGACTGAACAACAGCAAGATCTGGGATTTTCTCTCTCTTGGTTGAGCTGACTTAGCTCACTTCCAAGGGGAAAGTACCTTCACTCTGTGTTGTCTGGCCTATATTCCCTTATGCATACTTTAGTTTTGATTTGCTATCCAATTGAATAAATGGGTTTATTTGCTGTCTGCTATGTGTGTTCATTGTGGAACTGCATCTAATGGAAAGAAAGCCAAGCTTGAGAAACCCCTTCCCCATTAATGAATAGTAATCAGTAATAGTAAATAGTAATCAACTTGAATTTAGATTCATTCCCTATACTAATTATATTTAAAAGAGCACATAAATGTGATCTTAGCAGTGTTCTCTCTCTCTCTCTGTTTGTCTGTCTGTCTGTCTGTCTGTCTGTCTCTGAAGAGCAGAGTAGCCATCCTCTGTCCCCAACCTCCTGTTTTCCTTCCTAGGAGAAATCAGTCTCCCTTAGAAAATGATGAGTAGAGGAGACACTAGAAATGTTGATTCTTGCTTCCCTATAAGCCCCTTCTCAACAGATCAATGCAGAAATACATAATCTATATGGCCCAAACAACACAAGCACATATTCCTATATTCTTACATGTATTCACAGCACACACAGTGAAACAACATAAAAAGGCATATCCCTTGATGTGACAGTAACTTCTTTTTCCATATATAATATGCAAGAATAAAGTGAGATCAGGAGAGAAGACAGTAAATAAGGAGCTTTCATAACATTTTTAGTATTCCTCTGACTTTGGAGCACAGACGACTTTCAGATTCAGTCCATTCCCTGCTACCATTATCTCTGCCATTGTCTAATTTTATTAAGAAGCTTGAAAATTCCAAGAAAATTGTTGTAGACATCACTCCTATACTTTCCTAAGTTCTCCCAGCATAATGAAAGTACTTATAGATTTAAATTTCCAGGAACCAAGGCGGTAGAGTAAATAATAAGTTGCTCTCAATCTCCCTTACTGACCTTGAAAAACCAAGAGAATATTGGGAAATTAATGGGAAAGGTCCCTCTTGCTAGGGCTGAAAGGGACCAGTATAGGATGGGAGGCATCCCAACAAGCCAGCAATAAGCCCCACCTCGGTGGACCAGCAGGAGATCCTGACCTAGGGTGAAAGAGTAAGCAAGTGCCAACACCAGGCAAACACCACCTCCACATTAGAACTAGAGAAACTACCAGACCACAACAACATCCAACTGCCAGCGCCTGAGTCCCCAGCACAGAAAACCAGTAACCAGGCCACTAGCCTCCAGCATAAGAAGTCTGGGACAGTGCAAACATGACCAAGAAGAGTAAAAAAGAAGTCAATGACCATAGAGAAATATTTTGGTGACAGGGAAGATCAAAACACAAATTCAGGAGAGGACAACATGGTCAATATACCCACATCCAAAACCTTAAAGGGGAACATAAACTGGTCTTAAGCCCAAAAAACGTTTTTGAAAGATTTCAAGAAGAATCTTAAAAGTCAAATAAAAGAAGTAGAAGGAAAATTTCAAAATGCAATTAACAAAAAGGGGGGGGGGTGAAGGAAGGAAGTACATTGAAGAAAACTTCTTAAGAAGTAGAAGTGACCAAATGGAAAAGAAAATACAAAAGCTAACTGAAGAAAACAATTTGTTAAAAATCATATTTGGCCAAGTGGAAGCTAATGACTCTATGAGACATCAAGAATCAGTCAAACAAAATTGAAAAAATGAAAAAATGAAAGAAAGTTCTTGTCTTACATTGAGAACCTTCATGTTCTCAGTCTCCTTGTTGAAAAGATCCTAATTGTTTTACTGTTGTGTAAAGAAAGTCTAAAGTGTTAATAGTATCAGATAATAAACCAATCAATGAGCATTTATTAGATGCCTCCTTGTAATGGTAGTGGAATTTAAAGATCCCCCTGTATTGGCTTGGTTTTCAAGTTGAGTGTTGAAACTCAGAACATGTGAATCCCACTTGTGGGATAGACTTGTTGATGTGAAGAGAGAGGGATGAACTGGGAGGAGCTGGTGCCATGGATTTAGAGAGTAGCCCAAGCAGAGAGAAGGCCTAACCAGAGAGAGAGGCAGAAGAACTTTTGGGAGAAGTATCGTGGAGGGAGAGAGAAAGGAGAACTGCTGGGAGCCAGAGGTGCTGAGAGACTGCTGAGGGCAAATTGGAGCTGCCCAGGACTTTTGAGAGCTGCCACCCAGAGCTGCCAAGAACTGAGGAGGCATGACTGTACTGCTGGCATATTTTCAGTCTGTTTTAATGTTGTTTTGCTGGATTTGTCTGCTGGTGAAGGACAGTTTTATTGTTGCAGAGGTCCTGGAACCTTATTGTTGGTTCAGAAGCCTTGAAGAAGGATTTTATTGTTGTATGTTTACAGAAATCCTGGAAGAGGGTCTTGCTGATGTTTTCAGGAGTTCTGAGACTGTTCTGCAGGCAGAGAGTGAATTGATGGGGACACTGGCAATGTATCTTATGGCTTTGTTAAGCTTTGTCTCCCCAGGAACCGAGATTGCTGAGAACTTACCTCAGGTTAAGAATCAGTGGTTCTCAACCTGAACTCCCTTTGGGGGTTGCAACCCTTTAACAGGGGTCACAGGGGTTGCCTAAGACCATTGGAAAACATATATTTCCGATGGTCTGAGGAACCAAGACATCACTCCTCTATCTGTCTCCAGGTGGGTCTGTCCACATGCAGATGCACCCACATCTGAGTATTAAAGGGTCATGGCATTAGGAAGGCTGAGAACTACTGGGTTAAAATGAAGAAAAGGCCTTTCATTGGGTATTAAATGCTGTGATGATATCTTAACCTTGCTGTAGCTTAGGGGTAGATGGTCTTTGTGCTTTGCACTGCCCTTTTGAGAAGGTGCTTGGGGTTAACTGATGATAATTGTAACTCGGTTGTGATCCAGGGGTGGGAAACTTTTGACTTTTTGTGCTCTGTGACTGACCAAATGAATGTACTTTGTTTATGATTGGAAACTAATCTCCATTTGAGAAGAGAAACTTTGTGACTGACTTAAATGAATGTACTAGCCAGCGGTGGTGGTACTTTGACTCTATACTTTGGGACTGAACTGAGATACTTTGTCACTGAATTGAGAACTTGCGAGCAGCAGCCAGGCAAGGCCCCAGGGCGGCCATGAGGAGCAGCAGAGCCTCCCAAGCCGCAGCTTGAGTCTACTTCAAAGAAAATCTAAAGCACCGACCTGAGGGGAGCTTCGGTCAGAGACGGTTAGTGAAAGCTGAAACTTTGAAACTTAATTGGGGCAGGGTAAACCTGAAACTTTGAAACTTAATTGGGGCAGGGTAAAGCTGTTCGGCCATTCTACCCCCGGGGCAAGGAAGCAGTGGGGAAGGGGAACCACTGGAACCAGCAGCAGTGGCCCCCACCAGGCTGCTTCAGAGCCCCCTGGCCTGCAGACTCCGCAGGGGGGCTGAATCGATTAATCGAGGTTAAGTGCTCTTGTGTTGAGTGGCCTGGATTCAGATCGTGATCTTGG
>CM053594.1:234175046-234204231 GCA_028646575.1 Pseudocheirus occidentalis | reverse complement strand
TATTTAAAGTGATCTGTATAATACCTTGTATATTGAGGAAAGTCATTATATGAAAGTTCAAATACATATTTCAAATTAACTATAAAACTAGACATTGATATTATACAATATAAAACAATTTGCATGGATATATAATGAATTTTTGGATATAATTTCATTATTAGAAGGTTGCTCAAATAATGTTATGTTTGTGTAGCTCATCGTCAGTGAGCTGCTTTATCTTAAATTTTTATTAAAAATTTTTTTTTCTGTTTTCCATACGACTCATTTGGAAGCTAATGTATCATTCATATCCCCTCTCTACTGAGGTAGATAGATAGATAAATAATTGATAAATGGATAGATCGACTGAGACAACTGAACATGAAACTGTTTTAGTTAGGTCATAAAGCCCAAAGAGACAAATTGGCAAATAATACAAAATATATTAAATCAGGTCCTAATGAATTATTGTTTGAAATCTTATTATGAATACTGAAATTACCAATCTGGATATATGATATAGTCCTATTCCCCACTCATTTCTATAGACACATACATTCAGAGAGAGAGAGAGAGAGAGAGAGAGAGAGAGAGAGAGAGAGAGAGAAAGAGAGAGAGAGAAAGAGTCTGAATGTATATTGAAGCAAAGTATTTGCTCTCTCTTTTTTGCTTTGTTTAGTTTCTTTTTTCTCATGGTTCATTCCATTGGTTATAATTCTTCTTTACAACTTGACTGTTGTGAAAATAAGTTTAATGTGAAGGTATATATGTGGAATCTATATCAGATTACATGCCAACTTGGGGAGGGAGAGGGAAGGAGATCAAGGGGGAGAAAATCGGAACTCAACAACTTGTGGAACTAACTGAATATTGTAAAGTAAAAATAAATTTAAAAGGAAAAAAATGAGGGGGTTGGACTTTATGCCCCCTAAGGTCCAACTCTAAATCTCTGATCTTAATGATATTATAAAATGAAATGACCCAATATGGCATGGCTGATGAAAGCTTGTGGAGGGCTTCAAAAGGCAGCCTTAGACAGCTAATTCTATGATTGATAACAAGTGAGTTCTTAGCAAGACCTAATCAGAAAATTTTAGGCAGGAAGGAGCTAAGATGTATAGAAAGAAGGGTAGATCTACAGACTATAGTTTCTAGAGGACTAAGACTAAACTATTTAATTGCTATAAGCAGTGAATTGTTAGCTGTTTTATTGGTTACTTCATTCCCATTCCTGGTCCTCAATGAATTATTTTTCTGTAGTAGTAGTTGTTCTTGTTCAGTTGATTCTGATTCTTTATGACTCTGTGAACCATATTATCTATGGAGTTTTCTTGGCAAAAACCCAGAAGCGGTTTGCCATTTCCTTCTCCAGTGGATAAAGGCAAACAGGGATAATTAAATTGCTCAGGGTTACACAGCTAGTAAAGTGTCTGAGGTCAAATTTGAACTCAAGTCTTTCTGACATTGGACCCAGCCTGCTATCCACTGAGCCACCTAGCTGCGTCTCTTCTGTAATACTTAATAAAAAACTACGAACAAGTCTTGAAGGAAACACATTATATTTTCCCCTAAATTTATTCCTTCTTCTGATCTCTAGCTATGTACCATAATATAATCATTTTCCAATGTTAAAAAATTTGATGTTTTTTTGGATTCTTCCTTTCCCTCATATGTCACGTCCAGTTGATTACAAAGTCCTGTCAGTTACACATATGTGTAATTGTATTACATGCTTTTCCTGTTCTCTACTCTCTACTTAAGAGGGCTTAAATCCCAACTTATACCCCATAAGCTATCTGACCTGGGCAAGTCACTTTCAGCCTCAATTTCCTCATCTACAAAATGGGAATAATAATAGTGCTTGTATTACAAGATTGTTGCAAAGATCAAGTAGGATAATATGTAACATTATTTCAGACCTTCCTTAAAAGGCTATATAAATGTTACTGACATTAATATTACTTTTATTTCCATCTCTATTCTTCCTCTGCAATCATTCCTCCTAAACAACTTGGTTATGTCATACTTCTCAAAATCTTCAGAAGTCCCTTTTTGTCTGCTGAGTAAAGTTCAGGCTCTTTCACTTGGCATTTAAAATCCTTCACAATCCAATATCATCCTACTTTCTCAGTATCATTTTAATTGTAACTTGCCCCTACCATTGCCATGCTGTAAAACAGCCAATTTGGACAGCTTTCTAGCCCTTTCATATGTCTGTGTCTCTGTTCAATTTCTATCAGTCAAAGTCCAGTGAAGCCTTTCCTGATTCTACATCAACAATGACCTTCACCCTCAGCCCTGACATAGCACTCAGCCCACAGAATCCATTAAGACATCAGAAGCAAAGTAAGAAAGTCTCCTAGACAGTGACTTTGGCTTTTAGGTCTCAGTAATCTGAAGACCCCCTTCCCACTCCCCAAATTATCAAAGGCAGAGGAACTTTCGTTTGAATCTTAAATCTTAAACTTAGGTTAAATTTCAAAGTCACCAAAGTTTAAACTAATGAGGAGGCCTAAGGAAATGTGGAGGCTCTAGGAACTTAGGGATGCTTCGAACTTTTAGCCTTCTTAGTTATTGGCTTATCAGGATTGTATCTGAGGTGAATAAGGAGATCAATTTGTAAAGAATTATAAACTTTATTATTTCTGCCTTCCCCAAAGCAACCAAAAATATCAAAAACTATAGACCCGTATTCCTGTTTTCCCATCTCTACAGAATCTTCCTTAGAGATAAATTTTCATGAGGAGAAAAAAGAAAGTAATCTAGGTTTCATGAATATAGTCCTGTGCCCATTAATTGAATGTGCTATATTGATGCAGCTTAAGGAAGGCTAGAAGAATACCAAAAACCAGAACAAAGAAACATGGAGCAAATAACAAGATAGTTCAGGAGGCCAATTTACTGATGAGGCATAGTTACAATAGGAAGAGCAGTCAGGGAAGATGGTTATAATAGGTCAGGTTTGTTGGGGTCCTAGGTGGAAATATACACACCCTTCAGCACCCCCAAACAGTAAAGTTTGGGTTGAATAGGGCAAGGCATTGGGGGCAGGAGGGCTGGGGGGAAGGGGAGACTCTGGTAATTGGTGCCTAGTTGATATTCAACCTCCTCATGACATGAAAGGGGAGTTGGGCCATCATTGCTGCTCTCATTTTGTTTTGTGATTTGAGGATTTTGAGGCTCCCCTAAACATCTTCATTTAGTGGGTAGGAAGGCTAATGGGATCATTATATATACCTAGACTCATCTCAATATGTTAAGCAGATGTATTAAAATTGGATTATTTCAGTCCTGAAATAAATTTACAAACATACTCTTTTGCTTCTTTGATATCTCCAATCACAAATGTACTTTTGATTTTACAATGGCATTGGTTTGAGAAAGTGGTGTAACTTTATAATTCTGGTTCCCCAAATATTGTAGAGTTCTTTAAATGACCATCCCCAGAAACATTCTATAACTTGGGGACTTCCCCTGTGAACACTCAGATTACACTAAATGGCTGCTTATGGAGTGACTGGGCCTATAGTGCCAGTCAAACCAAATATTTTCCTCTTAGACCAAGTCAACTATTGAGAAAAAAAATACAGGAGAAAAATGCCATGATGTTACTTTTCATTGAAATTTATTGAAGTTGAGAGTGAGTAGTTGGAGGCTCCAATAGAAGGGGCAGGGGATTTAGAATCAGAAGGACCTCAGTTTCAGTTTTGTCTCTGAACCTTGCAACTATGTGACTATGGGCAAGTCATTTACACACTCTGGACCTCAATTTACTCATCTGCAAAATGCAAACCAGATAATATCGTTAATATTTAACTCAGAAGATTATTATAAGGGTTACATAAGATACTGTTTGTAAAGCCCTTTAAAAACCTTAAAATGCTAGATAAATGTCAGTTACCTTTATTAGTACTTTTCATAAACATTTATTCTTCCTTCAATTTTTTCCTGAGGATACAGACAGATAAAAGTTTTGTAGGCACATCACAATCTTTTATTCACTCTAATCTTTGATTCAGCATTACCATTATATTTGTTTGCATGGTAGAAGGTGGAATAAACCTAGAATGAAGAAATGTTATTGGGAAAATAGAGATATTCTCAGAGCTTCAGGAACTACCTTAACCTTCTGGTCTTTCAATCAATGGGATAACATTTGACAGGAAACATTTGCCTCTGTAACTCTAGGAGATGGTGGTAATGAGGAAATCCCCAGTGATCTTTAGAGCACCCCTATAGGATCCTCTCATTGTATAGAGTGTGTTATTAAGACTCTAAATTGCATATAGATAGGAATGGTATAACTTTTCATCTCTGGAGGCCTGTGGCATGAGGCATAATACCTTGCACATCATAGACACAATAAATATATGTTGAGTTCTAAAGATAATCTTGCTGTAGCTGTGTCAGAGGTCTAGTGCCACAGAAATCACTTCAGATTTTGGTTGTTCCCTAGGTACCAAAGACAGCCATATGTATGTGGGTGAGTGTCTATGTTTGTGTAGATAAGCAAATCTCCAAATATATAATAATATATAATCACAAAAAGATTCTCTCTATATAATATAAAATGGTTTTAGTATTGTATTTCTAAGATGTTATATATATACATATACATATGTGTATATATAGTGTGTATATGAATACATATACACATGCAAATATATAGATACATACATACACATACATATATATGTAAGTATATACATATACATATATAATTTTTTGGAGAAAATTTCATTGTCTAATGCTCTTAAGATTTGGTCATCCTGGTCAGTCTCCATGTTATTAATAGGTACCTCTTTCACTAATATATCTTCAGCTCCCACTATTGCTCCCATGATCTTCACCTCAACTCGACTGCAATGAGTCCCAAACTCTTCTGACCATAGCTAATTATTCACTTGTGGAAAAGGGTGAATGGAGTAAACATCTAGTCTGGACAAAGAAAAGCCCACCACTACTATGTTAGCCCAGCATCTCTCTGTCTTTGATTGGGGTACCCTTCTTTTACCTAGTCTCCTATATATGTTTGATTCACTCCTCTCCAGTTTCCCCTACTTGTAGGCAGTTTATCTTCATAGGCGGTAAAATAGAAGACAGAACATGAAGGGTACTCAAATATTACATTTCCTAGAACTTCTAGGCTTTAAGTAGTTTGTTTCTTCTGTTGCTTCTGTTGGGATCTTGGAGAATATGACAGAGCATAAGCAAGTGGAATATATTTTAGTGTGCATTTTTGTTATAATGTACTGCTTTATTTGCTTATCGGTTCTACACTGAGTAAAAGAACTACTTGCTCCCTGAGCAAGTTTGGAAGTCTTAAATCCATTAAGCCAAGGTCACATGACTGGAACTTAGGAAATATAAGTTCAGAAAAAATGGGGATAGGGTCATCCAGAGGTGAGAACTTGAAAGCTGACTGCTGATCGAGTAAATCCAAAATAATTCCTACTCTCCCAGCTAATGAATTGACATTACCATGAAGAGAAGAGAGACATGTTATCTTTTCTTTGAGATTCATAGAGAACTCATCATTTAACAATTCTCTCCATCAAGGTGAATACACATAAGCAGAAGGCTGAGCATGAATCTATGAGTCTAGTTCCGGATCCTTCCTGTTAAATAGAATCAGGATAGTGGTTAGTCGTACTACCTAGTGGTTGAACATTTGTCAACATTTTAAAGTGATCTGTCCTTTTTTTCCTCTCATATGTAGCAAAACAATGTTATTGGGGGTGGGGGTGGAGGCTAGGTGGTGCAATGAATAGAGCATCAGCTCTGGAGTCAGGAAGACCTGAGTTCAAATCTGGCCTCAGACACTTGACATACTTACTAGCCGTGTGAATTTGGGCAAGTCACAACCCCAACTGGCCTCCAAAAAGCAAAAAAAACACCAAACAAACCCCAAACACAAACAAAAAAATCCAATATTATTGGATATGTTGGAAGAGATACTTCCACTTGTGTATAGTTAATGCTAAACACCCTTGTAGATATTAGATGGTAAGACAGGACATCCTTTATAATCTCCTCCATCACCTTTCTTCCATACACTAATATTTTCCCCTACAGTCATATATATGATACAAACCTATTCCCACCTATATGATGATTGAATAAAAATCAATCATCAAATATTAGAAGGAGTGAAAAATTAAAAGAACATAGAACTGGAAATAAGTATATTTGGGTTTTAATACTTCCTACAGTGATTAGAAACTAGTCAGTGATACCTTGAGGAATCTGGAAAGGGAAAAACAGGTGGCTTTGTCAATTGTTATAAAAAAATTTTAAAAGGCCTACAGGTCCTATATAATTAGCCAAATTCTTGCTCTATATGCACTCCCCCCAGGTAAGTGAGTGGTACTTTTTCTTTCCTTTTCCACACTGTATAGGGTCATGTGTTCTCTGTGTGGTATCAGGGAAACTATGTTTATGACTCAACCCTTAAAAATACCATGTGGCCATAATTAGACATTGGCAGTTAGGAGTTAGTTTGAATCTTTGTCCTTGGTAGGTCAAGTGGCATCTCAGATGCTAAATTGTGAGTGTGTCCCTGAAAAAAAGTTTGACTGTTTGCATTGTTTCAGGCTAACATGTCATTTTACTCTTCTCAATATCTTTCCAACCTGTTTCAAAACATACACACATACTTTATTTCATGATGCTCTGTTAATAGTTCATTTTCCATTTCAAGGTTGCCCTTGATATTCAACTAACACTCATGTTGCATGTATACAAATGTCAGAGGTGGAGTGGAAGGAAGGATTGATGGGTATCCAGGAAGTGTACAGTTCTGTTTCCCCCGTGTCACCTTTTGTAGGGCCATGACTGCCACAATGTTAATGATATTAGTGGTTTTGTCACTAACTGAGTGAGTGCTCCTAACAGCAGCCTGATCCCACAGGCATGGAGAACTTGGGTTCAACAAATACTAAACTTTTCTCTTTTAAATAACCTATTTTCAGCTAGAAATTGGTAATAAATATTTCTGAGAGGAAAAATATCTATTGCTACCATTTTAAATGGATTGTCTTTTTAGGTGATTACATATTCAGCTAGGATCCTCAATTTACAGAATTTTTATGACAGTGTCTATATTAACATGTCAATGATGCCAAATTTCCCTCTCATCATTGAAAGCTCTTCAATCTGCCTTATTGTTTCAAAGGAAGTGGCAGCTGATCTCTGAAGGGATGCAAATTTTGCTTGAGAGTACTGAACTGAAGAGATTTCGTCCCAAATTTATTCTAGATTCTTCACTATTTCTTGATGTAAACATCTCCTGAACTCTGAAGAGAATGGCAAGACAATTTTTATTCTAGAGCAGGAGCTTTTAACCTTTTTTTGTGTCATGGACCATTTTGACACAGTCTAACGGTTCCTATGGATCCCTTCATAGAAAAATCAATTTGAATAAATAAAATAAAATATAAATGATTAAAAAGGAAACAATGTATATTGAAATATTCTCCAAAGTTGGGAAAGCTTTAAGCATGGGTCTGTAAATGAGGATCTGTCAGTCAATCAGTCAAAAAGCATTTAGTGAATGACTCAATCCCAGGCACTGTGCTAGTCACTAGGGGTACAAAGATAAAAAAAAAAAAAAAAGAAAATTTATACTCTCAGAGAGCTTACATTCTCTCAGTGAATAAAATATTTTCTTACATAAGTATGTAAGTATAAATATGTGCATAATAATGGATAGGTGTGGTTTCCTTGGTATAGGCAACTCCCTGTTGAGGAAACTCTCCCTATCAGTTTCAGGTTAGTACTGCTCTACAGCTCATCATTCTAGAGAGTTGATTAGAACTCTGGTGGGTCAAGTGACTTATCAAAGGTCACAGAGACAATGCAGCAGCTGCAAGATTTGCACCCAGACCATCTTGGCTCTGCCTCTCTATGCATGAACATGTATCAATACAGGACAGCTGAATTAGACTAAGGCTAATTTCAGGCTAGAGTTTTGACCACTAAGTGATTTTTTTTTCAGCCACAGAACACAGGAAGATGGTTTACTGAAGTATAAAAAAATATACATAGGCTCAGATAGTAGAAGGAATGCCCAAATCAATGAAAGCATAGATTCTTGAAATATCTGATCAATAACAAATAGTATCAATGACTTATTAAATTTTGAAAATGACATTTTACTTGGAAATCAAGATCACAGTCTCTTGAAAAAAATATTCTTTTTATTCCTTTCCAGTCTTTTATACCTGCTAGAAAATCTGAAGTGGCCATTACAGTCTATTCCTTTAAAATATAAAATGCACAAATCTCTTCCTGTATAAATCAATAGGAAAAGGTCACTGGAAATAAAAGGTCCAATCTATTTTGCTGCACTGCTTCATATTAGCTCTCCATTTTTTACATATTTGCATTCTCCTAGGAAATGTA
Source organism: Pseudocheirus occidentalis (assembly GCA_028646575.1). NCBI lineage: Eukaryota > Metazoa > Chordata > Mammalia > Diprotodontia > Pseudocheiridae > Pseudocheirus > Pseudocheirus occidentalis. Next base: position 234,195,846 of record CM053594.1, on the reverse strand, counting down.
AAACCCTGGAGAACAAGGGTCAATGTCCTTTTCTTTGTCCCTCCACTGTTTAGAGCAGTGCTCTGCACAGAACATGTGGTTAATGTTTGTGGAATTGAATGAAATTATAGAAGGTGAACTACATATGCCACCAATTCAGCAGCAGTAAAAGAAGCCAAAGCCAATGTTGTAAGTCTTATTTCTACTCATACACGATAGTGTGTTTCTCCTCTGCTATACATTCTGCTATTAGAAGACTAGAGTTTCTGTTCCAGTAACCTCCCACCCCCTTCCAAGATGCCACTGTCTTCCTAGTTCTACAGGTTCATAACCTCAGTCATCTCTTTATCCTTTTCTCTCCCTCATAAGCCACATCTGATCAGCTTCCAGTTACCATTGATTATATCTGTATAAGCACTCTCCTTTTCTTTACCACTACTATGACTCAAGTCCTCATCGTCTATCAACGTAACTATTAAAATAATTATCTAATTGAACTTAGTACTCCTACCTTCTCCCTCTCCATTTACAGCTGACAATACAATCTTCTGAAGGCATAACTCTGACAATGTCACTCTCCTATTCAAAAACCTTTAGTTGTTTCCTATTACCTCTTAGGTTACAGACTTCTCAGCCTGTCATTGAATGCCCTCCACAGTTTGGATTCAGTTTCCTTGTCTATTCTTATTTCACATGATTTCCTTCCACATACTACATCTGTGCTGAATTGAATTGCTTCTCCAAAATTGTTATTCCACTTCCAGCTTTTGTGCATTGACACAAAAAAGGCACATGATGCCTTTAAGCCTTTTATATAAATAGAATTAGCCATTCCTAGATTAACAATAGCCATTTAAAGTTTAGCTCCCTACCCAACATTTTGTATGGGGTTTTGAATCCTTCAATGAATCCATTATGGATTCAGCCAGGTAAATTCATATCTCATATTCCAGTATACATTACATTTTTTTTCTCCATAAGGCTATATCTGAATCTTACTCTGATTCTTCAAGGAACAAAAGTTTATTTCCCATATAGTTTGACCACTGTCACTGTCAATATTCATTTTGAAGTTGTCATTGTTGTCCTTGACATTTTTACTAAGTTTCTAATGTTCTAAAATGCAATGGGGACAGGTTGAAAAGTCATTAGGCACTGAATGTTTTATGTTTACCTCTTTGAGATGACATTAACTTATTTTCTCTTCTAACTCTGCCTCTTATTCAGTCTCATGGCACTTTGGTAGAAATTATTTTGATTTTACTCCTCTATTTTTGAGCATAATTCTGAATTACTTTTTGAGACTGCATTTTTACTTAGTTCCTTATGTATTCACAACAGTGCTTTCACTCCCCTTTTCCTCTTCTCTTCCCTTAGGGGATTCCTGCTAGTTCTTTTCTCTTGAGTCCTCTATATATGGCTTCAGAGGAGTAGAAATAACACTTCTAACACTGACTGTCTTCTTTTACTACTGCTGAATTGGCGACATGTAGACATTAGTCTACCTTCTATAATTCAATTCAGTTCTACAAATATTGACCATCTATTCTGTGCAGGGCACTGCTCTAAACAGTGGAGATTTAAAGAAAAGGACATTGGCCTTTGTTCTCCAGAGGTTTAAATTTCCTTGGAGAATTCAAATAGTATAGATAAGTAGATTCAAGGTAATTTAAGGAAGGAAAGAAGGAGGATTAATTAAGACTTAATTAGGAGTTTGGAAAGAAGATGAGAGACCTGCTAGGCAGAGAGAAGGGAGAATATTCAAGGCTTGGGGGATGTATTGCGTCAATGCACAAAAGCTGGAAGTGGAATAACAATATTGGAGAAGCAATTCCAATTTAGCAGGGATATAATATCTGGAAGGAAGTTAAGTGAAATAAGATTAGAGATGTAAACTGAATCCAGATTGTGGAGGACATTCAATGACAGGCTAAGAAGTCTGTATTTTTATCTAAGAGGCAATAGGTAACCACTAAAGGTTTTTGAATAGAACAGTGACATGGTCAGAATTATGCCTTCTGAAGATTATATTGTCACCTGTGATTGGAGAGGGAGAGGGTAGAAGAATCAAGTTCAGTTAGATAATCATTTTAATAACTATGTTGCCAGATGATAAGGGCCTGAACTAGAGTAGTGTTTCTATGAGTAAAGAAAAGGAGAGTGCTTGTGCAGATAAAATCAATGGAACTTGGAAGCTGATTAGAAGTGGCAGAAAAGGGAGAGAAAAAGATCAAGTGATGATTCTGAGCCTATAGACCTATGACTGGCATTTTGGAAAGTGGGGGGGGGGGTTACTGGAGCAGAAACTCTAGTCTTGTGATAGCAGAATGTATAGCAGAGGAGAGACATATAATGCTACTATTTTATGCTTGGTTATGCTGGTGACTTTAAGTATGTGAGGGTAACAGATGTCTGTATTCTGTGACCTACCTAGTGTGAATAACATAGTTAAGGGTACCAGGACCATTTGTATACTAGTCCCCCAGTGTGAAATAGCCTTAGCAGAACGTGTGTATTCATGTTCCTGGTAACTTCAGTTCCTTTTGGACAACTTAGACAGTCTTTCTCTGGAATTATAGAATGTCAGTTTTCTTTTCTGTATGATCCTTACATCAAAGCCCAGGGTTTACCAGTGAGCCTAAGAGGGAAAGAGGAAGTTAGGGGTGGGGTGAAATACAGTGAATGAGCCAATGATTATTCAGTTACTTTAGGAAAGGGTGGAGGAGGGGTGTATAATATGAAATTCACACTGCTGTGAATAAAAAGCTAATATTGTGAGGGGACAGATTAAATCATCATGTTGGGCCTCTATACATCTGATCTCTTTATCTGGCTTAAGTTTCTTAGGTTTGAATTCATATAGTTTCCTGACCTGTCCCTTGGATGTTGGCATTTCAGAGAAAACCTGAGTCCTTTTGATTTGTACCTTGAATCCCAATTTAGATCTTATCTTTTTTACTCCATGAAGTGATTGCTTTGTTCCCCCTCAAGTCCCATTAATTGTCTAAATTACAGTTTTAACCTCTCCCCACCCAAAAAACAACAACCAATACCTAAAGCTTGAGCATAATCCTATTCTATTCCAGTTACCAATGAGTGCCTGCCCAAATAAGGAACTAAATATCCTGTGTTTATGTTATATACTTCTTTTTTTAGAAATCATCTGCTACTATAATATGGGACTTTAGGTAACTCCCACTGTTGGATTAAATGACAACTCCTCTTTGTGTCTCATATAAATTTACATGTTAGTCAGTACCAGGAGGGCTGGGGCTACTTTCTTGGTCTTTCTGGGCCATATTGACTACTTTTAGTAGTGATTCAGGATTGAATTCTTGTTAATTTCTTCAAAATTCACACACAAGCCATTTCTCATCATGACTAAGGGTAGAGCTCAGATGTTGACCTTTCACCAAAGATAGATGTCTGAAATTTTGAAAAATATTATAGTCAAGCAGATGATATTCTTTAAAAAGTCTGTTAAAGCAGATAGAACATGGAGGCAGATCACATCCATGGCCTTTTTGATGAAGATATCACTTAATGAGTGAGAATAAATTCTTCGGCAGCTGTAGGCAGACTCACACCATCTAGAAAACTACCCACCTGTGGTGTAAGCAAGGAGGTGTCATGTTGGGAATGAAGGAATGAGCTAGGTTGCCTTTCATTTAGGAGTTACAACTCTTAGGGTATTTCTTTTATATCTTTCTACTCCTGACCTGTGATTTCTTTTGTATGGCAAACTCAGAGTTAGAACAATCCATTTGCTAATGCATATATGCAACTGTTCTTCAGTTTATGGTCCAGATAAGCATTGACAGTTTAAGAAACTTTTCCAGGAACACAGTCAACATTTATCAGAGATAGGACTTGAACTCAGGTTTTCCTGACCCCTAGGTTGGTTCTCTACCCATTATACAACACTGCCATTCCAGAAGTAAATAACATAGGTCCTTATATTTCTCTTAGCTTCTTTGTTTTTCTTTTCCTTTTAAAAATCACTTTTTCATACCTTTTCTCTTAACCTACAGTCTTGTCTAAGATATTATGATTGATGTTATTAGAGATGTTCTTTATACATGCCATATATAATTTTTTTGTGTTAAATTTATAAGAGAAAGTAATATCAGGAGGAAAGATCAGCTCATTCCTCCCTACTTCACACCCACTAAAAAAAGTATAAATAAAACAGTTTGTTCCAATGTCTTATGGTCAAAAGAACAAAAAAAAACCAGCATAATTTTTATCTTGCTTTTATTTTCTTTTGTTCTCTCTTGTTGTTTGTCCTTCATTTTTTTAAACTATAAATAAATGTTTATTATTTTAAATTGTAAAGAAAACAATTCTTGGTATCACCAGTAACCTGGCTCAATGATTTTCAAGAAGAATCTGCTATGATGGGTATCATCCATATCAACATTAAAAGCATTAATTTAATGATGTATTGTTCAATTCTCCATAAACTATTGTTTTGGTTGAAGACTTTTTCACGATAGTTAATTCCAAAACTTCTGTTTCTGATTGGAGAGCTTCATAAATGCTTTCCATGTCTTCTTCCCTCTAAAGTTAAAATTTTTTTTTAAGTCTTATACATTCAAGATCATTCTAAGGTTTTTCACTGATTCTTACTTTTTCTTCCTTGAAAAATTTGGTGGTACATATGGCTTCATTTACATTATTCTCAGTAACTTCAAGTTTTCTCTGGAGAATAAATAATTCTTGCATAAATTCGTGCTTTTGTAGCTGAAGTCCATTTAGCTTGATGCTCCTGTATTCCACTGACTTTATTTCAGTTTTCAAAATATTTTCCTGTTTCTCTAAATCAGGTATTTCAATCTTGACTTTTTCGTTAATCAAAAGTCCTCTTTAATTTATTTATCCATACTCATTATTGAATTCTGTAATCTCCTTGGTAAATCTTTCTTCTTTTATTTTTTTTTCTTCAGAGTCTCAAAGGTTTGGAGAAATCTACTCCTTTTATTTTAAATTTCTGCATACTGTTTTTCTAAGCCATTTTCATGTGTCTTCAAAAGCTCAAGGAGGAAGGCTTTTTCAGAAAACTGATAAGACTTCCAGGTGGTGGTTATGGTTTGTCCTTCATTTTCAAAGAGGACCACAACATCAGGGAGATGATGACATGACTTGCAATTGAATTTGATTTGAGATAGGGCAAGCTGTGCAAGGGCCCCAGCTCTACTTTTTCAGAGCCATCTGGGTCTAGTGGCCAAACATTGCTCAGGACCTTGTCCTTCATTTTTGAAGAGGACTATGACATCAGGAATATGATGCCATGACTTGCAAGTGAATTGGATTTAAGTGAGGAAGGACTCCACTAACATTTTCAAAAATAAATTCAAAGGCATTTAAAATGTATTTTTTCTAAATTGTTTTTGGGAATCATTATTGTTTAATAAAAAGTAAGAACACTATCCATCAACCATCCATTTAAAACTAATCCTAAACCATTTTTCTTCCACCTTGTCATTTCTTCAGGTAGAAGACAGGACAGGGGTGGGAGGGAATGAATTTTAATGTTCTTTGCCCAAAGAAGAAAACAAACCATAGTTACAACTTCCACTGCTCTATTGTCTACAACTCCATGAACTGAAGAGCAGTTGCAGAGTTGCTTTATCTGGATAATACCTTAAAGTCATTTAGAGTACTTACTGAGGCCTGAAATGTCAGGTTATACCTGACCTGCCACGCTTAGTTCTTTAGGTGGAATTATTTTGAAAGGAAAATTGCTCAATGGAAATGGTAATTTGTTCTCCTTCAGTTTTCTATAAAAAAAAAGTCACCTTAGAATGTCTGAAGATGAATGTGAAATTTCCACATATATAGGAAAAAGAACATGGTACACGTGGACAAAAAAACATAGAAAAATTTCAGTTCACTGTTAATGGTGAAAATAAAATGTGTTTACTAGTAGCAAACATAGTAGGCCAATATTGGTAACGGGAAACTGAGGTTATCCAAAATAATTTTAGTCAATTGTCTTCTTTTCTATCATAGATATCCTCTGTATTTAGACCCATTTTAGATTATAAACTCTATGAGGGCAGGGACAAAATTTTATTTAAACTTTTGCATTTTCCTCAGTGCCTAACACATTAGTAAGTAAATAGCATATGCTTAATAAATTAATAACAATAATCATTAAAGAATGTTTTAAAAGTCCGCTTTTCTCTTTTCTCTGAAGATAAAATATCCTTTCTCTTTGCTTAGACTAATTCTTCCAGTTTGTGCCTAACATCCCATCCTTATACATAACTTTTGGGCTTGTGCTAAATAATTTATCTTCTCTTTTTCACTTGTATTTTAAATCTCTTCCTTTCCACTGATTTCTGTCTTTCTGCTTGTAAATATGCTCAATTCTTCCTTATCCTAAAGCAACAACAACAACAACAACTTTCTTCAAAGTCTTAGAGCCTCAAACTATCCTTTCCTTTATTTGCTGGCAAATTTGCTAAAAGGAATAGCTCACATTCAGTGTTTCCATTTCTTTGCTACTGCTTCTACTACTGCTGCTGCTGTTGCTGTTACTACTACTACTACCATAATCCAGGACATAAGTGTAATCATTGTCTCTATTTTGCTAATGAGGAAACTGAAGCAAACAAAGATTAAGTGATTTGTCCAAGGTCACACAGCTAATAGATTTCTAAGACAGGAGTCAAACTCAGATCTTCCTTACTCTAAGGCCCACACTGTATTTACTATATCAGCTACCTACCTACTCATTGCTCATTGCCTTATGTTTAACCTTCCACCCTTGATACTCTACTGACTTTAATTTTTCTACTTATGATTGGAGGTTTTAAAGAACTTCCAGTAAACAAATTCAATGGCTGTTACCCTCATTCTCCTTTGAAATCTTCTCCAAATTGCTTCTATAGCAGGCTAGTCACAAAATCTCAGAGTCTGGAATGTTCTCAGTGGTGAGGTAGGAGTCTAGCACAGGGGAAAGAGAGCTGGATTTGGAGTCAGAGGACCTGGGTTCAAGTCTTGGCTTTGCCATTTATTACCTGTGTAATGCTGAGGAAGTCACTTGACTTCTCTGAATCTCTTTTCCCTTTGCTCTAAAAGAAGGGGGGGGGGGAGTTGGATTAGACAACCAATAATGTGCCTTACAACTCTAAATCAGGGATCCTATGATCTTGTCTGATCTGTTAGGAGCAAGAATTCCCTCTATAATCTATTTATTACTGTTGCTATAGCTGCTCATTAAAGACCACTAGTAGCAAAGAACCTGCTACTTCCCCAGGCAATCCATTCCACTTTTAGATAGTTCTAGTCTTTAGGAAAGGGTTTTTTTTTTGTTGTTGTTGGATAAAGTCAAAATTTGCCTTACAGTAACTGCTACCTCTTGTTCCTCATTATGCCGTCTGGGTCAAGGAGAATTCATCTGAGGCTTCTTCAACCTGAAAGCTCTTCAAATACTTGAAGACATCTATCAGTCTCCTCCTCCAAGTTTTCTGTTCTTTATAATAAGTATTTGGTCCTTTAAATGATCCTCATATGTCATGGTTTCCTATACTCCTAACATCTCAACTATCTTCTTCTGAATGCTTTCTAGTTTGTCAATATCTTCTCATAAATGTGAATTGAAGACACTGCTCTAGATATGATCTGACCAGGGCAAAGTATGATGAGGCTATCAACTCAATTCTTCTGAACAGTATGCTTCTCAATACAGCTTGAGTTAACATTAATTCTTTTGGTTGCCATATAACTGTTGACTCAGACTGAGTAAAGTTCACAAAATTATCCCTAATTGTTTCCCATATAAACTATTATCCACCCATAATCCTCCTATAGCTATGTTGTTTTTTAGAAACCACGCATAGAACTTTACAAATATCACTACCAAATTTCATTTTGCTCAACATTTTGGCATTTTCTTTGGCCTTCTGCTTACAGATGATCTCAAAAGTTCCATCTTTGGTCTTCTTTTCTTTCTTCCATCTCTTCCTCAAAGATCTTCTATATTCTCATGACTTCAGTGGTCACCTCTATGAAATTGATTCTCAAAACTATGTCTTTTCCCCAGAATTCTGCTCTAAGTTTTAAAACTCACTTTTCTAACTGCCTTGTTCACCTGCATTCAAACATATCCAAACTCAAATTCATCAATTTTCTATGACCAAACCTTGCTCCCTCTCCTCTTTCTCCTTTCATAAGATGTCTATCTTCTAGATAGTACTCCCATCTAAAATATCACCTTCATCACTGATCCTAAAGACACAGTATTTGCACAATGGAAAGAACACTGTTCCATGAAGAAGACATTGTCCATAACTTACTAGATGGGTAAACCTGTACAAATCACCTATCCTTTGTGAGCTCCAGTAATCTCCTCTACAACATGGATTTGTAAAATGAATGAAGCAATTGCCTGAAAGTGGGAAGTTGGAGTGTAACATCTCTTAAAGTCATATTTGTTTAAAAAGTTCCAGAAAGTTGTCCATGAAAACTTCTCAACTAGAAATCCCTACAACAATGAAATCATAAGTCAACTCCATAACTGTATCCCTATGATTCTATCACACTATTATGTTAACTGGAGGGCAATGAAATGGAATATTCCACTTGAATGTCTTGGTGGGTAACTGTATCCAGTCAACAAGATATCAAAGGGAAATAAGCAAATAAATCATTAAAAAGTTATAGATTCATTAGAGAAATGATAGGAAGTAAATTTCTGAGTAAGTATAACACAAATTTTTGAATTTTATCCTACTTTGTGAAATCCCTTACACAGCAGAGATACTAGTCTCTGTGACTTTGACCAGATATTTTTGTATTTCCCAAGGAAAATCTATTCTTACTGCTCCAATAAGAAAGAAACATGCACATTTTCTGGAAGTAACATTTTATTAGACATATATATATTCCTTTTGGAGGGATGAAAGCAAGGAAATTGGGGTTAAGTGACTTGCCCAAGGTCACATAGCTAGTATTTCAAGGCTTCAAATGTCTGAAACCTGATTTGAACTCCGGTCCTCCTGACTCCCTGGCTGATGCTCTATTCACTGCACTACCTAGCTGCCACTCATTATGTTTTTTCTCAAGAACACATTTTCTAATATGTCCAAAGGGAAGAATTTTCCTTCTTTTATATTGACTTATAACCCTTTTCATAATATTCAAGAAAAAATTATTTTTCCTTAAGAGTATTTACACATTATGATATCAGATTTTTGTAAATTGCCTCACAGATTAAGTTATTTATTAAAAGACATGCTACTGCTATTATGTCTAAAAAGATCAAAGGAATGGAAAAGGACTTGTATATACAAAAATATTTATAGAAGTTCTTTTTGAGGTCACAAAGAATTATAAATTGAGGGGATGGCCATCAATTGGGGAATGACTGAATAAGTTATGGTATACAATTGTGATGGAATACTATTATATTGTAAGAAATGATAAAGGAAATTGCTTCAGAAAAGCCTGAGGTGATGCAAAATGAAGTGAACAGAACCAGGAAAACGTTTTGCACAGTAACAGCAATATTATAAGGATGGTCAGCTGTGAATGATATAGCTACTCTGATCAATGCAGTGTTCCATAACAGTTCCAAAGGACTCATGATAAAAAAAAATGTTATCAATCTCCAAAGAGAGAGAGGGAGATCTGATGAATTCTGAGTGTAAATTGAATCACATTTTTTTTGTTTCCTTTATTTTTCTTGCCCCCTCCCCCCCTTTTACAATATGGCTAACATGGAAATGTTTTGCATAACTTCGCATGTGTAAGGGGTATTATATTATTTACCTTCTCAATGGATAGGGGAAAGAATGAAGGGAAGAGGAGAATTTGGAACTAAAAATTTAAAAAATGACTTATAAATTTAAAAGTATATATATTATACGATCACAGAATGGTTTTCATCCATTATAATTATAGCTTTTTGGAGCTCAGATCTGTAATTTGATTGGCATAGCAATGAATATTTGAATATGTTTTGCAATGCATGTTCTTAGATAGTTGTCTGGGACATTGAGAAGTTAAATAACTTGCCCAAGTTCTCACAGCCAGTATATGTCAGTGGTGCATCCTGCACCTAGTACTTAATATTGAGACTGGCTCTCAGTCTACTGTGCACCATACAGTCCCTCAATTGCAGCCTTATCATCATAAAAATTCAGTTAAAATGGATTTAGGTAATCAGTTTTTAGAGTTGGAAAGGACCTTTATGAGTATTTTATCAAATCCTTCATTTTACAGCTGAGGAGACTCTGACTTGTACAAGTCAAATATATATATATATATATGGTAAGTGGTTGAGACAGGATTCAAATCGAGATCTTATGAGTCCACTGTAGTTCTCTTCTTCCTATAACTCACTGCTTAATTATATAAACCTGAAAAACAACTGAAAAAGAAATCTAGCAGTTGAATGAAAGTATGTGCTATTATATTGGTAAAGAGAGATAGTCACTTTTTCTTCTGCCTCACCCTTTTTGTGGGTATAATCAGTTTTTTTCAGGTCCCCCTCTCTGTCCTCCCTGTGGGCATAACTTTCCAGTCACTTCCTTGCCTTCACTCCTTTGAATGAATATTTTTTCCTTTCAAATTCTTTGGAAGAAGATAATGGCAAGAGGAAATGCCTGAGGTCTCACCTTAAATCACCTTAAAATTTTATCTAAGTCCTACCAAGCTACTAAATTCATTTGCCCAATCTGGATCCATATTCTTCTTATTGTACTATAATGTTATGAAAAATATTTGCCTTTTATTTGGCTCTGATTCCCCATGTCAGCAACAGTCCTAGAAGTTAAAAATCTACCCCTCCTCTTCATGCTCCTCACCACCTATTACCTCTCCCTCAGTTGTATTTGAGTAATGAATCATACAGACAGGTGAGGAAATGCTTAACCATTTTATCTTAGAAGGACAAGTTTCTTTAAAGACAATAGTGAACAAAAAGCAAAATGAACTATTAAGGAAGAAAGACAGGGAAGCCAGTTTTATCTGTCTCTTGTGAAAGCAAAAGCATGAGAGTAAAGCAAAGGATGGGGAGATGAGGAAATACCAATTCTGTTCTCAGCCATATAATTTTTTTCAGCACTGAGTCTGTTCCATGTGGTTCCTGTTGGTGTTACGACTTCCATTCTCCTTTGAGTTTGCTTGTGGTAGCTGTGGAGATGGCAGTGACTTCCTTTCTCTCCTCCACCTTGCTCTGACATGTTTTCCACTTGCTCTTATTTTCTTTTTGAACATCTTCCTTCCTTTTTTTAAAAGTTATTTTTAGTTTTCAACATTCATTTCCATAAGATTATGAGTTACAAATCCCCCCCATCTATCCCCTACCTGCCACCCCAAGATAGAAAGCATGCTGAATACCTCTTCTTCCAAAGTGCTTTCTCTTATATACTCTCCCATTTTCCCTCTAACTTTCTAGTAGGTCAGGATGGATTTCTATACCCCAGTGCCTGTATATCTTATTTCCCAGATGGCATGTAAAAAACATTTGTTTAATGTTTGTTTTTAAAACTTTTATTTCCAGATTCTCCTCACCCACTCCCACTGGGAAGATAAGCAATTCAACATAGGTTGTACCTGTGTAGTTATGAAAAATATGTTTCCATTGTAGTTATATTGTGAAAGACTAACTATAGTTCCCTCCATCCTATCCTGCCCCCCACTTATTCTATTTTCTACTTTGATCCTGTCCCCTTTCAGATGTATTTGCTCCTAACTACCCTGTCCCCCAATCTGCCCTCCCTTCTATCATACCCCCTCTTATCCCCTTCTCCCCTACTTTCCTGTAGGGTAAGATACCCAAATGAGTGTGTATGTTAGCCCCTCCCTAAGCCAAATTCAATGAGAGCAAATTTGACCCATTCCTTTTAACCTTCCTGCTCTTCCCTTTCATTGTAACAGTTTTTTCCTGCCTCTTTTATATGAGATAATTTACCCTATTCTGTCTCTCCCTTTCTCCTTCCATTATATTCTTCTCTCACCTCTTAATTGTATTTTTTAGATATCATACTTTCCTATTCAACTGGTTCTGTGCCCTCAGTCTATGTATACACATATACACACACATATATATTTATACACACATATACCCTCCTATCCATACATATACATGTATATATACATACATACACATACACCCCCCCATATATGTGTATATATGTATATATGTATATACTCAGTTTTGCTGGGTAGGTGATTCTTGTTTTTAATCCCAGCTCCTTTGACCTCCAGAATATCATATTCCAAGTTCTTTGATCCCTTAGTTTAGAAGCTGCTAGAGCTTGTGTTATCCTGATTGTGTTTACACAATGCTTAAATTGTTTCTTCCTGACAGGTTGTGATATTTTCTCCTTGACCTGGGAATGCTGGAATTTGGCTATGATATTCCTAGGAGTTTTCTTCTTGGTATCTTTTTCAAGAGGTGATTTTTGAATTCTTTTAATTTCTATTTTGCCCTCTAGTTCTAGAATATCAGGGCAATATTCCTTGAGAATTTCTTGAATGATGATTTCTAGGCTCTTTTTTTTTGATCATGACTTTCAGGTAGTCCAATAATTTTTAAATTATCTCTTCTGGATCTGTTTTCTAGATCAGTAGTTTCTCCAATGAGATATTTCACATTATCATCTAGTTTTTCATTTGTTTGGATCTGTTTAATAGTATCTTGATTTCTCATAAAGTCATTAGCTTCCATTTGCTCTAATCTAATTTTGAAGGAATTATTCTCTTCAATGAGTTTTTGGGATTTCTTTTCCATCTGGGCAATTCAACTTTTTAAGGCATTCTCCTCATTGGCTTTTTGGGTCTCTTATGCCATTTGAGTTAGTCTCTTTTTTAAGGTGTTAACTTTCTTCAGTGTTTTTTTTTGGTCTCCTTTAGCATGCTGTTGACTTGGTTTTCATGATTTTTTTGCATCGTTCTCATTTCTCTTCCTAGTTTTTCCTCCACTTTTCTTACTTGATTTTCAAAATACTTCTTGAGCTCCTCCATGGCATGTAACCAATTCATATTTTCTTTGGAAGCATTTGATGCAGGAGTTTTGACATTGTTGACTTCTTCTGGTTCCATGTTTTGATCTTTTTTGTCCCCCAAAAAAGAATTCTTTGGTCTGATTGCATTTCCTCTGCTTGTTCATCTTGCCAGACAATTACTTTACCTTTGAGCTTTTTGCTATGGTAGATCTCCGTTTCCAGAGTGGAGAGAGGTATGTCTAAAATCACTGGGGTTTTTGCAAATACTGTCAGAGCTGTGAAGAGAGCACTCTCTCTACAGATGCCCCAAGCACTGTCACACTGGCCACACACCCCAGGACCAGAACACAAGACTGCAATCCAGATCCAAGAAGGTTGAAGCAAGAGTGATTACTCTCTGAATGGTTGCTTGGTTCCCCTACCAGGATCTCCTGAGACAGCCCTTCAGTAGCAGCTGCAGCCACCATGCCTCTGCCACCTCTAGCCCTGGGTGCAGGTGCCAGACTCTCCTCTTCCTTCACCCAGTTCCAACAAAGTTCCCCAGTGATCTTTTACTTTCTTTTTGTCATTTATGGGTTGAGACATCTGGAAACCACCACAGCAGCTGGTGATTCATTCTCCTGAAGTCTGTTCTGGCCAGTCTGTGCTGCTGGTCAGGGTTGCCTTAGATCTCAGAGTGCACGGCTCAGGCATGACTGCACTTGGTTCCTAGCCTGGTGTGATAGACCCTTTCTGTTGGCCTGCCAGGTTGCCTTCAGCAGGAGATTTGTTTCTCTCTGTCACTGTTCTGTAGCTCTAAAATTTGTTTACAATCATATTTTATGGGTGTTGGAGGTGTTTGGAGTGGGAGCTCATGCCAAGTTTCTGCCTCTATTCTGCCATCTAGGTTCTGCCTGCATCTTCCTTCCTTCTCCCTTTCCTCTTAGGAATGAAAACATCTAGGCAATCATTCATAATATTTAAAAAGATGAAATGGAAAAATAGTGGGAACTTTTCTTATCTACCCCACTGGATAATGGGTATCTAAAATCTTGTTACACAAATATATTTCAAAACATCAGTTGGAGTTTGAAAATCTCTGCTGTTATTTTTATGTTGAATTAACTTATATAATATTATTTTCAAAGAAAATCCAGTCTTCCTTTAAGCTCTCTGATTAATCTGAACTATATGGATGTGGGAGAGGATTGAATCACTTTACACAGGAAACTATATGACATATTAAATGTGGAAGAAGGAATCTCTGTACATATGGATCCCAATTGATATAGATATAGCTACATAGTTTTATCAACAATCTAGAAACATAAAAATATTGAAGATATGAAAAAATTATTCTGTTTTCTCAAATACTCTTCCCCGAGAAATGACAAATATGATTTTAAGAAACTAGGTTTTTGTAACCTTCAATTTGTCTTAAAGTGGGGGAATTCTAATACTCCCACCCTTTCATAAGTTTATAAACTTATGGTCTTGTATGGAAGATTTTGCCATGCTGAGATCAGCTTTGTAGTTGAAAGAATTAGGGGGAGTACCTACAGAGCCATGTTAGTTTAATTATCCAGAAGTCTAGGCTTCTCTGAATTTTTCATAAACCGCTGTTCAAAATTTCACTTTAATGTATTGATTTACCAATAACATAACTAATTCTGATAAATTTATTAAGTTGTCTGAGCTCTCAGGTACCTTATGTTCTTAGAGTAGTTGTTCATATGCTTCTGTATGTCTAACTCTTCCCTACCCCATCTGGGTTTTTCTTGGCAAAGATACTGGAGTGGTTTTCCATTTCCTTCTCTAGTTTAAATTCTAGTTCTTAGATTAGACAGCAGAATTTTAAAACAACTTAGTATTCAATGATGACAGATATACTTTCCAAATCATACTTGAATGCAGAGTGTATGACAATGATATATTGTAAAAAGGGTATCAGACTGTGCTTGACTATAGAAAGCTTAAACAAACATTTGAAAAATGGAAAAAAAATTTAGGCTGATCAGCTTGGTATCTTGTTCATGAATTGCTAAATCATTAATCCAGGCTTTTTTCTTCCTTTTAGGCTGTTTGAGTGACTGTTTGTGCAGTATGTAAGCATAAATTTACATCAAAGGAGAAGGAAAAACAAAGCAGTAGAAAAACAACATGAGTAATCCTCACAAACCTGAAGTGAATTTAATAGCTCTGTGGTCAGCCTAAAAACGGTAGCTAGAAAATCTCTTTCTCCCTCTCTCTTTCTCCCTCTCCCTCTCTTTCTTCCTTTCCCCCTCTCTTTATCCCTATTCCTCTCTCCCTGTCTTCCCTGTCTATCAACTACATATGTGTCATGCACACACATCCACATATATAATTTATATGTATATAATTCAGTTATGATCTCCAAAGAATTAAAATGAATATCCCAGAGGGCAGCTAGGTGTTACAGTGGATCTCTGTATCCAAGAACTGAGTTCAAATCTAACCTCAAATACTTAATAGCTGTGTGACTTGGGACAATGCTTAACCCTGTTTGCCTCAGTTTCCTCATCTGTAAAATAAGCTGCAGTAGGAAATGGAATGGAAAACCGCTCCAGCATCTCTTCCAAGAAAGTCCCAAATGTGGTCACAAAGAGTCTGAACACAAAGAGATTGAACAAAAACAACAAAATCACAGATATCAGTGGAGAGGCTCAAGGTTATGTCAGCAGGCTGCAACATACTGACAGTTCTCCCTTTCTGCCAACCTCTACATAAAGCAACTTTTCCATAAGATGAATTTGCCTTTCCCACCCACTTTAATTAACATATATGATAAAGACATACACCGACAATAGCATTATACAAATCATAAATACTAAAATATAGACATATTAAACACTGTACCATGCTAATAAGTGGAATCATGAACTGAAAGGTTAATGATAAAGTATGCATAGTACTATAAGGAAAGTTAACAAAGATGTTCAATATCTTGCCCCTTCTCCACCCACTGCACCTAGCCTTTATCACTGGTGGTTGGTTGTGCAATTTTTTTTTAAAGTTATAGAGAGGTTTGTATGGCACTTCCTTTTTTCTCATATATCTGACAATACAAGGAATGTTATCCTCAATTAACCTTTGATCTTTTATAACTTTTGAAGTATTTGGATCCATCTTTTCAGTACAAGAAAAATGACTCAGATGATGAAATGTTTCTGCCAACCATCTTGTTGTGAACTTTTAAAATTTGACCTTGAGTTCTGAAGCTTCACTTTCTTTTTCAGCAATCTTTGCAGCTAGCAGTTCAATCAGATTCTCATTCCATAGTTCTTCTCCATAAGACTCAATCAGTTCTTCAAAATCATTCTCATCCACTTCTAGCTCCTTTTTTGTGCTATTTTTATAATCATGTTTTTCATTTCTTCAAGTCCACAGAAATCAGAAATGAATTGTGGATACATTCTTCCTCCCCACCCCAACTCTCTTTGTACATGTTTCTGTTACATCTTCCCATATCTTAGCAATATTCTGGATGACATGGGAAATATTAATGGAGTTCTAGAGATCTCTCAGCTTTAAGTCCTTTTCTGCATCCCAAACTGCAATTGTTGAGACAAATGTAGTGCATATATAATACCCTTGAAATATCTAATCACTCCCTGATAATGAGGGATGATTATTATGATCACAAAATTTTGGGGAATGAAGCAGTGCATGAACTGTTGTTCAAAGATGATAAGGATGATGTGTCTTAGGGTTAGTGAAGTAATGCATAAATAATGTTGCCCTTTTGATTCCTTTTAGAGTGCTCTGGGATTTTCTGGTGGTGCACAAGGACAGGTTTTAATTTTCAGGTCCCGGATGCATTCCCTCTAAGTAGAAAAGAAACTCTAGTTTTTGAAGCTTTATGCCTTGGTATAGTTTTTTCTTCCAACAAGATATAGGTTAGAGATGGTGTTTGATAAAAATAGGCCAGTTTTATCTATGTTAAAGATTTACTCTGGCAAGTAGGTACCTCCATCTGTTATTTTTTATTTTTTTTTGCAGGATCTCTATGAACGTCTTTGCTGCTTCTATATATTTACTAGCAACCTCTTTTGAGATTTGCACATTATGATATCCTGCATGATTTTTAAATTGCGCAAACTAACCACTAGTTACTGTAAATACCCATGTTCCTTCAGAGAACTATACTTTTAAATGTCCAAAAAAAACCTTTGAGACTTGGCTTGAACTGTCATCAAGCTTAAAGGTATATTATTCTGAGTCTGGTCTTCCAGACACATTGTTAATAGTTTCTCCATATTTAGACACTATGTTCTCTTTGTTTTGAGAAATAAGTGGAGTTCATAGAAACACTGCCTTTTGCATGCTCTTTTATTCAGTTAGCATCCATCAAAATGGTATTCACAGTTGACAGCCCAAGACTAAGTTTATGTACTATTGATAACAATTTTTGTCTTCGTTCAGATTTTCTAATTATTTTCATTTTAATTTCCAAGTCTATTGTTTACTCTTATTAGACAATTCATTTTTCCCCTTGAGAGTACAGATTGAAGACAGAGAGAGACAGAGTGTCACTCACTATCTGTAGACACATAGGGACTTATTTAGAGATTTTACTTATTTATAAGTAAATATTTTTTTATTCTTATTTATCAGCTCCCTGTCATGTTGCCTGCATCATATAGTGTCTTTTTTGTATAAGGAATTAAAAAAAATTTTTTGCATGCAGCTTTCTTTCAGAATTCTTTCCATAATTTTGGATTTGAATAATGAAAATCTGCATAAACTAAGAACTGTCTGTATAAATGTGACCAATAAGAAAGTATGAAGAAACAAAATAAAGGATATCTTGAGGGAATTTTACAATAGGGGAAAACAAAAGATGGGCTAGTGGTGCAGCAACAGCAAGCAAAGAGCAGGAGCATTCTAGTCATACCCTTGTGATGTCTGGAGAAAGTGACAATAGCATGAAGTATGGCTCATCTGTGATAAACTTCTGAGTACATGGACAAGAGTAGTCCAAGATGGATAGGCATATGTGGTTGTGATTGACATCTTTGGAGGCAATGACAAAGTGCACGTGATTCATTGAAGTGATTGAGCACAAAATACTTTTAAAGGATTGCATGTAGCCATAAAGTATGAAATTAGCATTTTTTTGGTTTTTTTTTTTGGAGGGGAGAAGGCAGGGCAATTGGGGTTAAGTGACTTGCCCAGGGTCACACAGCTAGTTAGTTTTAAGTGTCTGAGGCCAGATTTGAACTCAGATCCTCCTGACTCCAGGGCTGATGCTCTATTCTCTGCACCACCTAGCCACCTCCAAATTAGCATTTATTAAAGAAAGGTTTTTAGTATAACTGGCATATTTCCCATTCTATTAATAGAAATTATTTTTCCTATCAATACTTTAATAGCCATGTTAAGAAAGTTGGTAAAAACCTATTGATCTAGTTGTATATGTAGAAAAAAATTGATTGAGAATTAAAATAGTTCTAGATTAGGAATTCTTAACACTCTTGGGTGAATGAACTTTAAAAAAAATTGACACCTGTCTGTCAATGTAATTGTTTTCCTTTCTAATCTTTCTAATTCTATATATTTTAAGTTATACCTTAGAAACATTATTCTGGAAAGTGTTACATTATTCTGGTCCATAACATTAAAAAAAAGTTAAGAACCTTTGTCCTAGACTTATGAGGATAAACCACTTAACCTGTGTTCATACCTTCAATCTCTTTGCAACCTCAAGATATTGAAAATATAGAATGGCATTTGAATTTGAAAGACTGCAGAAAGTAACAGAATTTCTAAGAAAGGAGAGTAATAAAGTAAAAACTTTACTTAAATAATCATTCAACCAACATAAGGGAAACTTTGGAGTGCTTGTCTTGGCACCTTTGGCTTGCTTTAAATAATAGGTATTTCATAAATAAAGGCACATGGCTTGTCAGTGCTTTCATTTTTCTAAAGTACATGAGAAAATGTCATTAATAATAATGAAATTAACTTGTTTGGTGATAATGATTTTACATAACAGTTCTTTAATGTCAGGGAAGTAATTTAATGCAGATTAGAAAAGCTCACTTTTCAACACTCCCCTACATTTTGTACCACATTCAATTTTAGTCTTTGATGCACAAAAATGGAGATACATGGAAAAAGTTAAATGTCATTAACAAGTTAAAAGGCTGCCTTGATTTTTATTTGAAGCTGCAATTTGTGGTAATAGATATTAAGTTTCAGTTTTTTCTTCTTTCTGTTAAAATGCAATTTCAATTCTAAGAAGAAACAGCATGGTATAATGGTATAATAAGCAAGCTGGCCCCAAACCTCATAAGGTCTGGGTTCAAGTACTACCTCCAACTGACTGTTTGATTTTGTATAGATTGCCGTCTATCCACACTTTCTCATCTTGAATGACTCGTCAATAAAATTTCATAAATTCTCCCCAAAGGGGTCCATTTAACATGCTAGAGACCTTCTTCTATATCCTTTGCCACTATATGGCTATCATTTGAATATATATTTTGCCTATCAATTATCTCTTGGTTCTGCTGCATACCTTGTACAATTCTTTGTCAGATAATAAATCTTGATTTTTTCCTTTATACAACTTTGGTGCTTTTCTTTATTGCTAATATGCTTCAACTCACTCATACCCACCATATACTTTTCTATTGTACTTCGGGTGATCTATAGCTGAAGTTCTCTGAAGACAATAGTATTTCTTGACTCATAGTCATAGTGTTTCATCAAAGAATGCTAATGTGAAAAAATGGGTCTTTGTTTAATAGGAAAACTTGGGGTCACAAAGTAATGCATTAAAAAACTTAGAAACAATGAAGATGCCTACTAGGGAATGATTGAAGAAATTGTTGTACATGAATATAGTAGAATAACTTTATGCTATGAAATGATTAATGGTAGGCATTTGGACACACATGGGGAGACTTTTGAATTGGTACAGGTAAAGAAGAGTAGGAGGACAATATATACAATGATATAAATCAAAACAACATGAAAATGTAGTTGAACTGAGATCAGATGCTAATATTGATTTAAAAGAATAGGTGATGAAACTTACTCTCCTCCTCTTGGTAAAGAGGAAGGAGATTATATATGCCCAACTTTACACTCTCTGTAAGATTCTATCTCTACATTAGCTGTTGTTTAAACTTTCGTGTGTGACTTCAGGGGAAGGTATATATCAAGAAATAACTGGAAACACCACAAATGTATCAATAAAACCTTAAAAGGTAAAACAAGTAATTGTTCAAAAAGAAACAATGTTGACATAAGAAAATACGAAATTTAATTTTGGATAAAGCAAATAGTTAAGACTTCAATTGTTTCATTTTCCCTGCTCTATCCTTCTTAGAAAATACTATACAATTTCTCAAAGGCAAGTCAGTTTGCTTTTCTCTTATTCAGTCTTGGGGCTAACTTGTCTATCCACAGTTGCTGATCAAAATGTGTGTGTGTGTGTGTGTGTGTGTGTGCACGCACACACATATTCAACTACTCATATGAATAAGAAGAAGCACTCTTCATGTACTTTTTTTCCCCCTGTGTGGATAGCAAAGTCGTACTCGAGTAATTATGGCTTCTATTTAAGTGGCATTATAGTGTTCCATTGCTTGATATAATATTATATATGTCATATCTTCCATTTGGGTTCTGTTCTAGACATTCTCTATGGCACCAAACACCTTTCACTGAATACCTGTTTTATACCTTACTTTATAGAAATAAATCAGAATATATTTAGAGAAAAATAATTTTTCATCTTTCAGGGAGTCTTGTATGATACTGATATATACATAGAGAAACATTGTTGTAAAAGAGGCTTTATGGCAAACTTTTTTTTAAATTTTATTTTATTATTTTATTTTATTATTTTTTAA
>CM053594.1:234156118-234174546 GCA_028646575.1 Pseudocheirus occidentalis | reverse complement strand
ATATGTACCCTCCTATATAGATATATGTGTGTGTATATATATATACACACACATATATACATATACATATACATATACATATATATATATATATACACACACACACACACACACACACACACACACACACATTTATATTCCCTTCACCTATACTCATACTGAGAAAAGTTTCATAAGTTACAAGTCTCATTTTTCTGTGTTGGCATGTAAATAGTTCAACTTTGATAAGTTCCTTATGGTTTCTTTTCCATGTTTATCTTCTCATGTTTCTTGTGTTTGAATGTCAAACACAATGTATATTCAGTTCTGGTTTTTTCCTCAAGAATGCTTGAAAGTCCTCTACCTCATTGAATGACCATATTTCCCCCTGAAACATTATACTCAATTTTGCTGGGTAGGTGATTCTTGCTTTTAATCCTAGCGCCCTTGATCCTCAGAATATCATATTCCAAGCCCTTCGATCCCTTAATGTAGAAGCTGCTAGATCCTGGGTTATTCTGATTGTTTTTCCACAGTATTCAAATTGTTTCTTCTTGGCAGCTTGTAATATTTTCTCCTTTATCTGGGAACTCCAGAACCTGGCTATAACATTCCCAGGAGTTTTCTTTTTGGGATCTTTTTCAAGAGGTGCTTGGTGAATTCTTTCAACCTCTATTTTGCCCTCTATTTCTAAAATATTAGAACAATTTTCCTTGAGAATTTCTTGAAGAATGATTTCTAGGTTCTTTTTCTGATCATGACTTTTAGGTAGTCCAATAATTTTTAAATTATCTCTCCCAGATCTATTTTCCAGGTTAGTGTTTTTTTCAAGGAGATATTTCACATTGCCTTCTATTTCTTTCATTTGTTTGGATCTGTTTAATAGCATCTTGATTTCACGTAAAGTCATTTGCTTCCATTTACTCCACTCTAACTCTGAAGGAATTATTCTCCTCAGTGAGCTTTTGAGATTCTTTTTCCATTTGTCAAATTTGACTTTTAAGGCATTCTTCTCTTCATTGGCTCTTTTCATGATTTTCTTGCATCATTCTCATTTTTCTTCCCAATTTTTCCCCCTCTTCTCTTATTTGGTTTTCAAAATCCTTAAGACCCTCTATGGTTTGTAACCAGCTTACATTTTTCTTTGAAGCTTTTGGTGCAAGATTTCTTACTGTGTTGTCTTCCTCCTGTTCCATACTTTGATCCTTTTTGTCCCCAAAAAAGGAATCTAAAGTTAGATTACTGAGCTTGGTTTGCTTCCTTTACCTTCTCATGTTGCCAGTCAATTAATTTGATTTTTTGAGCCACAGTAGAACTCTGCTTTCAGAGGGGAGAGCTTTGTCCCAAATCACTGGAGTTTTCACAACTGCCAAAGCTATTAGGAGGTACAGTCTCTGCAGCCCCCACCAGCTTCGGAGTACTGAAAATGCCCCTCAGGACCACCATCCAAGACCAGGATCCCAATCCATGCCAGTTATGGCAAGAGCACTTAGCTTCTGAATGATGGCTTGGCCCTCTGCAATCTGCAGGCCTGAAGCTCTGAATCAGCCACGTGCTTTCTTGCCCTGGGGGCAGATGGCTGGACCTGCTTTTCTCCCACAAATTTAGCTGACTTCCACTGACCTTTCACTTTGTCCTTGTTTCTTATGGGTTGATAATTTTGGAAACTGCCATAGCTGCTGGTGATCCACTCTCCAGAGTGCTCCAGCTGTGGCTTGTCCTGACAACCCTGGGGCTAAGCTGTGGTTTCAGGCTGGGCTAGGCTTGGCTTGTAGCGCTCAGCAATGAGCCACCTCTGGGCTGCCCCCAGTGGGAGATGTGTTTTTCTGTAATTTTGTGGGTTCTAGAGCTCTAAAATTTGTTTAGAGTCATATTTAATATGTATTTGAAGTAGTTACTGTGGGAGCTGTGGAATTCTCCTGTTTCTTTACTCCACCTCCCAGCAATTATCTCTCTTAAGAAAATAGCAGGGAGGGGCGGCTAGATGGTGCAGTGAATAGAGCATGGGCCCTGGAGTCAGGAGTACCTGAGTTCAAATCTGGCCTCAGACACTTAACACAAAAAACTAGCCGTGTGACCTTGGGCAAGTCACTTAACCCCAACTGCCCTCCAAAAAGGAAAAAAAAAAAAAGAAAATAGCAGGGGCAGCTAGGTGGTGCAGTGAATACAATACTAACCCTGGAGTCAGGAGGATGTGAGTTCAAATTTGACCTCAGACACTTGACACTTACTAGCTATGTGACTTTGGGCAAATCACTTAACCCCAATTGCCTTGCTTTCCCCCTCAAAAAAAAAAAGAAGAAAATATCAAAAATAAACTTAATTAAAAGATATTAAACAGGAAAGCTACGTTGTGCTAAAAAAAAAAGTACCAGAAACAATAAATATCTTTTTCTTCTTTTTTTGCACACAAATCTGCCAATCTATTATGTACAGCTTGCTTTTCCTTTTAAATGTCTAATAAAGTTGTCAGACAACTTTCTTTTTTTCCCCTCCCTTTCTCCCCACCCTAGAGACTGCTACCATTAAACACACACACACACACTCACAAGCATGTGCACCTGCATGTGTGTATAGATATATGCATTATATATGTATGTATACATATAGATGCATGTATATATACATATACACATATATATACATATATATGTGTGTGTGTATATACATATATATCCATACTACACATACTACTATTTATCAGTTTTCTCTCTGAATGCAGATATTATTTTCCCTCATAGGTCCTTTGTAGATAATTTGGATATTTATAATAGTCAAACTAATTTGGTTGCTGAAAGTTGTTCTTAAAACAAAATTGTTGTTACTGTAGACAATATTCTCTTTGTTCTGCTCATTTCATTCTTCATTATTTCATGAAAGTCTGTTTTTCTAAAATGATCAACTTCATCATTTTTTATAGCACAGTAGTGTTCTATCACATTCATATACTAAAACATGTTCAGTCATTCCATAAATGATGGATATCCTTGCAATTTCCAGTTCTTTGCCACCACAAAGAAAGCCACTAAAAATATTTTAGAACATGTAAGCTCTTTTCCTTTTTTCCTAATCAATTTGGGAAACAGACCTAATAGTAGTACTGCTGGGTCAAAGAGTATAGGTGGTTTCATAACTCTTTGGATATAATTTCAAATTGCTGTCTAAAATGCTTAAACCAGTTCACAGTCAGTTCAATCAACAGTAAATTAGAGTCCCAAATTTTCCACATCCTCTCCAACATTTGTCATTTTCCTCTTCCATCGTTTTAGGTAATCCAAGAGGTGTAAAATGGTATCTCAAGGTTGTTTTAATTTGCATTTCTCTAATCAATAATTATGTAGAGCATTTTTCATATTTATTTTATTTTTTAATAATTTAATTCATAAATTGTTTTGATTTCTTCATCAGAAAACTGCCTATTCCTAAACTTTGACTATCAATTGGTAAATATCTTGTATTCTTATAGATTTTTTGAAGTTCTTTCTATATTGGAGATATGAGATCTTTTTTCTGAGAAACTGTCTTTAAAATTTATTTACCCAATGCTCTGCTTTCTTTCTGATGTTGACTACATTAATGTAGAGGACAACAGGCCAATGGGACTCTGACCCTGATAGCTGAACAAGCCCTTGCAAGTAAAGAACCTGCTGAGGGGGCTGGAGTGGTTCCCCACCCCCAGGAAAGAGATCAAACACACAGGTGTGAGGATTATGACCTTCAGATAAGCATGACAAATACACCCACAGCCTGGGAACAAAGAAGTGCACAATGTTCACAGGGGAAAACAATTAGGAAATAGATTTTTAGCTCTACAAAGCTTGTGCCTGGAATAAACATTGGCTCTCTACTTTCACCATTCTGGGAGTCCGGTCTCTTTTTATGTGCCCACTTGCAACCTCTGGGTCAGTGATTCTTTCTCAGCCCTGCTTGGGGATGGCAGGGTTCCCATATTTTCTTAGCAGTGCTGTGAGATGTCAGGGCTCCCCATAACTGGGTCCCCACACATTAGTTTAATTTGCACAAAAAAGTTTTAATTTAATTTAGTCAAAATTATACATTTTACACCTCATAATAATTTCTACATCTTATTTATTCATAAGTCTGATAAATAATGTATTCTATGTACTTTAAATTTTCTTGTAACACCTCCTTTTATATCTAGGTCATGTATCCATTTTGACCTTATCTTGGTAAATGGCATAAGATATTGGTCTATGCCCAATTTCTGCCAGACTGCTTTCCAGTTTTCCCAACAATTTCTACCAAATAATGAATTTTTACTTAAAAAAAAACTTTACACTTACAAGTCTTTACACTTGTCAGATATGATGATACTATCCTTATTTAATATCGTAGATTGTATCTTTACTCTATTTCACTGATCTACTTTTCTGTTTCTTAACCAGCACCACATAGTTTTGATAATTAGATAACTACTACCTTATAATATAGTTTGAGATGTGACCCTGATAAATCTCATTCCTTTACTTTTTTTCTTCATTAGTTCCTTTGATATTCTTGACCTTTTGTTCTTCCAAATGAATGTTATTATAATATTTTCCAATTCATTTTTAAAAATTGGTAATTTGAGATGGCATTGAATATATAGATTAATTTAGGTAAAACTCTCATTTTTAATATATTGATCCTGCCTACCCATGAACAATTAATATTTATCTAGTTAAATCTGATTTTATTTGTGTAAAAGTCTTTTTATAACTTTGTTCATATAGTTCCAGTGTTTGTTTTGGTAGGTGTACTCCCAAGTATTTTGTACTGTCTAGAGTTATTTTAAAGGAATATCTCCTCCTATCTCTTCTTGCTGTATTTTGTTGGTGATATATAGAAATGTTGATGATTATATGGGTTTATTTTATATCTTGCTACTTTTCTAAAAAATGTTATTTCAACTAACTTTTTGGTTAAGTATTTAGGATTGTCCAAGTATTTCATTATATTTTCTATAAAAACATATAGTTTTATTATCTCATTGCCCATTCTGATTCCTTTTAATTCTGTTTTTTCCTTTATTACCATTGTTAGAATTTCCATAATAATATTGGTGATAGTAATCATCCTTGTTTCACACCTGATCTTACTGGGAAGTCTTTTAGCTTAACCCCATTACAAATAATACTTGCTGATGGTTTGGGGGAAGTGCTCATCAATTTAAAGAAAAACCCATTTACATCTATACTTTCCTGTGTTTTTAATAGAAATGAGTGTTGTATTTTGTCAAAAGCTTTTTCTGCATCTGATATAATAATATCATTTTTGTTAATTTTATTATTGACATGAATCAATTGTGTTACTAGCTTTCCTTATGTTAAACCATCTTTGTATTCCTGGTAGAAATCCCACTTGGTCACAAGGTACAATTTTTATATCATGTAGTTGTAATCTTCTAGGTAGAGTCTTGTTTAGAATTGTTTCATTCATATT
Source organism: Pseudocheirus occidentalis (assembly GCA_028646575.1). NCBI lineage: Eukaryota > Metazoa > Chordata > Mammalia > Diprotodontia > Pseudocheiridae > Pseudocheirus > Pseudocheirus occidentalis. The sequence continues at coordinate 234,169,125 of CM053594.1, read as the reverse complement.
GATTAATGAGATTGGTCTATAATTTTCTTTGTTTTTATTCTTCCTGGTTTAGGTATCAATTTCATATTTGTTTCATTAAAGGAGTTTGATAAGACCTCTTCTTTACCTATTATTCCAAATAATTTATTTAATATTGAAATTTGTTGATCTTTAGATATTTGGTAGAATTCCCTTGTGCATCTGTCTGGTCCCATTTGGTTTTTTTCTTAGTAAGGTCATTTATAGCCTGTTCATTTTCTTTTTCTAATATAGGTACATTTAGACATTCTTCCTCTTCTGCTAATCTATGTAGTTCATATTTTTGTAAATATCCTTCTATTTCACTTAAATTGTTAAATTTGTTGGCATATAATTGGACAAGATAACTCCTTATAATTGCTTTAGTTTCATCTCTGTTAATGGTAACAAAAGAAAGGAAGCAACTAGGTGGCTCAGTGAATAGAACACAGGCCTTGGAGTCATGAGGACGTGAGTTCAAATCCAGATTCAGACACTCGACACTAACTAGCTGTTGTTACCTTGGGCAAGTCACTTAACCCCAATTGCCTTGCCTTCTTCCCTTCAAAAAAAATTTATTTTTAATACTAGTGATTTGGTTTTCTTCTCTCTGAAAATCATATTAACCAATGGTTTATCTATTTCATTGTGGGGTTTTTTTTTTCATAAAACCAACTCTTAGTTTTATTGACTAATTCAATGGTTTTCTTGCACTCAATTTTTTTAAATCTCACCTTTAATTTTTGGAATTTCCAATGTCATGTTTAACTGAGTGGTTTTAATTTATTCTTTTTTCTGTTATTTTTAATTGCAAACCCAATTCATCAATCTACTATTTCTCAATTTTATTGATCTAAGCATTTAGACTTATAAATTTTCCTCTGATTATTGCTTTTTCTGTGTTCATATTATTGTCATTCTCTTCAATGTAATTATTGATTGCTTCTATGATTTGTTCTTTAACTCACTCATTTTTTAAAATATTAGATTGTTTAGTCTCCAACAAGTTTTTATTCCATTTTTCCATGTTCTCTTATTAAATATTATTTTTTCACATTTTGATCTAAAAAGAATTCATTTAGTTTTTCTGCTTTTAACTATAAAATATGGTCGAATTTGTGATCAATCTTTGTAAAAATATAAGGTACCACTGAGAAAAAGGTATATTCCTTTCTAATTCCATTCAATTATCTCCATATAACTATTATATCTAGCTTATCTAAAATTCTATTCATCTCCTTGACTTCTTTCTTATTTTTTGTCTATATTTATCTAGGCCTGAGAGAGGAAGATTGAGATCCCCCACTATTATAGTACTACTGTCTATTTCCACTTTTACTTCATTTAACTTTTCTTTTAAAAATTTGGATACTATAGTATTTGGTGCATATAAGTTTAGTGCTTATAATGCTTCAGTGTCTACCTTTTATCATAAGGAACTTGCTCTATTTATCTCCTTTAATTAAATCTTTCTTAGCTTTGATTTTGTCTGAGATCATTATTGCTACCCCTGCTTTTTTTTACGTTAGCTGAAGAATAATACATTTTATTCCAGTCCTTTTTTTAACTCTGAGTATATCTGTTAATTTTCAAATGCATTTCTTATAAACATGTTGTTGGATTCTAGTTTTTAATCTATTTTGCTGTTTATCTTTTATAAGTGAATTCATTCAATTCACATTCAAAGGTAAATTTCTATTTGTGTATTTCCTTCCATCCTATTTTTGTTCACTATTGGCCTTTTCAGTCTCTCCTTTTGCCCTAACCCTCTTCACTAGCTTTCAACTTATCTACTTCCTTATGCTTATCTACATTCCTTATCCACACCCTTTTAAAGTATCCCTTCCTTATCCTCCCAACCCTTACTTTCCTATTCTTTATTCTATATTCTTTATTCTACCCCCTCTCCTATAAAAATTTGCCCCTTAGTCTTTCCCCTTGCCCTCTTATTTCTGAGTAAATTTAGAAGACTGTTTTCCTTCTAGATGTATATGTTGTTTCCTCTTTACCCTAGAAGTGAAGAGAATAAGGTTCCAGCATTATTAGCCATCTACCCTCACCTGCTTCCTCTGTATCAGTTCTTCCTTTCAGGCCTCATTTGTATGAGATACTTATTCTTTTTTACTTTCTCCTACCCAATTTTGTTTTTTAAAATTATCCCATCATACTCAACTTATTCCTAACCTTTCTTCCAAACTACACAATAATGACTGTCTTAAGAATACAGATAACATTTTCACATATAAGAAGTAGACAATTTGACCTTATTGAGTCCCTTCTAATTGGTCTGTAATGTTTATAGTATATATTATTTCTATTTCTCCTAGATCTTACACATTAAATGAATTTTCCATTGAGTTGTTTTTGTTTTGGGTTTGTTCATTTGTTTTTGTCACAAATACCTTAAGGTCTTTCAGTTCATTAAATATGCATTTTTTTCATTAAGGATTATATTGGACTTTGATGAGTAAGTTATGTTTGGTCACAACCCCAGCTCTTCTGCTCTTTGAAATATAACGTTTCAAGACCTATGATTTGTTTTTTAGTGTGGAAGCTTCTAGGTCTTGTATAATCCTGATAGCTGCTCCACAGTATTTGTACTTCACTCAGGCAGAACTTCCAACTCTGGGGTCTTAGTCTTTCCTGAGGTCTTTTTAAGTTGCCTCAGGAAGACAACTACTTTACTCTGACTTTTGTTTATTTTTACAACTCTAGTTCACTTTGAGATGATGTTTTGTCCTGTTTCTTGAGGAAAATTTGGAGAGTTGGGATTTTCTGACCTATTCTGCATTCTTCCTAGAATCCTCTCATGAAGTAATATCAAGATATATGATGCATGCACTAAATTATATAGCATTTAAATACCTAAGAGAAAAGTTAATGTTCTATAGAGAAAAATAAACAGGAAAATTATTATAGGCAGGGTCTTTAACGCCCACTGTTTTAGACAAATCTAAGAAATCACAACAAGAAAGAAGTTGAGGAACTGATAAATTTTCAGAAAAGATAGATATAAAAATATCTGGCAATTCCTAAATGGGAATAGAAAGGAGAATATGTATACTTATATGCAAAAAATGTGACCATGTATAAAACCTGCATAAAACCTCATAAACAAATGGGTAAAACAAGAATATTAAACATGTGTTTAATACCCACAATGCAACAAGATTATATTCTACAAAGGGTCAAGGAAAAAAATTAAAATTAGAGATTAAAGATCCTAATGCTAAAGAGTTTGCAGTCAAGGACAAATCATAGAAATAATATATGACAAAAATGGCAAGAACAAAACAAGGTACCAAAATTTATGGTGTATATCCAAATCAGTGCTTAATTAAAATGCTACATCTATATAAATTTTCATTAACAAAAGAGAGAATGATCCAGCCAAAAACTTGGGTGTGCAAAAAAAAATGAACTTGAAATGACTGATTATGAAATATCAGTTGCAAAACAAAATACGCAGTCTAAAAATTAAGGATAAGATTTGCAAAGTTAAAAGAAAAAACAAACCTCCAATGAATTAAAAAGTAAAATTGGGAACTAGTATTTTATAAAGAACAATAAAATAAATAAATTATTTGTTAATTTGATTGAAAAGGAGGAAAAACTAAGTAGCCAGTATAGAATATTAGAATAATTAAATATTAAAAAGAATTCAAAACAAATGAAGAGGGAATAAAATAAATTATTAGAAACTTTACCTAACTACATACCAATAAAACTGGCAATGTAAAAGAAATGGATGAATATTTGCAAAAATATAATATATAATATAGCAAACATTTATTAAGTGCCTGCTATGGCCAGACGTTGTGCTAAGCATGGGATACAAAAAAAAAGTCTCTGCTCTTAATGAGTTTACAATCAAATGGAGGAAGACAATACACAAAAAGAAGACTTAAAAGGTGAGGGGTACCAGAGGGTACCTGGCACAAAAATACAATGAAGATAATAGTGAAGTTGGAACAAAGCAGATCAGCTAATTAAAGGAAATCCATTATCTCTACACTATATACTAGCATCTCTCTTTGACCAGTTAGGGGAAAACTAATCTCTCTACCATTAATTGTCCTTTCACAAGTAAAGGAAAATGTCATCTACTATGCTATTATTTATTCTTATGTGATGCAAGTGGCCTCAATTAGCAATTTCCTGGTGAACAGAAGGAGTCATTGCTAGCCCCACATTCCTGATGTTCATCCAATCATATTGTCCCCCATGCCCATGATGTTTCTGACTTTTTGTCCAATCATATTATTGTCCCCACCTACGCTTCTACCATCTAATTTGTAGATGCTCCTTCTTTTGTCTATTAAAAAAATATATGATCTGTCAACCCTCACTCAAGGTCCTTTGATTTGCTGATGGGCTGACACCCTTTTTATTGGTGCTTGCTCGCATTACCAATAAACTGATCATGCTTGGAGATTTGTGCTTCAGTCTAACTTATTTTCAATCATTAAAAGACCCTATAAAAGAAAGCTTTGAGAGAAGGTTTTTGCTCTGCCCTCTAGCCTGTTGATCACAGAGGCAGAAGCAAACAAGGTACTGATACAAGGTCAACAGCAAAACTGAAGCAATCTACTTGATGATGAGTTTCATGGTGATGAATTTGTCTTGATCAGAATATGATGAAGGTAGGGGAGTTAAAACTAAGGAGAGCAGCTGGTGGCAAGTGAGTATAAAATATAAAGATTAGCAGAACAAGAAAGAGAGAACCTTATCTCAGAAAAAGAAATTGAACAAGCCAAAAATAAACTCTCAAATAAAACAACTCTGGGAACAGATGAACTTAGAATCAATTTCCATCATTCAAAGAAAATGAATTCTAATATTGCATAAGCTACTTGCAAAAAGAGAAAATTAAAGTTCTTACCATCTTTTTCTATATTATACCAATGTGGTCTTTATTATTAAAACTAGGAAAAGACAAATCAAAGAAAAAATTTTAGACCAATCTTCCTCATTAATAACAATGCAAAAAAATATTTAAAATTGGTAAAGAGACTATAGTAAACCCAGTAATACCACTTCTTGGGTTGTATCCCAAAGAGATCATAGAAATGGGAGGAAGACCCATATGTACAAAATATTTATTGAAGCTCTCTTTGTGGTGGCAAAAAAGTGGAAATTAAGGGTATAGCTATCAATTGGGGAATGGCTAAACAAGTTGTTGTATATGAATGTAATGGAATAGTACTGTGCTGTAAGAAATGAGGAGCAGATGGACTTCATATTTACCTGGAGAGGCTCATACAAACTGATGCTAAGTGAGAAGAGCAGAACCAGGAGAAATTTGTACACAATGACAGACACAATGTATGTGAGATGACCAACTGGACTCTTCTCAGCAACACAAAATTATAAGACAATTCTAAAAGACGGGGGGAAGGAGATGTCTACATTCAGAGAAAGATCTAGAAAGAATGGAGTTTAAATGCAAACTGAAGCAAAATACATGCTCTCTTTCTTTTCCATGTTTTTTTTTTGTTTCCTTTTTCTCATTATTCATGCCATCAGTTACAACTCTTCTATACAACCAGACTAATGCCCAAAGTGAAAGTATTTATAGATCTTATACTTGATCGCATGTCACCATGGGGTGGGGGGGGGGGAAGGGAAGGAGAAGGAGGGGAGAAAATTTGAAACTCAAGGGATTGTGAAACTGAATCTTGTAAACTAAAAGTAAATAAATCAATTTAGAAAACAAAATCTATTAAAAATTTTAAAATGGTATTAACTGAAAAAAAAGAGACCATAGTAACCTGTCAAAAAGTATTATAAACTAAGACCACATTGGATTTAAACCAGGTACTCAGGGTAGATTAAATATTAGGAAAATAATAAACATAATAGACCAAATTGAAAAGAAGAATAAAAGCCCATGACTATCAAGAGATGCAGAAAACATGTTAGAATACAACATTCATTTGTTAAAAAATAATAACTAGAAAGGAAGAAATTGTCTCTAATGTATTACTTAGTATCTACCTAAAACCTAGGGTTATCATTATGTGTAATATGGATAAAATAAAGGCCTGTCCAATAAGACAGGAAAGAGGGGGAATATAGGGATGTTCATTGTCACCATTATAGTCTGATAAAGTACTAGAAATGCTCATTACAATACTACAAGAAAAAGAAATAGAGATTGAGTATAGACAAAGAGAAAACAATTATTTTTTTTAATGCTGGTTTACTTTAGAGAACTTTTAAAAGACAGATAAAATTAAGCGAAACAATGATTTCAACAATGGGACATGATATAAAATAAGTCACATGTATTTCTTTTTATTACCAACAAACTCCAGCAGGAGGAAAAAGAAGAGAAATTCCTTTAAAAATAACTACAAAATGTATAAAATACTAGGGAGCCTATCTACCAAGAAACACATAGGAATGATATGAGCACAACTATAAAACATTCTTTATAAAAAATAAAGACTGAACTAAATAATTTCAGAAATATTGATTGTTCAAAAGAACAATCTATTCTTCAGTAAAGGGCTCCAATAAAAAAATGACAATACTTTCAAAATGAATTTAGTGCTGTGCCAATCAAATTATTAAAGGATTACTTTATACAGCTAGCAAAACATGATAACAAAATTCATCTCAAGTAACAAAATCCCATTATCATTACATTTGGCCCCAAGATCTTTCATGTCCCTTACTTGGCAAAACTACATTAACAATACATTTCATTACATAGCTTAATAGGAGTTTTAGGAGGAACTTGTGTCAACAGAATTTTATAACAATATAACAAGGATAGCACACAATAAATGCAGAAAACTATTTTAGGGTGGGGCTTGAGCATGAGTTCCTCATCAACTTATGTGATCTAGAATTTTACAGGAGTTTTTCTGGATTGCATTCTTGTAAGGACAAGCCACTAGCATACCTGAATAGGTGTCAACACAAGTACATATAAATCTGCATCCTTTATATCTTGTGGTAGTGGACCAATAGAATCTTTTTGCCAGATTTGGGCTGGGACCTTTCCTCTTAATATTTTCCCAGTCACTACCCAAAGAGCAGTTGGCTCCTTTTCCAATCAACATATGTGACATTCTTTGCTATCTGTTTTAACAGTGAGTGAGAGATACTAATACCTCAATCTTGTGCCCAACAATGTGTGACCTGGACCCCCAAATGGCCGGCCATTTGGTGGACCAATTTTGTTAATGCCAGATCATCAGTTGTTGTCAAAGTAGGTACAATATATTCAGTAGCAATCTTTGCCAGTGGATCAGCATGAGCATTATACTCACATTCTGGCATGGTGAGGGCCACATGAGCATCTACATGAAAAACTGACAAGTCAGTGACCAAAGACATGTTCCAGATATCTTCCCATAATTCTTTGCCCCAGACTTGTTTGCCAGGAATTTCCCAATTTTGATTTTTCCACATGGGCATCCACATAGCTAACCCATTACTACTGCCCATGAATCAGTGATTATATGATGCTGCCCTCCTTGTTCTGCTTTGATGGCTTGATGTACTGCCATAAGTTCAGCATATTGACTACTTCCACCTATCCCAGTACTTTCCAAAGTCCTTCCAGTACATGGATTACAGGCTACTGCTTTCCGATGTCTTTTTTGGCCCAAATATTTCGCTGTCCCATCAGTAAACCATGCATGTCTCTTTGGTTAATCCATCATATCCCTCATTCCATTTAATAGAGGACTGTACCAGCCATTGCTTTGGCTCGGGGTGGGGGGGAGGGTTGTCATTCCCCTCAGTTTCTATGTTTTCCACAGGCTTTTGCCTGTTTTTGATCTATTTTGAATATGCCACTTCCATTTGATTGTACTAACCTCTTGGGCATGTCCAATTCTGTGAGAAGCTGGGGTACTCATTACCCAAGGGATTCATAATTGGGATTCCAGGTCCTAATATCAATTCATGACCCAGAGTCAGTTGTTCAGTCTCTACCAAAGCCCACTGTGCAGTGAACAACTGCTTTCCAAAAGGAATATATTGGACTCCAGATGAAGGGAGTTTCCTACACCAAAATCCCAAGGATACATTTAAGCTTTGTTGTTTTTGCCATAAACTCCAGTTTGCATAATCACCCTGTACAGTCCCTTGTAATTCCACTGGACCATTTTGCATTGGTCATAAATGTAGGGCCAATTGTATGGCAGCCTTGGCTTCTTCAAAATCTTTACTTTGCTCAAATCCCCAATTGAATTCATCTTTCTTCCGAGTGACTTTATATAAAGGTTTCAAAATCTGTCCCAAGTGTGGAATGTGGTGCCTCCAGTACCCAAAAAATCCTACGAATTTTGGGGCCTCCTTCTTATTAGTAGGGGTGGGAAAACCCTGAATTTTTTGTTGGGCTTGTGGAAGAATCTCTCATAGTCCCTTGTTCTACTGTATACCCAAAAATTTTACATTTTGAACCTTTGCAGGGTTAATTTCCAACCCTTTACTTTTCATATGCTCAATGGGTCAAACTCCTCTCCACTTCTTTTGCATCTTTTCCATGTATCATGATATCATCAATATAGTGAGTAAGTTGTACACCAGGTAGCTTCAATTCAACCAACTGTTCAGCCACAATCCGGTGACAAACAGTGGGGTTTTGCAAGCATCCTTGTAGCAAGTGGGTGAAAGTATATTGTCTACCCTGCCAAGTGAAAGCAAACTGGTCCCATTGTTTAGAGTCCATTGGCATGTTGAAGAAGGCATTCACCAAGTCAATAACTGCATACCAAGCCCCATCATATTTCTGAATCCTTTCTATTAAGGTTATGGTATCTGGAACAGCAGTATACAAAGGAAGAGTCACCTTATTCAATTGTCTATAATAAACAGTCATTCTCTAGGTCCCATCTGATTTTCATACAGGCCAGACAGAATTATTCCATCATGTTTTAGGGACTAACACTCCTGCTTCAACATATTCCTTTATAGTAGTGGTAATTTCATCTTGCCCACCTGGCACACAACACCACTTTAAAGTAATTACTTCAGAAGGTTCAGGAAAAGTGATTGGGTCCATTTTTATTTTTCCCACTAAAACTGTATTAATTCCTATCTTCCTTACAGCAAATTGATATTTTCCTTCAGCTAAATTCAAATTCATGCCTCTCAATATATTTATTCCAATGATGTATTCAGGAATGAGGAAAACAACCACAGTATATTCTTTCTTAGGTAATTACCCAATTTTCATTGTTATTTTAACTTCTCTTGCTGATATTTCAGCTCCTCCAAGCCCTGTGATGGTAATAGGAGTTCCATGTTTAAATTTATTAGGGTTTCCATAGATAAGAGTGGCCTCAGCCCCCGTATCAAGCAGTGCCCTATTTACAGTAGTTGATCCATTCTTCCAATATATTGTCAAACCAATATGGGGTCTGCAATCTCCCTGGTATATTTCTTTAATTTGGGCTGAGCCTTGGCCTATTTCCTATTCTCCTTGAAGGTGTGGCAAACTTGGTATTCAGGAGTACCTGCAGGGGTAGTTCCTGCTTCCCTATTCATTCTAATGCTAAGAACTTTTTGCCTTTATATCTTATGCACCTCTTCAGTTGGAATAACATCTATTCTTCTAAAATCCACCCCTGCTATCAATAGAACAGTAAAAAGTTCCTGTCTTGTCAATCCATTTTGTCTTTGAATTCTCTGGCGATTTACTCTTCTCTCTCTAGGAAATTTATCTCTTCCCCATTCCCCTAAGTGACTTAATTGTTAAATCTTATCCAGTACCTCCAAAGAGGGTACCCTATTTCCCCAATTAATAGAGTCAGAATTAAGTGCTTATAAACAGGAGGAGCCGTCTTCATTATGATATTTCTATGAGAAACTCCTAGGGGATATCATGATATATATTTGCATCTCCAAGCATGATAGCAGTTTTCATTACCTCCTCCTTTAGCTTTGTCATACAGTCTCTAAGTGAATACCAGGGTCTGTTTCCACCAGGCCACATAAAGTCAGTAGGATATTGCTTTTCACATCCCTCTGCAGCTAAAGCTAACAGATTAGTTCTGTTGATGCTTCCTTGTGTATGGTGATCCCTAAAAGTTTGGTGTACAAAAGGATTCTGACCAATGCTTATGAATTTTAAGCAATCCACACTGTCCAGTGTTATTCCTCCAGTACCTTCATCAGAGATTCTTACCATCCAAATCACTAATCATTCTCCCATTCTTTGGGTCAATCTACTCAATACATCAGTAATTTCCTGTTGAGTGAAATCCTCAATTATCTCCCTGGATTCTGTTTGGCCCTGGTGGTTCTCCTGTCTTCTTCATATGGGGAGAGCTTCTACATTAGAAGATTCCTCAGCTAACCTTGTTCCATTCTCCTCACACACATTCTCCTGGCAGCTTTCAGGGCAACTCTGCCCAGCCTGTACAAAATCTGCATGCACATTCCTTCTGCTAGTTTTTTGCTTCCTTTTAGCTACATGAACAGTAGCTTGCTCTTCTACCACCTTAGACCCTGCAGTTTGCTCTTCTGAATGCTGTGGCACAGAAGAATTTTCAGATAAACCAGTCAACTCCCTAGCCTTCTGAGCTTTTTCCTCCATCAGCTTATCTATACTTTTACACCCAAGGAGATAACTTGTTAACAGGACCCACCCTCTCCTGCACACTCCTCCCAGTTCTTTGCCTGGTTCTATGGGTACTTCTTGCAAACATCTTTCCAAATACCCGGGTTCTCCCCCTTTTATCCTTGGTTCCCAGTTTTCACAGGCCCCTGTGCTTTTGGCCCATTCTCTGGCTAGAGAGGAATAAGGCAAATCCTCCCATTATAGGATAGCCATTTCTCCCTCTACAGCCCTCCTGCTTCCAAATAGAAGCCTGACATTTTGTGATCCTGCCCTCGTCACTAAATGTATCAACAATGCCATATTCACAATGCCTACAGTAACTATAAATTTGCTGATATGGTTATTAATCACAAAATATAATAGGCTCTCTACATGTGAAATATAGCTAGAACATTTACTCAAATACCAGAAAACTGAGTCCCAAAACCAGAAAGTCAAAGCCATCACAGTAGTTATGGAGTTGGTACATGTAGTTAATGTAGTAAACACCCACATTCTCAAGTCTTCAGCACAGGGCAGTCTACCTCAGGCAAAGATCCTCTTCTCCTCACTCACGGCAACTGCTCAGTGTCCAGGCAGCTTGGTCCCAGAAGCTCTGGCCTCCCTGCAGTTCCCATCCCTGGCAGTCCTCAGCTGGAGTCCTTAGCAGAGATTCTGGCTGGCTCCAAAAAAAATGAGTTTGCACCACAACCACAAATGCTGCCACTGCCACTGCTGACAGTCATCACCACATGGACTCTAGTGTGGCTCCTGCTTTTTCTTGCTCCACCCTTCCTGCTTCATCAGCAAGGGGCATGGAAGATCTTCAAATCCCATTATCATTACAAGGCCCAACAAGGAAGGGTTAGTATTAAGAATCCTAGAAATTGGCTTAAGTCTCTGCTTGTCATCATGCCCACTTTTGCATGTGGTGCATTTGACAGAGCAGTGAACTTGCTAACGAAGAGATCTAGGACCTGTTTCTGGTCTTAGAACAAGAAGACCAGAGTTCTAGTAATACACATGACACCAATGAGCTAGCTAACTTTGAGCAAGCTATTGGATCCTTCTGGGTCTTATCCTCATCATAAAAAATGAGGCAAATCATCCCTTACTTGCCTGTAAGCTAGGAGCTAGACTTGTTGACCTTTTAATGTTACATCTAACCTTAAGAGCTATGATTTGTATAAAAGTATCATGCTTCACTACATACCAACATTCCTGAAATTTGAACTTGAAACTGGTAAAATAACCACACTCAAAAGGTCATCATTAGTAATTTGATGTCAGCTAGAATAAAGGTCTCCAGTGGTAGACTCTAGAGTCTCTGCTTGAACTTATTCTGTTTAATGCATTTTTTTGTCAAAGAATTGGATTAAGTCACAGATGGCATACTTATACATTTTGTGAATGACAAAAAGCTAAGTGGGGTCATTAGTACGTTCAATGACTACTAAAATCCACAAATATTTTAATAGACTAAAATATTGGGCCAAGGCTAAGAAAATGAAAATTGATAGGGATAGACATAAAGTTTTGCACCTGGAGTTCAAAAATCAGAATCAGAAATCCAAGATAAAAAGACATGGCAAGATAGAAATTCATCCAAAAATGAACTGAGTATTTTAATTAACTGCAAATTTCATGAGTTTATAGTGTGATTCAGCAAAAAAAAAGTCAATGTGAGTTTAAGCTGCATCAAGAGCACTATAGTGTTCTATAATAGAAATATGATAGTTCCACTTTTCTCTTCCCTGATCAGAATGCATTTGTAGTGTTGTCAGTCCATTAATACATAGATATTTTTAAGCAGTTAAATGCTAGGGACATAAAGAAAGGCAAAAAGTATACCTATTCTCAAGAAGCTCACAATTCAATGGAGAAAGCAACACAAAAAGACTGTATAAATAAGATATATAAAGGATGAATCAGAGATAAGCACAGAAGGAAAGAACTATTTTCCCCTGGAACATTATACTCAATTTTGTTGGGTAGGTGATTCTTGGCTTTAATCCTAGCTCCCTTGATCTCCAGAATATCATATTCCAGTCCCTCAATGTAAAAGCTGCCAGATCCTGGTTTATCCTAATTGTGTTTCCACAGTATTTAAATTGCTTCCTCTTAGCAACCTGTAATATTTTCTCCTTGATCTGGGTACTCCAGAAACTGGTTATAATATTCCTAGGAGTTTTCTTTTGGGGATCTTTTTCAAGAGGTGTTTGGTGAATTCTTTCAAGTTCTATTTTTCCCTCTGGTTATAAAATATCAGGGCAATTTTCCTTGAGAATTTCTTGAAGGATGTTTTCTAAGTTCTTTTTTTGATCATGGCTCTCAGGTAGTCCAATAATTTTGAAATTGTCTCTCCTGGATCTATTTTCCAGGTCAGTGTTTTTTTCAAGGAGATCTTTCACATTGCCTTCTATTTTTTTCATTTGTTTGTATCTGTTTA
>CM053594.1:234127868-234155618 GCA_028646575.1 Pseudocheirus occidentalis | reverse complement strand
AAAAAGTCATTGTTACTAATCTATTATTCAATTTCTTCATTTCTAAAATAATTATGTGAAGAATCTTTGAGGTCTAAATTTATGATCCTTTGAACCTCAATCCTGTTAGAAAGTTAGCTCTAAAGTTTAGTCGCATGACTATTTCCTCTTTGGTACAGTATTAAATTGACTAGTAAAAATCAGTAAGATGGATATATTATTATGTTTACCCTCCACCTCCCATTACTTAGAGTTCAAAGGTGAATAGCTTAATATATAATTATGATATTGCTATAGCTAGCTAAGCAGGTGTGATCTTAACAGCAGAATGGTACAAAAGGAAGTCTATTGGAAGGCAGTTCATTGAGTTCATTGACTCATGGCATTGAAAGGGACTTTGGAAGTCATCTGCTCCAAAACATGCATTGCCCAGTACCCCTTCTATAATATCCCAAGCATGTAGTCCTCTGGCTTTCACATGATAATGTCCAATTAAGAGGAGCTCATTATCCCTGAGTGTAGTTCATTCTTATATTAGGTAGCTCTATTTGTTAGGAACTTTCTCCTTGTACGGAGTTTAAATATGCCTCTCTTCAACTTGCAAACTTTGCTCTTTATTCTGCTGTTGGGGACCAAGTTGAAAATAATTAATTCCCCTACCATGACATAGTCCTTTAAATATTATAAATTATTATTATGTGAAAAAATTGGGACACTAATTTATTGTTGGTGGAATTGTGAACTGATTCCATCATTTTGGAGAGCAGTCTGGAATTTTACCCAAAGAGTTATTAAACTACCTACCTTTGACCCTGTAATACCACTACTTGATCTATTTTAGAAAATAATTAGGGAAAAAAGGAAAATAACTTATACATTCTAAAATGTTTACAGCAGCTCTCTTTATGGTGGCAAAAAAATTAGAAATTTCAGGGATGCCCATCAATTTGAGAATGGCTGAACAAGTTGTAGTATATGTTTGTGATGGAATACTTCTGTGCTATAAGGCAGGATGAGGTCAACAATTTTAGAAAAATAACATGAAAAGACCTGCATGAAATAATGAAGAATAAAAGGAGCAGAAGTAAGAGAACATTGTTACAGTAACAATAATATTGTTTTAAAAATGACTTTGAATGAAAAATTTATTTTGACTATTATAACTACTCCAATTAAGTATAAAGGACATTTGAAGAAAGATGCTATCTGCATCTAGAAAAAGAACTGATAAATAGAAGCATGTATAGAAAAATGTTATGTGTATGTGTGTGTGTGCATGCATGTGTGTGTGTATTTATACCTATTTGTGTCTAATGGTAGCCATCTCTAGGGCAGGGGTGGAAGAGAGAGAAGAAAAAAAAGAAATACATAAGATAATTTTGTTGTATATTTGGAAGGAATAGCAAGTTGTACATAGTAAAATTTCAGTTTCATGTGCAATCATCTTTGTATGTTATGGAAATGTTTGTTTTATTCCATAAATTAAAAATAATATTTAATAATGAGAAAAATAAAATAAATTAATATTAAAAGCACCAATCTGTTCTCTTAGTTCATGAAAGAATGTAAGATAATCTTAGTTATATCTTTTGCTTTTATGTTGCCTCATTTCCCCCTAATTCTACCTCCACAGATAGCTACTCCTCTCTAAGATTTGTTCCTGACACTTTTCTTTAGTAGAAACATTTTTTTTCTTCACTATGACTTTCAAATAACTCTCCTACCTGCTTCCCTGTAGAACAATCCCATATAACAAAGAAGCATAGTTAACAGAACAAATCAATACTTTGTCATGTATAATAAAGTATGCTTCATTCTAAACTCGTAGTCTACCACCTACTTACCAAGAACAGGAAGGCAAGATTCACTGTTAATTTTCTGACATCACAGCCGGGTCATTTAATTGGTGTGTATTCTGATTTTTTAATGTTTTTCTTTAAATTATTATGATCATTATGTAAATTAATATCATGGCTCTGTTTATTTTACTTTGCATCAGCTCATATGAGTCATCTCATATTAATTTGAATTATTCATATTACTAATTTCTCATAGTAGAATATTATCCCATACATTCATGCACTATAATTGGTCCAGTCATTCTATAGTTGATTAGCATCCCAAAGATCTGTTTCCAAGTCTTTGACATAAAGTGCTGCTAAATATTGTTGTCTATATGAAACCTTTCCTTTTCTATTTGACCACTGCAGGGTAAATGCCTGTCAGTGGCATAACTACATCAAAGATGACAACAGTTTGATGTCTTGTCTGGTATAGTTCTAGATTGTTTTCCAGAATATTAGATGAATTGACAGTTTTACTAGTGATGTTTTAGTATTCCTATATTCCCAACAGCCCACTAAAACTTACTATTTTCTTATACACAGGTTTTTTTTTCAGCCAGGCAGAATTCTTATCACATGATCTCAACAGTTTACCATCTTGGTCTCTTGCCTCTGCACATTCTTCAGATTCTGAATGTTCTTGAAATCAAGCATCTAGAACTGAAAAAAATAACTCAAATCTAATCTCATCAGGGTAGTACGCATTTGGACTATTGCCTTCCCTTCTCTGTTTATTTTAATTTAGGATGGTATAGTCAGAAAAACACAAGAATTAAGAGTAAAAAAGAACTGAGCTTAGAACCAAAAGGCAATAAAAAATAAATCTGAACTCTTATGCCTATAAACTGGTTGGAAAAAAATCATTTCACTTGTCTGACCCTTAGTCTGATCAGACTCTTAATTCCCAAGCCTTGTTTCACCCGAAAATCTGATAAGCATGCCATCTTTGTCTTTGTTCCAGTCATTGATAAAGGCGGGCAGGTTTAAGAATTTCTAAACACAGACAGCTCTGTGAACCATTACTAATAATTTCTTTCAAAGCTGACATCTAGCCTTTAATGACTCTACTCTTTGAAATAGTTTATTCTGCCATTAGTGAATTCACCTGATTGTGACTTGTTACAGCCTCTGACTCTAGCTTTTTCAGAATGATAACATAAGGTACTTTCTGAATTGTTTTCTGAGATATGTAAATTATTATATACCTACTAAAATGCATGACCCTGAAGTACCAAAGTAGTGATCCTGTTGAAAAAAAAATGAGGTTAATCAGTCATAACTTGCTCTTTGTGAATCAGAAGATATTATCTCCTTACAATTCTGCTACTATCTGTGTGACCTTGTCCAAAGCCTTTAATATCTTTGGTCTTTATTTTTTTTCATCTTTTAGATGAAAATATTTGGCCTAGATGTGCTCTAATCTTTCTCCTAGTATAAGTACATATTTAGTCAAAGCATCAATCAGTCATAGGGATATTTGACATCATGTATATGTTATGTATGTGTATGTATACATTTATATACATTTATATGTATATAAAATCTGAATGTGAGAAAGACTATTAGGATTTATTGCTAAATAACATGGAGTGTTTCTGTGTATTATAGTATATTATTGCCAATAACTTGCAAATTGACTGGAAAAAGAGATATGTCAGTTTTAAAGTGAAGGAGAAGGATAAAAGACAGATTTCTGATATGCAGCATTTGGCACCCATAGTACATAAACTGTACCATAGTACAGTAGAAAGAATACTGACTCTGGAATCAGAAGACTCTAGCCCAAATCCCAGCTCTGATGCTAACTGTGTGGTCTTTGGCAATTCTCTCCATCTCCCTGAGCTTCAGTTTGCACATATGTAAAATGAGACAGTATGGCTAAGTGGTCTCTGAAGTTACTTATAGCTCTAAGTCTATGATTTAGATTTAAATATTAGATATGATTTAAATCTATGAGCTCTAAATCTATCCTCTGATCTGTCCAAAAAAGGACTGATCCTCTCTGAAAGATTTGTAGAAAGCTATAGTCAAGAACTGAACAGGAAGAGGAAGAATGAAGGATGTGTAATCTGCATCTGAGGAGGAAACATGGTCACTTTCTCTCCCTTCTTGCCTCATCTTCTTTATTCAAGTTGATCTGTGTAAAGCATGGTGGTTTCCTCTTTCTGCTACCTGTGCTTTGCATAAAGCTCAGGAATTATGGCCTAGTTCAAGAGAACTTCTTGGACCTTGGCCTATAGGTTGAATGACTTTTGCTTTCAGATTGCTTCCTGTTCTAGTTCTGAACCTTGATTGAAAAGTGGCCACTTACTTGGACCTTTATTCACTAGCAAAGCCAGGATAATAGACATGCTCGAGTCAATTGGGACTAGACACATTTTTTTGTTTTTACCATTTGCTTCAATCATTCCCCTGACTTAGGGTTGGAAATCATGGTCCATGCTTAAACCTTTATATTTAAGGTTGGATCTGATTGAATATACATTTTATACTAATTACAAATGAAAATACATATAACATATCAGCATATCTCAGTATGCTCCTTTAACCTGTCTCCAATAATCAGTTAGCTTTGGAGGTAGTTTTGTAGAAGAAGTAATCTGTTCTTTGTTATTTCACACAACTGGTCTCGAAACAATAGGTTTATATTACGAAGAGCTACGTTTTAGCATAGTATAAGGAAGTAGAAAGAGGAATCCAACAGTAGAATTTAGTACCCTGTGAACTCATG
Organism: Pseudocheirus occidentalis; assembly: GCA_028646575.1. Lineage (NCBI taxonomy): Eukaryota > Metazoa > Chordata > Mammalia > Diprotodontia > Pseudocheiridae > Pseudocheirus > Pseudocheirus occidentalis. The sequence goes on along the minus strand of CM053594.1, from coordinate 234,151,064 downwards.
GGCTCCTCTTCCCTGGAGGTATATAAGCAGAGGCTACAGGGACATCAGTCAAGATTCTGTGGACTGGATTCTTAATTAGCTAGAAAGATGGACTAACTTAGCTTTAAAATCCTTAGAGTTGGAACACACAGATATTGTTTTCCAGCACCACAGCAAAATGTAGTGGGCTGGTTGCTAATTGGGTCTCTTAAGAGAGGCAGTGTTATCTAGAGTAGTGGTCTCCGAAGTGGGGAGCTTTGGCCCTGGGCAGTGAACATGCTTTGATTCTAAAGATCAACCAGGTCAAGGGTACGAAAAATAGTCACATCATCATCTTCTTGCTATAAACAATCATAGGACTTATCTCTGACCCAAACTTACCTACTCTTATCTCTTTACACTCCCATACTTTTCCTCTTTTCTCTGCTTTGTAAATTATTAACCTTCTAATTTCTGAGTCACATCTCTACTTCCTGAGGCTCTTACAGTGTAATATTATGCTGGAACACAGCAGCAATCAATTTGGGGCCATTCAAATATTTGAAAGCCTGTTACATTTAAGAGGGATGAGATTTGTTCTCTTTGTACTTAGAAGGCAGAGGTAGGAGCAAAGTGTAGAAGTTGCAAAAATGTAACTTTAAGTTGCTCCTAGAACAAACTTCCTAACAATTGGAGCTATCCCAAAAGAGAAAAATCGGATTTTAGAGGTAGTAGATTGTTTCTCACTGGTGTTTTCAAGTAAATCTTGGAGAATAAATTTTGTTGTATGGCATTCTTCTTTTGGCTATGGGTTTGACTAAATGGGTACTGAAGTTCCTTTCAGCTATCAAATTTTGAAATTCTCTGTCTAAAGTACATTTACATCTCTCTTTTTTCTACATACACTATTTAGCCAAGCAAATGATATCAGGAACCTAACATAGACCTGATCCCAAAGTAATATGAGATTATATACATCACATGGGGATCCATCTATCTATCTGTCTATCTATCTATCTATCTATCTATCTATCTATCTATCTATCTATCTATCCCTATCTGTGTGTATGTATTTATACAGCCATATAAACATTATATATGTATGAATATACATTTTATGAAGAGGAATGGACTCAAACATGCTCATTATACCATTTATCTAAACTTCTCATTTTTCATTCTTTGCACTCAGATATTCTAAGCACAAAATGGTGTGTTTATATAACATTTCTTGTATCATCCTTGTAAAATATCCAGACTGGAAATTTCCCGACCAAATGTTGCAAATGAATTGGAGGGAGAGTTGGAGTCTAGACACAGTTTATGTGTAGGGTGGAATACAGATGAACAGACTAAGATATACACATTCCAGTCAATAGGATCATTTGGAAAAGCAGAGATGAATCAATTAAGTTTAAAAAAAATGGTGGCCCTACAAAAGAAGTCTACTTTATTATTCAACTCTAAATATCTAACAGGACTCCTCTGCATGAACTTACAGGAAGAGAAATTGCACCTGAAATTACTTTGTGCAGTTTTTGAAAACAAAATAAAACAAAACAAAAAGCAAGTGATCCATCAGGCAAGCAGAGAGTCATGTTTTTGAACTTCAAAGGAACTCATTCTTGATCAAATAGTAAAAGCACAGAAGAATCAGTCAGCAGTATTTCTGAAAGATGCTTTCCAGGGAGTGTAACCCGTAGCCACAGGGTATGTGATATTGTGAGTTATGCACAACTAACACAGAGGTGGAAAGGGGGAGAAGGATAAAGGGCAATAGGAGGGAAAAGGGAGACAGACTGAGAAATGGGTAATAACTAAGCTCTAAATATTCCCTGGTATGTGTCTCATGTCCTGTGGTGGCCTCCCTGTTGGGTGTTAAGTTGGGACTAGAAAAATCTCCAGTTAGGAAATTTCCAACCAATTGTATATTCAAGAGCAGGTGTCACATGACTATAGGCTAATAACCAGGACTAATAAGAACAACAGGTCTCAAATATAAGTATTTGCTTTATAGTTTGAAAATGAATTTGCTTAGACCAATCCAGGAGGTTATAATGCAAATATTATCATTCTTTCAATGAAGAAACTGAGGTTTCATGAACTGGAGTGGCTACCACAGGCCATCAGTTAGGAAGAGCAGTCAGACCTTAAACTTAGCACTTGTGACTCCAAATCTACTGCTCTTTTTGCGTCACTACATAGTTTCAGACAATGTGCACACACGCTCACCCATCCACCCACACACATGCACCCACACACATACCCACACACACATGCACCCATACCCACCCACCACACACCCCTTCATTCTTTGTTCTACTGGAAGCTTTTTCTAAGCCCTGGTAATTCTAAAGCCTTCCCTCTGCTAGTTATTTCCTATTTATCCTGTACATAGATGGTTTGTATATATCTGTTTGCATGTTCTCTACCCCCATTTGCTTGTAAGCCTCTTGAAAGCAGGGATTGTTTTTTCCTTTTTTGTATCCCTAGTACTTAGCATAGTACCTGACACATAGTGGGTATTTAATAAATATTTGTTGATTGATGAAAACCCTTAATGAGGAAATAATTTTCAATGCATTTCATTTATTGTTCTCCAAATCAGAAATGCTCCAGAATTGTCAGGATTTGTGGATATGGATAGGGGTTTGCTGGTGAGTGGCACTGCATCTGTTAATATTAGGTATGACTGACCTAAGACAAAAGTATAATATATGGGAACATGTAGGTGAGTCTAGGTGGTGTAGTGAATAGAGTACCAGCCCTGGAGTCAGGAGGACTCTGAGGTAAAATCTGACCTCAGACACTTAACACACACACGCGCACACACACACACACACAACTAGCCATGTGACCTTGGGCACGTCACTTAACCCCAATCGCCCTACCTTCCCCCTCCAAAAAAGCAAAACAAACAAAAAAAGAGAAGAAGGATCTCACTTTCCATTTTCTCCAGCTATCTCATGTTTCTAGTTTCCTCATGCTATATCAGGACCATATGTTCAGAGTTGAACATCTGAAAAATGACTTTACTCTGATATTTTAATAATATTATGTTTTTTGGATTGTTATTATTGTATCTGTCTATAAACTTTTACTGTTTCATTTAATATAATTCAAAGATATTAAAAAATAAATGTGATTCCTTAAAAAAAAGAAGCTTCTTACAGCATGAAATAGCAATTTAAAGAACAATCAATGAATCAAGAAGCATTTATTAAGTACTGACTATGCGAAGCACTGTATGAAGCCTTACAATAAAAATTAAAAGCAAAAATATTCCTTGTCTTCAAGAATAATATGTTCTAATAGGGAAGACAACATATATAAAAAAGTACACCACAAATTCATATCTATATATCTATATCTTATGGAACAGTTGGCAGTTCACCTTACCGAGGATGACTGTGAATCTTACTGTGAAAGGCTTTCTGGATGAGGTAGTGCTTGAACTGAGTCTTTTTTTTTTTATGATAATGTGAAAGGAAGCTGGGAATCATATTTATTTGTCTGTTGTACAATGCAACTCTTAAATTTTACGAAAATGGATATAATCATGCCCATAAAATTGTAATCCATGGCATCTGAAAGCAAACACTCTTTGTAATTATTTAAAAGAAGGGCCTTTTTAAAAAATTATAATACAAAGGTCTGTGCTATAGAAGCAGTCCTCCAGTGTGCATTATAACAATAAGGCTTACTTTGAATACAAAGACTAATCGCACATTGGGAGTTATGAACCACTGGATTTAACGAACATGATTTCGTAATTGCTCTTTGCATCTTTCTTAGCTATGGGGTCCTCCACTTCCTCTGGCTGTTCAGCAGCTTGTAGCTCTTCAGCAGATTCCTCTTTCTCAGACTCTGAATCACTTTCAGAGTCCTCAGGACTTTCAGGGTCAGGTGAATCATCATCGACATCGTCATCATCATTTCCAGCAGCATCACCTTCCCCATCAGGATCCTCTAACTCGCTGAAGCCAAGTCCACAGTGTCGACGATATCTCCCTGATAATTTTGTGTCCATACTCTGCTGATGCTGTGACTCCAGTTCTTCATTAATTTTCTTATCTTCTTCCCCTGTTCTAAAGAGAGAAGTTGAGCTGTGATCTCCTATAACAAGACGGCCAGTGTGTTCTTTCTTTCCAGCTCCCATTAGTCTTAAGAACTTTTGTTTTCTCTCTTCATTGCCCAAGTCAGCTGCCTCCCAGTTGCTAGATCCAATATCGTCGTCAGGGGAGGCTGAGCGCTTCACCCCGTGCGGGTGGGATTCTCGGGCCGCACTCATTCTCCCACCGACCCCGCAAGGGGAGCGCCAAGGTCGCCCACCGGTCTCCTCCGCCGCCGACGGCACCCACAGCCAGCAGCCGCAGCCCCAGCTCAGCGCCGCTCGGAACCCCTTGAACTGAGTCTTAACTGAAGCCTAAAAGTCAGAAGATAGTATTAAGAGCAATTTTAGGACAGACAGGACAACAAATAGAAAGGCACAAAACATGAGATGTAGTATTATGTGGAAGGAGCCCCAAAGAGGCTAGTATGGTAGGAACATACAGTATATGTAAGGGAAAATGTGAGAAGATTGGAAAGGTAGAGGGCTGGTTGCTAATTGGGTCTCTTAAGAGAGGCAGTTATCTAGAGTAGTGGTCTCCAAAGTGGAGAGCTTTGGCCCTGGGCAGTGAACATGCTTTGATTCCAAAGCAGTCAGATTGTGAAGAAATCTATGTGTTAAACAAAGTACTTTATATGTGATCTGGAAGGTAATAGATGACCATTGGACTTTACTGAGTAGAGGAAAGGCATGGCCAAACTCATACTTTAGGAAAGTAACTTAGAAAGGTATGGAAATTGAATTTGAGTGGGGCTCTCCTCATGTGAAGCAGGGAGACTTATTAGCAGTCTATTTTATTATTCTAGGCAAAAAATAACTATGATGGCTTGAGCTATTGTGGCTGTGTGAGAAGATGGAAAGGGGGTAAATGTGAAAGATGCTGCAGGGATAGAAAGTTTAGTATTTGGCTACTCTTTGGATATAGGAAGTGAGGATATAGGGAGATGATCAAGAGCATTACTGTGGTGGTAAACCTGTGTTACTAGGGTGATGGTGGTATTTTTAATATTAATCAGAAAGTTCAGAAGACAGTAGGGTTTTGGGGAAAAAATAATGAGTTTTGTTTGGAAATGTATGTTCAGTTTGAAATGCTTAGAAGACATTCAGTTCTAAATGTTCAACAGAAGTTGCTGATAGAGGATTTAAGCTCAAGAGACAGACTAGAAATAGATATGTAGATTTGGGAATCATTTATAGAGTCATTATCAGTGAACCCACAAGAGGTGGTAAGCTCACAAAAAGAGAAATTATAGAGAGAAAAAAGAAAAGGTTCTGGGACAAAGCATTTGAGGACACCTACAGTTAGTGGTCATGACCTGAAGGAGAAGCAAGAAATAATAGAATCAAAAGCCAGAGAATGGAGACTACTCAGGGGGAAGTGATCTAGAGTGATTAAATGCTACAGAAAAGACAATAGGGATGAGATTGGAGAAGAGGCCTTTAGATTTCAATGAAGTCAATGATCATTGGTAACTTTCAAGAAAACCATTTCAGTTGAATGATAAAGACAAGGACCAAACTTTATGGGGTGTAGAAGAGAATGAAAATAGTGGAAATTAAGGCATTAATTATAGAAGGGTTTTATAAGAATTTTAGCTGAGAAGGGGAAGAAAGGTAAAACATGGTAGCCAGAGAGCATGATAGCATTAGGAAGAGTTTTTAGGGATGCAGAGACATAGACCTGTTTGTAGGCACAGATAAACAGCCAGTATATAGGGCGAGATTGAAAAATAGAGAAAGAGTAGGGATAATGGGGGGAGGGGGGAGGCAGTTTGCTAGAAAACATGGAAAGACATGGGATCAAAGTCACACATTGAGAGGGGTTGCTTTGGAAAGCAAAATGGCTATACCATTATCCAAGATAGGAGTAAAAGAGGTGGTGAAGGACGATGTCATAGGTTTGTTAAAAGTATGAGGAAACAAGGATTCTATAGGAAATGGTAGTGTAGAATTGAAATCAGTTCACTAAATGGTGAAGATAGGGAAGGGGAGCGATCTGGGGATAGAGAAGAAGCCTGTGAGCCAGGCATTAAATTCACCAAAGAGGGATCAAGAATGTCCTAGGGGGTCAAGAGATCTAACAGTTACCAGAATCTGAATTAGGTGATATATTTTGAGTGAATAAACCCCAAGTAAGGAGAAGTTACTGAATGATGAAAGTAGAGGGAGAATTTGGGGGCTGCAATGGGAAGCAAAAGGTATTTTGAGTCTTCCATCATGACCAGTGGATTGGGTTATCAGTATAATGATATATTAATTATAATTAATTATAAATAAATATAATGAGCATTAGAAAGGGTAGACAGGTATGCAGTATGGACTGATTCTCAGTTTGTGCTAGCAAATGGAAGGAGTGAGAAAAGAAGAGATTTAAGATGAAAGTTTTTTTTTAAATAATAGAGCAAGGGTTATATAGGGCACAGAGGAAGGGGCTGTAAAATCTGGGGTGGTTAGAGTGGAGTGAGAAGGGAATGAGGGAGTAAATTTCTCAGGTTGGATAGGTAGATTTTTTTCTTTAGCAAAGCAAAGCTATTGCTTTTTTTGGGGATATTTTTTAAAAAAGAGACTTTATTTTTAACATTCTTTTCTCTTCAAATTTTGAGTTCCAAAATCTCTTTCTCTCCCACCCCTCTCCCAGTCACTGAAAAGGAAAATAATGTATCAATTATACATGTGAAATCTTGCAAAATATGTTTCCATATTAGTTATGCTGCTAAAAACAAACAAAAAAGTGAGAACATTTTAGTCCAATTTGTACTAAGAGTTCATCAATTCTCTTTCTGGAGGTGGAGAGCAATTTTTTTTTTCATTATGAGTCCTTTGGACTTGTCTTGTATTACTGTATCAGTCAGAGTAGCCAAGTCTTTCACATTTGATCATTATTATAAAATTGCTGTTCTTGTGCACAATGCTCTCCCAGGTCTTCTCACTTTACTTTGCATCAGTTCATACAGGTCTTATCATGGTTTTCCCCCCCTGAAACCATTGCATCATTTCTTTTTCTTTGATTAATTAATTTTTAATTTTCAACATTAAGTTCCACAAGCATTTGGTTTTCAAATTTCCTCTGCCTCCATCCCCTCTCCAAGAGAGTGTACAATCTGATATAGGCTCTACATATACATTCACATTAAACATATTTTCACATTAGTTATGCTGTAAAGAAGAATTAGAACCAATGGGATGAACCACGAGAAAGAAGAAGCAAAACAAAACAAAAAAGAGAGCAAATAGCAGGATTCAATCTGCGTTCCAACTCTATAGCTCTTTCTCTGGATGTGGATGGCATTTTCCATCATGAGCCTTTTGGAGTTGTCTTAGAACCTTGCATTGCTGAGAAGAGCTAAGTCTAACGAAGTTAGTCATTGTACAATGTGTCTGTAACTGTATACAATGTTCTGTTTCTGCTCACCTCACTCAATATCAGTTCATATAAATGTTTCCAGGTTTTTCTGAAGTCTGCCTGCTCATCATTTCTTATAACACAATAGTACTAGTCACAAGCATATGCCACAATTTGTTCAGTCATTTTGCAACTGATAAGCACTCTCTCAACTTCTAATTCTTTACTGCCAAAAAAAGAGCTGCTATAAATATTTTTGTACATATTGGTGCTTTTCCATTTTTCTTTGATCTCTTTGGGGTAGAGATCTAGTAGTGGAATGATGGATCAAATGTATGTACAGCTTTATAGCCCTTTTGAACACAGTTCCAGGTTGTTCTCCATAATGGTTGGGTCAGTTCACTACTCTACCAACATTTAATTAGTGTACCCATTTTTTCTCATCCCCTCTAGCATTTATTAATTCTGATAGGTGTGAGGTGGTACCTCAGAGTTGTTTTAACTTGCCTTTCTCTAATCAGTAATTATTCAGATCATTTTTCATATGACTATATTTAGCTTTGATTTCTTCTGAAAACTGCCTGTCGATACCTTTTGACCATTTATCATTTGGGGAATGGCTTATATTTTTTTTTAAATAAATTTGACTCAGTTTACTATATATTTAATAAATGAGGCATTTATGAGAAAAACTTGCAATAATTTTAAAATATTACTTTACTGTTTATGGTAACTTATAGCAAAATGTAACTTTCCTGATTATTTCTTTCAATTAGGTCATTTTTGCTTTTGCTTGTCTGAAAACATAATTGCCACCTCTGACCTCTTCACTTTAGTCAAAACATAATAGGGGCAGCTAGGTGGCGCAGTGAATAGAGCACCGGCCCTGGAGTCAGGAGGACCTGAATTCAAATCCAGCCTCAGACATGTAACACAAAAATCTAGGTGTGTGACCTTGGGCAAGTCACTTAACCCCAACTGCCCTCCAAAAAAAAAAAGCAAAACATAATAGATTTTGCTCCAGTCCTTTATTTCAACTCTGTGTGTGTGTGCATCTATGTTTTTCTGTCCCAAGTGTCTTTTGTTTGTATATAACATATTGTCAGTTTCTTTTTCCATCCTACTTTCCTTTCTTTATCCTTCTCTCTCTTTTTTTCATCATGTCCCTCCTCAAAAATCTGTCTTGCTTCCAAACATTGCCTCCCATAATCAGCTGTTTCCCTTAGAGCCCCCCCAATCCTGTCTCAGATAATTCCTTGTTATTTGACACTGTGAAAATCACTAAACCTAAGTTTCATTTTCCTGATCTATAAAACCAGAATAACTGCATCCATCTCATTTGACTGTTGTGAAGATCTGTTGAGATAGCATATAAAATGTTTTGCAACTCCTAAAGCAGAGAGTAAATACTAGTTATTATTATTATTCCACATTAGTTCCTATCTCCTTTGATTTTATGAATTCTCTAAATTAGTTCAAAGAAAAATAATCAGCCATTAAATCTATTTGTCATAATTTGTTTAGCCATTTCCTAAACAGTTGGCATACCTTTTGTTGAGTTTTTTTGTTGTTAATATCAATATTTTGGTATATATGTGAACTTTACTTTTGCCATTGACCTGCTTGGTGGATATACTTGGGAGTAAGATTGTTGGTTCAAAGGACATGAATTGTTTAGTAGTTTTTCTTACCATAATTTCAAAATTTCCCCAAATATTTGAACAAATTTATAGTTATGCCAACAGCTTACTCTTCTTTCCACTATTTCTCATCTTTGCCAATTTGATGGTTGCAAGATTAACAACTCAGATTTGGTTGAATTTACTTTTCTCATCTACATTTTTTTGGAGAGGGGAAGGCAAGGCAATTGGAGTTAAATGACTTGCCCAAAGTCACACAGCTAGTAAGTGTATCAATTGTATGAGACCAAATTTGAACTCAGGTTCTCCTGATTCCAGGACCGGTGCTCTATTCTCTGTGCCACCTAGCTGCCCCTACTTTTAAAAAATCTAGCATTTGATAATTTGTATTTTTTCTTTTCAAGACTATTCAGATTATTTGACTACTTGTCTATTCAAGAATGAGTTTGTCTTGCTTCATATATTTATGTCAATTCTGTATACAACTTGGATATGAAATGTTAGAGATCTTTGATTCCATTCTTTTTTTGCCAAACCAATGTTTAATTTTCCTGCAGTTTTTGTTGTATAGGAAAACCTCTAGTAGTTTGTGTTCTTGAGTTTGTCAGGCACTGGACTCCTGTATTTTTTTCTAGGTCTTTTTTGTTTAATTTTCCTTATGCTAAAAACAAAAAACTTAGTACTAAACAACCCCTGACATTTGCTAGTAGTGTGATCCTTGGTAAACAATTTTAATTAAACAAAGTTAATTCTTTTTTAACTGTAGGTTGCACTAAATTTAGGCCACCGAGATTCTTTCCAACTCTCAAATTCTATTATGATTATTGCTTTATAATATAGTTTGAATTTTTAAAAATACTGTCATCTTCATTCCTATTTTTTTCATCATTTTCCTTGAAATTCCTGACATTTTGTTCTTTCATATACATTGTTATTTTTGATCTAGTTTTATAAAGTAACCCCTTGGTATTTTGATTGCTATATCGCTAAATTTGTAAAGATAATTTAGGTAGTATTGTCATTTTTATTATATTGGCACGAGTGTCTTGGCATAGCACTGAAACTATAAAACAATTCAGATAATATTGTCATTTTTATTATATTGACTTGTTGCCTTGACCTTTCCTCAAACACTTCAGAAGCAGATTTTGAAGGAGAATTTCAGGGTGGTTAGGAGCAGGATTAAGAGAGAGCAAAAGACAGGGGATGGAATAGTTGAAGTAGGAAAGAGGAGGATTCATACTATGCTCTTATAATCAGCATGCTTATTCCTTTGTAGTCAAAATTCAAAAAATGAAGAAGATCTAGACATTTACTAACTTTCTTGTTCTGGCCCCCTAAATTCCATTTAGTCTCCAACTAAGTTGTTAGTATGGGTAACTAGGTGGTGCAGTGGATAGAGGACTAGGCCTGATGTCAGCAACACTCATCTTTGTGAGTTTAAAATCCAGTCTTATACATACTTGCAAGTTGTGTGACCTGGGCAAGGCACTAAATCCTGATTGCCTCAGTTCCTCATCTGTATAATGAACTGGAGAAGGAAATGGGAAACCACTCCAGCATCTTTGCCAAGAAAACCCCAAATGGGGTCATAAAAAGTCAGACACAAGACTGAAATGACTGAACAATAACAAAAGTTGTTAGCACAGAAAAAAAAACAGTATGCAAGAATTTGAAGTCAGTGTGGTAAAGTATAAAATGTAATAGCTTTGGAATCAGAGAATCTAGATTTGAATTCCAGCTCTGATACTTACTACCTGGCTAACATTGGACAAGACATTTAATCTCTTTTTCCCCTTGGGTTATTAAGACTGTGTCTAAGATTACTTACAGTTTCCTATGAGGGAAGTTGGAATAGTTGAGTTGTGAGGTTGGAATGAAATTGTGTTTATATTTCTCTGGGTAATAACCTAAATGAGTACATATGCCTTTCTGTCATGCTGTAAAAGAACAAGTACATAAAATGTGAGAGAAGCCAGGTTTTTTTTTTTGCAATGTTTGAAAAGGCTAATATTGTTGTTTTTTGGAGCTAATTATTTTAGACAGAGTGAGGGGTTGTGAGCGCATTTAAACTTTGTGTGTGTGTGTGTGTGTGTGTGTGTGTGTGTGTGTGTGTGTGTATGCTGATGCACCTTGGGAATCTGTTATTTCTGGTGGCTTTCCTTCTGTTCTAAATACCCCTCAGGAAATGTTGAGTTCTAGGTCATGATGTGAGTTGCCTATACATTTGTCAAAGAAGCTACAAAAGCATGGACAGTTAAGATTTGGCGTCATTTTTATAGTTTTGTCAATACCATCTTTGGATTTTTTGGTATGCCTATGTCAGAGGTGATGGTACTGAGATATGGGTGAGGAACCAGCATGGAAAGGTATGTTCTGTTCCATAGACAGGTCTCTAAAGGTCTCTAAAGGTAAGGGATGATTCAAGCATAGGAAATGTAGCAATTTGCCAAGTTTTCACATCTAATGCACTTGTTTCATAATTTCCACTGAGCTGGAATAGTCAAGACAGCAAGAGAAGATTTTTAAAAATATTTTTAACTTATTGAAATCCACTGCTCCAAATTCACTTGCAAACACGAGGCAGTTTTTCCTTTAGCAATATGATCCTTTTTGAGTATTCTCATGAAAACTTTGTTCTCCACAGTTTGAAACTGGCCAGTCAAATTTGGAGGTGACGTTGATAAACTTCAAGTCAATCTTCTCCATGGTGTGATATCACTAAATTGTCTTTATTTCTACTGTTGATTTAATATTTTTTCCATCACTTCCCGTCACCTTTCTAATATAGTATACATTGTTCAATACCCATACTTAGGTTTATAGAATCATAGATCTAAAGCTGGAAGGAACTAGTCTAACATCTTTATTTTAGAAATGAGGGAACTGAGGCTCAAGGAGGTTAAGTGACTTTCCCTGGATATATATGCTATATATATTTGTTATATATGTAGAAAATAAAGTGCAGAAGGTGTGTCCTGTCCTACCAGTTAGAAAGGATGTGAGGATTTCAACAACAACAACAAAAAGAGGAGCCAGAAGCTGTAGTTAAATAGATGATCTTTCTTTAGGTCCTTTACATGATTTTGATTGTTTTGGATTAAACCAAACCAATTTACGTGATGAGCAACTTCTTTTTTTTAATTTCTTTTTTATTGGAATTTTTATTCACTTATTTACTTTCTTGTTTACATAATTCATTTCCATGAGATTTTGAGTAATACATTTTCTCTTGCTCTGCCCCCCACACCCCATCCCAAAACAGCCATCCCACTGTATAACCCCTCCCCCAATCTGCTCTCTCCTATGTCCTCCCCCATCTCTCCGCTGACTTTCTGGTAGGGCAAGATGGATCTCTCTACCCAAGTGCCTGTATATCTTAATTTCCAGTTGCATATAGTTAATAATAATAATAATATACATATACATTTTACAAATTTTATTATAGAGCTTTAAATTCTAGATTCTTTCCTTCCTCCTTCGTCACCCACCCCCACTGGAAAGACAAGCAATTCAATACAGGCTGTACTTGTGTAGCTGAACATCTTCACAATGGACATATTGTGAGAGACTGATTATGTGTCCCTCCTTACTATCCTGACCCCTCCCTTGTTATATTCTCTACTCTGTCCCTGTCCCTTTACAGAAGTGTGTGCTTCCAGCAACCCTCCACCCCACCCTGCCTTCCCCTCCATCATCCCACCTCTTATCCCCATCCCCTCTACTCTCCTGTGTAGTAAGATACCTGGTTTAGAGTTTATGTCATTCCTTCCCTAAGCCAAATTCAATGAGAGTAAGGTTAACCCTTTCCCTTTTGCCTTCCTGTCCTTCCCCTCCATTGTAACAGTTATCCCTTACCTCTTCTATATGAGATGATTAATCCCAATCTGTCTCTCCCTGTCTCCTCTCATTCTATTCCTCTCCCACCTCAGAATTTCACCTTTTAAAGTATCGCCCTTTCCTGTTCAGTTGATCCTGTGTCCTCTATGTACACATAATACACATACTCAGATATATATTCATACACATATATAAACCCTCCTATATAGACTTACGTGCATGTATACATATATACATTTGTATTCCCTTCACCTATTCTCATACTGAAAAAAGTTTCATCAGTTACAAATGATCATTTTTACGTGCTGGCATGTAAATAGTTCAACTTTGATAAGTTCTTTTGATTCCTTTTCCATGTCTACCTTCTCATGCTTCTTGTATTTGAGTGTCAAATTTTCTTTTCAGTTCTGTTTTTTTTTTTCAGCAAGAATGTTTGAAAGGCCTCCACCTCATTGAATGACCATATTTTCTTCTGGAACATTATATTCAATTTTGCTTGGTAGGTGATTCTTGGTTTTAATCCTAGCTCCCCTGATCTATGGAATATTATATTCCAGGCCCTTCAATTCCTTAATGTAGAATCTGCTGGATCCTGGGTATTCCTAATTGTGTTTCCACAGAATTCAAATTGGTTCTTCTTGGCAGCTTGTAATATTTTCTCCTTGATCTGGGGGCTCTGGAACCTGGCTATTACATTCCTAGGAGTATTCTTTTTGAGATCTTTTTCATGAGGTGATGGGTGAATTCTTTCATTTTATTTGGCTCTCTGGTTCTAAAATATCAGGGCAATTTTCCTAGAGAATTTCTTGAAGGATGCTTTCTAGGTTCTTTTTTTGATAATGGCTTTCAGGTCGTCCAATAATTTTTAAATTGTCTCTCTTGGATCTATTTTCCAGGTTAATGATTTTTTCAAGGAGATATTTCACATTGCCTTCTATTTTTTCATTTGTTTGGATCTGTTTAATAGTATCTTGATTTCTCATAAAGTCATTTGCTTCCACTTGCTCCACTCTAATTCTGAAGAAATTATTTTCTTCAGAAAGCTTTTAAGATTTGTTTTCCATCTGGCAAATTTGACTTTTTAAGGCATTTTTCTCCTCATTGGCTTTTGGGGCCTCTTTTGCTGTTTGAGTTAATTTATTTTTTAAGATGTTATTTTCTTCAGTCATGTTGTTGACTCTCTTTTCCTGATTTTCTTGCCTGATGAGCAATTTCAACCAAATTTCATACAAGTCCTATTGTAACTAGGCAAATATTAAAAGTGGCTTCTTGGGGCAGCTTGGTTCATTGAATAGAGCACTGGCCCTGGAGCCAGGAGGACCTGAGTTCAAATCTGACCTCAGACATTTGACACACTTACTAGCTGTGTGACATTGGTCAAGTCACTTAACCCCAATTGCCTTGCCTTTCCCCCTCCAAAAAATAAAAAATTAAGAAAAAGAAAAAAAGTGGCTTCTTAAAATAATGAAAAAATACATTTTATAAAAATGGTTAAAATAGAATGCCAAGAAGATGTAAAAAGGCTTGGACAGAGCTTAAACAACATTTTAATGTAGGAATACATATTATATTTGATAAATAATTATTATGTAGAATACAGGTTTAAATGTCATTTGGTAAAATGATTAATAGACAATTTTAGGTAAATTTGCTTTAGGTAATTTAACCAGTTTCCATTCAGGAAACCTCTTAAATAATATCAGGTGAGAAATATCTGAAATCATATCATGTGTGAATACTCTTCCTACATGAATGATCAGTTTGTAGATGGTTAGCTAATGACTTGACTGTTAATGTGGTCTAGGATATAATAATACTTTATAGGTTTGACAGTGTGCTATTTATCCTGGTTTGAAAGTTGCTATTGTAAGCATCTGAAAAGTCAACTTGTAGAACTGAGGTGATATTTCAGAGGCTTCATTTTTACTTCATACCTTCTATAGTGGTATATGCAGTATAGTAAAATGATTTTGCACACCCTTCCTCACTTAAATCCAATTCACTTGAATGTCTTGGCGTCACCTCCCTGATGTCATGGTCCTCTTGGAGAACAAAGGACAAAGAACAACCTCTGTGAATAGTAGTAGGAGATGCCCCACTGGGGATACAATTGGAACTGGACAGCTGGGCAGCATGATTCCTTTCTCTCTGTCTCTGTCTCTCTGTCTCTGTCTCTGTCTTTGTCTCTCTCCCTCCCTGCCTCGCCTCCCTCCCTCCCTCCTTCCCTTCCTCCCTCTCTCCCTTTCTTCCTTCCTTCCTTCCTCTCTTTCATTTCCCTTCCCTTCCCTCTGTTCACACATAGGGTATTATAAAGAAATGCTAATTTTGATCATGGAAACCTTGTAAGTTAACTTGCTAGATTTTTTTTCCTTAAGGACCATGCCTTAAATTCAAATCACTCTGGCTTTTACCTAATGGCCAACAATAGGTGCCAGAACAAGACCAACTTGGTCATTGTTTCAACTCTGTTTCATTCAGAGAGAATGTAAATAGCAGTTGTTTCTGTTTTGTCCAGAAACCTTGAGGGTCTTCCCCTCCCAGATTTATTTTATTTTATATTTTGACAACGAAAAAGAAGCCATTTTTTTGCCTCACTTCTTACCTAACTGAGACCTGGGAAAGACCTTATCTTAAAAAGGCCAACTTCATCCATTTTTAGTCATCCTGATTTATTATCTTGCCACTGGCCCCAGATGCCTGTGGAGGAGAAAGTAAGACTGGTGTCTTTGAACAGCCCTCCCTCTCTTAAATCCAATTCACTTTCAAGTCATGGCATCACCTTCCTGATTTCATGGTCCTTCCTCTTCAAGAAGGAAGGACAACCAACAACAATGCAGTATAGCAGGATAGAAAGCACTCTGGACTAGGAATTCAGAAACTCAGTTTCCAATCCCACTTAGTCATTGTGAGGCTCTAGGTGAGAGTCACCTTAACTTCCCTTGGCCTTAGATTCCTCACCTGCAAAATAAGACTTCAATTCTTGATATCTCTAAATTTCTATAAATAGATAGTAGAAATTTGATTATTAGTTAGGAGATTCAATCCTTTTTTTCTCCCTTTGAATCCTTGGTTTTCAGAAATCCTTCAGGTTTTCATGTATTATTAAGTATTTCAATTTGAATATTTTTAAGTGAAGGGTCCTATTTCCTCTCCATCATGGTGATTGCGTTTGCACTGAATGCTGTCTCAATTTTATGGTGAGATTTCATTTCCTACTTTAAAGTGTTCATTAATTGATTTATATATTTATTTTTATTCTAGAAAGGGTATTGGTAGCTTCAAATATAAGCCTTCCGCATCATTAGAACTTAAAGTAAGTGCTTCTGAATTCAAGCCATTTTTATCTCCATGTCTATAAATAATTCAGGGCCGAAAGAAAACAAATCCAAAGGGATGATCAAGACACAGAATAATAAATAAATCACTGTTTAGATTAGGTGAGAGAACTCTGCTGGAAAGGGACAGGAAGTGGTATGAGTCCAGGTTTTTTATTTTTCCCCTTAAACTTGACTCTAAGTATATCAAATCCTCTACTGAGGGGCATGGCAGTGAAATTTCTGTGGAGACAATGAGGCAGGAACATTCTGTTACTCCTAGATAATTGTGATTTTATTCTGCATAAAAGAAATTGTTCCAACACTTCAACCAAAACAAACAACTTTTTAAGTTGGGAGTTTTTTTTTTTTTTTAATATAAATATCCTCTGTATGGGATCTGAACTAGTTGTAAAGGAAAAAACACGCAAATGTATTGAGAGGTATATCACCTCAAGTTACTATTTTCCCAATTCTTTTATTTTGAATATATGACAAATAAAGTATACAAGACAATCAAAATGTAGATTTAAAGGGCGAAGGGACTTGAGAAATCATCCAGTCCAACCCTCTCATTTCACAGATGAAGGAGCGGAGGTCCAGAGAGGTAAATTGACTTACTGGTGGTCACACAGGTAGTGTCAGAACTGGAATTTAAACTAAGTTCTTATCTTCCAATTCCTTTGTTCATTCCACAATACCACAAAGTCAAGAGAATGCAGTTATCCCTAGTCTCTCCCTCCATTTTCCCATCAATAATACACACCTACATTTTAAAAATGCCCCTCCTTCCAATTTTTGGCAAGGAAATCCTATTCTATTTATGTTTCATTAGACCTCACATTTACACTTTAACTAGAAATCTTGATTCATAGAGTTGGAAAGAAGGAAGAAAGGAAACGAACATTTATATAGTGCCTATAATATAAATATAAGCCAAGCAATGTTCTGAGTGCTTTACAAATATTGCCTCATTTGATACTCACAGCAATGCCAGAAGCTAGATGGTTTCATTACTCCTATTTTACAGCTGAGGAAACTAAGGCAGCAGATCTTGAGCAGACTTGCTCAAGATCATACAGCTAGGAAGTGAGGCTGGATTTGAATTCCGGTCTTTCAGATTTCAGTCCCAACACTCTATTTATTGTGTGACCTAACTGCAATCATAGCAGCACAGATTTACAGCGGGAAAAATCCTTGAAGATCATCTAGTTCTGCTACCCCAGCCCTCTGTATTTTACAGGTGAGGAAACAGAGGCCCAGAGAGGTGAAGTAACTTGCCAAAGGTCACACAGTAGTAAATGACATAGCCAGGATTTCAACTGATATTCTTCTGAATCTAAATCAAGCAACTGATGAACACTTATTAATTACCCACTATGTGCCACAAACAGTGCTAAGCCCAGTAGACTTTCCATTGCACCTCAGGCTGCCTCAGTAAGAAAAGAGGATCTTAACTATTTTGCCCATTTTGACTATTTCCAAGATCGACTTGACTGAAATTTCCAAGGTAAATTTGACTATATTCTGGACCAATGAATAAAGCATGATTTATTTAAATAAAGCTTCACTTCCTTTTATTGGTAACAGGTGCCAATCTTTTTGCAATTCCCTAATCAGATGTATAAACACAGGCTGTTTTAATCATTTAGAAAATGCTAGGTAGAAATGTCACTGTGGCTTCATGGTTTATGTATCTTTAATATCTGTAATTTAGTATAATCATGAATATACAAAGGATTGTTACTTGGTCCTAGAAGTGTTCATTTGGCAAAAATATCCATTGGAAGCACAGTTGCATGAAATTATAGACTCAGGCTCAGACAGATAGAAACACATTGATTTAAAGTTTAGGATACAAATTGCTTTGATTGCTTTTTAAAGATTTACAAAATGTGAACTATGAGATAAATCCAGTCAGAAAAAAAGCAATGTTCTAAAGATAAGGAAAAGACCAAATAAGATATTATTTTTGACTGTTTTCATCAAACTCTTACTTCATATTTTAGAGTCATATAAAGCAGAAACTCCAACTAGAAGAAAGTAAAAAAAAGGGAGGGTGGTTTGTATCAAGGTTGGTGGAAGAGAGATCATGAAGGTGCCACATTTTGAGCTACAAAATGTGTGTTGGAGGCTTCTTTGACCATGAGCAAATATGCTGGAAAAAGAACGAGTTGTTATACTTGCTGACAGTGACCAATTATTTGTTCAGAAATCATAAGCTTCCAACATACACATTTATTTCATTTAGACTGGCCAAATGGCAAATTGATGAAAAGATAAATTAATGATTATGTGAATAACCTTTGTATGATCAATATCTTTGGATTGCAAACTTTGTCATTTGTTTCTAATTTTGTTGTGCCACGCCTGGGGTAAATACATCTATTGGATCTACTCACCGATGGTGTGTGGTGTAGAGGCTTTAGGAAAGACTCTTGAAGTGTGATAATGAAGATGGAGAGAAGATGGAGAAGAGAGAAAGGTAGCAACTGCTACTTGGCCCATGGCCCCTCGTCTTTCTCTTTTCACCATCTTTTTTTGATTGGAAGATGCTCAAAGGAAAGACAACTGCATGATAGCAGTAGAGGGAGATTCTGAAAGTGGCAGTGTGGAGCAAGGAGTAGTCCATCTGTCTCTCATCAGTATTGGTGAGTCCATGATGTATGAAAGAAAAGCACAATCAGTATTAGAAAAGTTAGCCAGGGATGTGTTTTCATCAGGAGGGAGCTAGGTCTCAGTGAGTGCCAAAAAACAAAGTAATGAGAGAAGAGGTTTTGAAAGGAAGCTTAACCAAGGAGCAGGAGCTCTAAAGGACACAATGGTAGTGAAGGGTATGTCTGGAGTGGGACATTGAGAATAGGGTTCAGGTGGATAAGAATGAGATTGGAATTTAGAGTTGGAGAGAGGGAGAAGTTGTTCTTTGGCAGTTGGGATTTAGTTGTTAGAGACTTATAATAGGGATCATCTGAGGAATGCAAGTGATTAAAAGGTTCAAGGCACTCCACGTAGTAGGTACTACCCCTTGACCTTGGAGTCATTCGTAGAGGCACAAGAAAGAGGTATTATTTCCCAAGTCATACCATTGTAATCACCCAGCTATAAGCTTTCTATATTAATTTGAAATTTGATTCTCTTTATCTTACATCCATTTATTCTAGATCATTTATCCAAGATAGAGTTTGTGAACATGCATCCAGAAGGGATTGTAGTAAAGAAAATCTTAAATCAAATCATTTAATCTTCCTTAGTCCAAGGTTTCCTCATTTTTAAAATGGAGAGGGTTAGACTTGATGGTCTTTAAAATTCCCCACAGTTTTCAATCTATGATCCTATGAAACTCATGTTTGTTGTTATTGTACATCTTTTGTTCTTGAAGAGGAACAGTGGTATCATGAGAGTGCTGTCTTCACTTGTGTATGAATTGGTTTTGAGTATAGATGATGGTCACACTCATCTATCTAGCTGTACCACTTACAAGACTTAAACTTAACCTTGACACTCCTGAATGTTGCCAATTCTGGCCTATAAGGGAGGAAGGGGAATTTTTCATTCACTGCTTACCAAACAACAAAATTAAGGATACCTTTGTTCATCCCAGACAACCATGCTATGAAGCTAAGTTGGATTATACCTATCATGCATCTTTATTTCATGTCATGTCAGAGGTCCAGATGCTCTTACAGTTCCTCAGTATTAAATTTTATATAGAGATAATCTAATTCTTCACTTCTCCTGATGTGTGGACATGGGTGGGAAACCGCCATTATATTTTAAAATAAATGACAGTGACAACTGGGAATTCAGTATTCTCACTATTCAAGATTGATGTCCCAGCCCACTGATTTCCAAAGTAATGACGCTATCTCTAATGCTTCCCTATGCTAAATTTACAGAAAATAGAGGAGCAAATAAATCAATTTAGGTCAGAAATGGGAATGAGTGTATGACAGCAATTCTGGATATGTTTTGGATATTATCAAAATAGAGTATTGGGGAAAGTGCTAGATATAGAGTCAAGAGACCTGGATTTGAATCCTGCCTCTAATACTAATTAGCTCTCTGATCATGAGCAAGTAAATTAACTTCTAACTATCTCAATTTCCCTAAGGAAACTTCCCTGTAATTGTATATATTTAATATATAAATATATGGAATCATTGGTTACAACAAATGGAGAGATTTGGAATGCTGTGGATAAGTATGCTTGCCTTGGCAGTGTACTTTTCAGAATGTCCACATAGATGATAAGATTGCCACACATATTGCCAGAGCTAGCTCTGTGTTTTCTGAAGGAAAGAGAAAGAGAAGAAACATTAGGCTGCCTACCAAACTGAACGTCTGCAGAGCTCTTGTGCTAACCTCATTAGCGTATGCCTCTGAAACCTGAACAATATACCAGTGCCATGCCAGGGAACTGAATCTCTTCCATTTGAATTGTCTTAGGAAGATTCTCAAGATCACCTGACAAGATAAGGTACCTGACACTGCGGTCCTTTTTTGAGCTGAACTGCCAAGCATTCAAACTCTAACAGAGAATGCAACACCAATGAGTGGACCACATTGTTTGTATGCCAAACTTACGCTTGCTTAAAAGACTTTTTTATGGAGAACTGAAGCAAAACAAGTGCTCATACACAGGTCAGAAGAAGTGATACAAGGACATCTCAAGGTCTTTCTGAAGAATTTTGGAATCAGTTATGAGATATGGGAAACACTGCATAGGACTGCCCAGCTTGGTGTGCCAACATCAAAGAAAATGCTGTTTTCTATGAGCAAAGCAGAATTGAAGTAGCTCAAAAGAAACATGAGACGTGTAAATTTAAAGATATCTCCACTCCAAGTGTTCATATGGACTATTTGTACCCAACCTGTGGTATAAACTTCCAAGCTGATCTGACCAGTCACAGTGAGACACCCCATACCTTGACCCTGATATAGTGATATTATTTTCTTCCTCCTCAGACATGAAAGATAACAACCATCTTCTTTGCAGAGCTGTGAAGCTTAAATGAGATAATGTATGTAAAGTACTTTGCAAACTTTTAAATATTATATAAATGTTAGCTATTAATAAGTGAATCTAATATCTTCCCTGAAGCTAAATTTTCACACAACCATGTTTTTTAATATTCTGAGCAGAAGCTTTCTTCTAGTTTTATAAACTCTAGGTACTTTCTGGCTGCTTCAACCTGTGTAGTCACCCTGAAGTTTCCAGTTTCCCAAAAGGCAATTAAGGCCTATACATGACGTGAGGCCAAGCCAAAGTAGTTTATAAGGTCTAGAATGACAAATACTAGGACCCAGGAGAGCCCTTATAATGTCTGAGGATGGATATACTTGTCTAATGATCACCTTTCAACCACCTGACCCTCATAAATCAGATGACCACCATCTAGATCTTTTTTTCCAGAGGGGGAAGGCAAGGCAATTGGGGTTAAGTGACTTGCCCAAGGTCACACAACTAGTTAAGTGTTAAGTGCCTGAGGCTGGATTTGAACTCAGGTCCTCCTGACTCCAGGGTCAGTGCTCTACTCACTGAGCCACCTAGCTGCCCCTAGCTAAATCTTTTAACCACCATAAAAATAATCAAGAATCAAATATGCAAGGCTTATCTCCCTAACATCACAAGTTTCTATTCATTGGTCACAGATTCATCCATGACCAACATCATGTCTAATTGTTCTTTTGCCTGATAGCTTTCAAATATTTGACCTATTAGTAATTCACCTGGGCTGTAGGATGTGTTTAGGGAACACTAGTACCTCTGGTGTGAGGACTTTAGAGTCCTTTTCAGGACTACTTTCCACCTTTGGTGTCTCAATGATGTACCCAACTGTCATCTATGTCTCCAAGGAACTATATGTTGAGCAGTAGCCACACCCCAGCAAACCATTTTGGTAGAACGTCTAAACCAGGTTGAGAGTAACCAAGGGTATCAAAACCTTCAATGAATTATGGGGGCATCTACCCCAATCATGTGGAGACTTCCCCTGGCCCTGGTCAAATGGGTGAATGAGAGCAATTTGTTCCAAATAGGTATAAAGGTGACTGAAGCAGGTGCTTGGACAGACATTGAAGATTCCATGTTCATCACCACATACCAAATCATCACCAGTTGTCTTGACTCTGGACTACCACTGGACCATGATAACCCTGGAAGAGAGATGGAAGCCAGTGACTTTGTAAAACTCTGCCTCAATAAATCCAATTTATGTACAAATAAAAAAAAACAGCACCCATGCCATTTAAAAATAAATTTTAATTTATGGAATAAAGTATTTCTATAACAAAATACAATAAAAAAGATGATTACATAAAAAGTAAAAATCTACTATGCGTAACCTGCTCTTCCTTTCAAATATACAACAAAATTAACATGTGTATTCTTTTTCTCCTTTTAAAAATTTTCCCCTGCCCCAGAGACAACTACCATTAGACTCAAATAAGCATAGGCACACACACACACACACACACACTCAATTATTCTATACATACTTCTATTTATCAGTTCTTTCTCTGGATGCAGATAACATTTTTTCTTCTATATCCTTTATAGGCATTTGGGGTATTTATAATAGTAAAATTAACTGATTTGCTAAAAATCATTGTTATTACTACATGTTCTTTTGGTTCTGCTTATTTTGCTCTTCATTATTTCTTCATATTTGTGCAAGTCCTTTCATGTTTCTCTAAAATCATTGAGCTCATAATTTCTTATAATACACTAGTATTCTATCACAAGCATATACCACAATTTGTTCAGATATTCTCCACTGAGGAATATGCCTATAACTTCCAGTTCTTTGCCACCAAAAAGAGAGATGCTATAAATATTTTAAAACTTGTCGGTTCTTTTCATTTTCCCCCTAATTATCTTTAGAAATAGACAAAGTGGTGGTATTTCTGGGTCAAAGGGTATAGACAGTTTAAGAACTCTTTGGGGGGGGCGGAGCCAAGATGGCGGCGTAGAAGCAGCAAAGCACCGCA
>CM053594.1:234098698-234127368 GCA_028646575.1 Pseudocheirus occidentalis | reverse complement strand
CAAGGTGCAAGAGAATTGGAAAAATTTCCTATCTGAAAATCTCAGATTCCTTGGCTGAGGTTGTGCTGCAAAATTGGTGATGGCCGGATCTCTTATTCCATAAGCAAAGAGATCTTTGTGTGTCCCTGGGAAAAGCCTGTTGTCTCCATGCAAACCACTCAAAATCGGGCCTGGGTCTGAGGCCTCTTATTAAATGGGAGCCTATGCCTTTTTCCAAAGGTACCCCAGCTCCCTGTCAAAAGTTTTCTGACCTATTCCATCTTCCCAGAATCCTCCTCTAGGTGAAATTTCATTGTTTTGTTATTCTCCTGATTCTATTTTCCCTCAGAAAATTATTTTATGTACTTTTTAATCACATTTCTGGAAGAGACATTTCTATATTATGATTTTTAAGGTCAAATATACTAAAACCAATTAGTGACTTGTGGTCTTTCTGTAAAAATTGTAGTCTGAATGAGTCATAGACATATATAGACTCTGACCTATTTGGGTCCTTGAGTGGTCATTATGGTCCATGATTCTGTTTTCAGTGTGACCTTCCCTAAAAACATTAGATGAAAATGCATCTGATTATTAGATTTTCAATATCTGAAACATTTGGTTTTCCTGTCTTTCCCTTTCATACTTACAAATGTTCTAAGAGACTATCAAATAACCAACACTACTATCAAGCTCAGAGAAAGATGTGAAATTTAGTTTTTCCTTTAAAATTGGTGTAGATCACTGTTCTATTTTTTCTTTTTTTACTTTAAATTCTGCGTTCAGGCTATGAGATCTTCCTACTGTTTTTTTCTTCTGGAAAAAGGGGCAGTGTAACCTGCTGGAAAGAAAGTTGGTGCTAATGTCAGACTGACCAGGATTCATTTCTCACTTGGGATGCTTACTAGCTATAGATATACAAATGAGTGACCCTCTCTAAGCCTGTTTCATCATTTATAAAACAGGCATCATAATACCTGCAATAAGTACCTAATTGATGAGGTTATTAAGCTTTAATAAGGATATAATGTATGCAAAGTTATTTCAAACCTTAAAGCACTATATAAGTATTCCCTATTATTTTTACTTTTAGGATCTGTGATTTCATCAGGATGGTTAGACTCTCCATAGACACAGATCAGCCCCTCTACAACTTATTAGATGGCTTTTGAGAGGTATTGCCATTGGCACAATACCCAACAGCAAACCTAGTGATGAATGTTTCCCAGTAGTTTAAGGGAGAGAAAAAAAAAGAAATTTCATTTTCAGTAAAAGTGTTTTTTTAAGATAAAGAATAAATATCTATTAAAAATAATGCACATTTTCCTGAAGATTGGAAATAAACAGGTAGGACTTCTACTGCATAATTCCGGAAGACACAGTTATGACCAGTGGGTAAAAATAAGATGAAGTCATATCTTTGCTCAATGCAAAAACTTCCGAGTAAGTAGAAAAGGACTCTGTTGAGTTGACTCATGATGTAATAAGCCCCCATCACTGGCAATGCTCAAGCAGAAGCTGGATAAATAATTAACTGACAGCATTGTTATAGAAAGCATTCCTTCTTTGGATTGGAAATTGGACAAGATATCCTCTAAGGTTATTTCCAGTGCTAGGTTCTTTTGATTCAGGTTTTTTAAAAACAAAATATAGTTTACCATAAATGAATCTCTATAATATCTGAAGAGCTGTTATCCCCACAAAATTAATTTAGAAGGGCAAAAGGTCAAGAATATAAAAGGAAATTTAAAAAAATTTAAGGGAAGGAAGTTTAATAGTACCAGATCTTGAACTATATATTTTTTTTAAATTGGCTTTGTTTGTTTACTTTTAGTTTACAAGATTCAGTTCCAGAATCACTTGAGTTTCAGATTTTCTCCCCTTCCTTCCACCCTTCCCCCATGGTGGTGTACAATCATGTATAGGATCTGCAAACACTTTCACATTGTACATACAATCGTCTGGTTGTATAAAAGTGTTGTAACCAATGGAATGAACAATGGGAAAAAAGGAAACAAAACCAAAGATAGAAAAAGAATGATAGCATGTATTGCTTCAGTCTCCATTTAAACTCTGGTCTTTCTAGATCTTTCTCTGAATGTAGATATCTCTTTCCATTCTGACACTTGTAGAGCTGTCTTTTAACTGTGCATTGCTGAGAAGAGGCCAGTTTATCAAGGTTGGTTGTCACACATATGATGTATCTGTGACTGTGTACAAATTTTTCCTGGTTCTGCTCTTCTCACCTAGCATCAATTTGTATAAGCCTGTCCAGGTAATTATGAAGTCCATCTCCTTCCCATTTCTTATAGCACAATAGTATTCCATTATATTCATATACCCCAACTTGTTCAACCATTCCCCAATTGATGGGCATCCCCTAAATTTCCAGTTTTTTGCCACCATGAAAAGAACTGCAATAAATATTTTTGTACATATGGGTCCTTCTCCCACTTCTATGATCTCTTTGGGATACAACCCCAAAGGTGGTATTAGTGGGACAAAGGGTATGCAGTTATTTATAGTCCTTTGGGCATATTTCCAGATTGCTCTCTGGAATGGTTGTATCAGTTCACAGCTCCACCAACAATGCAATAGAGTTCCAATTTTTCCACATCCTCTCCAGCACTTGTCATTTTCCTGTTTTGTCATCTTAGCCAATCTGATTGGTGAGATGTGGTACCTCAAAGTTGTTTTGATTTGCATTTCTCGAATCAGTAGTGATTTAGAGCATGTTTCCATATGCTTAATGATATCTTTAATTTGAACTATATTATAATGCAATAATCATCAAGGCTATCTGGTACTGGCTAAGAAGTGAATGGGTAAATCAATGAAACAGAGGACTCATACAATGCACAGTAGTAAATTATTATAGTAACTGTGTATTTGAGAAAGGTAAAGATTTAAGCTTTTGAGATAAGTTCATTATTTGGTAAAATTGCTGGGAAAATTTGAAAGTAGCCTGGCATAAATTGGGTATTGACCAATATCTTACACCATTTACTAAGAAAGAGTCAAAATAGATACATGACTTAGATATAAAGGAAGAAATCGTAAGAAAAGAACATGGAACACATTGCTTATTAGACTTATGGAGAGGAGAAGAATTTATGAATAAACAAGAGATTGAGAGTATTGTGAGATGTAAAATGGATCATTTTAATTACATTAAATGAAACAGTTTTTGTATGAATGAAACCAATATAGCCAAGATAAAAAGGAAAGCAGAAAAATCTTTAAAGGCTGTTTCTTGCATAAAGTTCTCATATCTCAAATAGATAGAGAACTTAGTAACATTTGTAAGAATATGAGTCATTCTCCAATTGCTAAATGGCCAAACGATATGAATAGGCAGTTTTTTGGTAAAGAAATAGAAGTTATATAAAGTCATATAAAATGCTTTAAATCATTATTAATTAGGGAAATGCAAATTAAAAACTTTGAGGTATCATCTCACACCTATCAGATTGGCTAAAATAATAAAAGGGGGAAATGACATGTTGTAGAGCATGTGGAAAAATTGGGACATTAATATGCTGTTAGCGGAACTGTGAACTGATCCAACTACTTTGAAAATTTGGAATTATGCTTAACGAGTTAAAAAATAATGTATACTCTTTGACCCAGCAACACTGATATTGGTTATGTTTCCCAAGGTTATCATGCAAAAACGAAAAAAAAAACCCCATATATTCTAAAATAGTTATAGCAGTTCTCTCTGTGGTGACAAAGAACTGGAAATTGAGGGGATATCCATCAATTGTGGAATTACCAAACAAGTGGCATATGAATGTGATCAAATACTACTGTGCTATAAGAAATGATGAGCTGGTTAAGCTTAGAAAAAAAACATGGAAAGACATGAAAAAATAAAAAGTGAGATGAATAGAATCAAGGGAGCACTATATACAGTAACAGCAATATTATTTGAAGAATAATTTTGAACAACCAAGTTATTTTGATATAATAAAAACTCAAAGCAACTACAGAGGACCTATGAAGGAAGATGCTATCCACCTACAGAGAAAGGACTGAAAAAAGAGTATGCATAGTATGGTTTTACAGACATCTATTAATCTGTGTCAAATAGTAAAGTTATCTAATATGGGGTGAGGAAGGAGGAAGACAGTTTGAAACAAAATGTAACAAAAAAAACTAAAAAAAAACAAAAAAGAGTTACTATTCTCATAAAATGAAACAGAAAAGACGTTAAGCAAAATACTATAAATAATGTATTAAATCTGAATTAATTCAATGTACCTAATTACTTGATTTACTAATCCAGCCCTGGACTCTCTGCACACATCTCCAACTGCCTCTGGAATAGCTTACCTAGATGTCCCATAGAGATCTCAGATTTAACAGGTTCAGAACAGAACTCATTTCCTTTCTCCCAAATCCGCCCCCATTCCAGATTTTCCAATTTACTATTAAGGATGCTCCAACTCTCCCAGTCACAAGCCTGTACCTTTAGTTTTATTCTCAACTTCTTACTCTCATTAAATTACATAGCCAATTCATTGACAAATCTCATCTTTTCTACCTTAACAATATCTCATGTAAACAATCGCATGACTCCACTCACATAGCCAAAATCCAATTTCAGGTTCATATCACTTCTTCCCTGTCTTTCTTCTTGTCCTCCTGCCCCAACTTTTTTCCCACTCGGATCCACCCTCCACTTAGCAATCCAAGTGATTTGTCTAAAATGTAGGTTTGACTATATCACCCTCCTCCCAACAAACTCCAGTGACTCCTTGTTACCTCTAGGATCAAAAATAAAGTCCTCTGCTTGTCATTTTAAGCTTCTCAAAACCTGTCTCCTTATTATCTTTTTAGCCTTCTTACATTTTACTCTTCTCCATGAGCTCTTGGATACACCCAAATTATATCATAGCTACATTGATGTAGGTCCTCCAACTTAGCTTCTGATATCCCATTTCTGTGCATGTTTCCATGACTGGAATGCTCTGACCTCACTTACTCTTCTAAGTTTCCTTGCATTTCCTTTAAGATACAACTCAAATCTTGTCTCCTATAGGAGGCTTTTCCTGTTTCTTACAGTTGATAGTCCCTTCCCCTCTCAGTTACCTTACATCTACTTGGTAAATATTAGGTATATATTTAGATGTTATTGCCTACAGTAGAATGCACACTACCTGAGGGAAAGGACTGTTTTTGCATTTCTTTGCATGCTCAAAGTTCATCAAAATGTCTGGCACATGTTAAGTGTTTAATAAATGTT
Organism: Pseudocheirus occidentalis; assembly: GCA_028646575.1. Taxonomy (NCBI): domain Eukaryota; kingdom Metazoa; phylum Chordata; class Mammalia; order Diprotodontia; family Pseudocheiridae; genus Pseudocheirus; species Pseudocheirus occidentalis. Next base: position 234,122,141 of record CM053594.1, on the reverse strand, counting down.
TATTACATAGTGACTGACAATCAATCAACATGAACAAAGTAAATGCTATTGATTTGCCAGTCCTTTCAGTGAAAGGAGAGATAATAGTAGAATAATCTGAAGGGACAATAGAAACAAGTGAAAGCGTGTGGAGTGTGTGTGTGTTTGTGTTTGTGCATGTATATGTGTGTGCATGTGTATGTGTATATGTAGGATAAGGGAGGCTGGTGTGTTTGTATGTAGCTAGAGGTAAATTAGAAGATACAGAAAGACTGAAGATTAGAAAGGAATGACTGTGAGGTGACTTTGCCAGAAGAAACAATCAAGGATTGGATAAATGGTACAAGTAGAGGGATTGGTTTTGTCAAGGAGAATGACTACCATTACATTAACATCGCCAGACAACCCAACAAGTACTGGATGCATGAAGGTCTTCTATAATGATAATACTGGGAGCAAAAAGGACAGCTATGGGACCAGTAACGTATAAAGTAGGGGAGATCATATATAAAGAACTATGAAAGAAGACATGAAAAAAATGTTGGCTTCCTTGCTAAAATGCAGAACACATTCTCCATAATCAAACAGTAATCCTTTAATAACAACAACAAAATTACTTTAAATAAGCATGTAACTAGACTTTTAATTAATCAGTTTCCAATTACTAAACTTTTAGCAGGCTTGGGTAACAGTGTGGGAACAGACCATTAATCCTCTCCATCAGGTACATAGCTTAAGGGTGTTCGATGTATAATTCCTTTCAAAAATCTTGTACTTCATGAAAAAAAAACCCTTCATTTTCTTTCAAACTGTGCTAATTTTGATGTAACGTTCATTTTCAAGAGTGAGTTTTGCAAAGAATAACTATCCTTGTATTTCACACAATTAGCTTTATGTCAGAAATATCTTCTGTTTCCAAAATATGGATACTACAGGATATGAGTAATGGCCTTGGGCAAGGTTTTGGAGTACTATATTTATTTCTGTTTTAAAGAAAGTTTAAGGATTCTTTCTGTGGCTTTAATTATATATTCTGCATCCTTACCTTAATACATAAAGAGATCCTAGCATAATGTGGGGATCAGGGGAAGTGGGGGAGACTGTGAAATGTCACAGACACAGGCATCTATTTGAAGTTATTAAACATTATGGGACAACCTAACCAGCACAGGAATTCATTCAGGATAGGGGTAGGGGCAGAAGGAAGTGGTTCTTGAAAGACATTAGAACCTGGAAATAGGAACCACTACATAACAAAACATGATCCATAGTGCCACTAGCATCAGCTTACAACTTCTTGAATTAATTTATGGACAAAGGAAGAAGGATCTAGACCAAGGAAGTGTCAGAGGGAAAAAGGACATGAATCAAGAAGACATTTTGAAGGAAGGTTGATCAGGGCTTGTTGATAAATTGGGTGGAGAGGAAGGAGTCAAAGATGAAGCCTGATTTTTTTCTCTAATTCACCCTGCTTTCCTTCAAGAACTAACTTTCTAGTTAATTAAGGAAGGTGTAATGAAAAAGTAATAAACAGATATTAAACACCTAATATGAGCTGGGAACTCTGCTAAGCACTGTACAAATACTAGCTCATTTGATCCTGTGGTAATTGCTACTCAGTTTTTTTAGTTTAATTTTTATGTTAATAGAATTGTTTTCTAGAATGTTTTCCATTGCAAATATAATAATAATAGCTAGCATTTATATAGCATTTTAAGGCTTGCATAGTGATTTACATAGGATTTCTCACTTAATCCTCACTACAAGTATAAGATAGGTACTATTAATATCTCTACCTTATTGATGAGACTGATAGAGGAGAAGTGAATTGCCCAGGGTCACAAAACTCACAAGTGTCTGAGGTACAGACCCAATATTTCTCCCGCATTATAAGTTGTCACCTTCTAAGTAATTGTCTGAAAACTAGAGTTGAAAGTGCATATTATGAGCTCATTGGAAAATTTATCGCTGGGACTGAAACAACTAATTTATACATGTGGGTAACCTGCTTTGTAAGTTAAGGACTTGCTTTGTGTAGGACAGAGTGATTGCATGAGAGATAGATAGATAGATAGATAGAGAGAGAGAGAGAGAGACAGAGACAGAGAGAGACAGACAGAGAGGGAGACAGAGAGAGAGAGTGAGTATTCAGGGGCATTGGGGGGAATAGTAGGTGTTGTGTTGGTGTATTTAAATGGTTTTACATTTTAAAAAGCAGTATGCTTGTGTGTGGGGATAAATGATTTCTGTATTTCTTGGTTAATTTCTATTTCAAGAGTTGTTCTGTAGCCATGATATTTTTATTGATGCATTCATTTTGTATAAGTGTTTAAGGCGGATATTTTTTGGTTAATCGTAGGAAGCTCTTTTCATTTGAGCTGAAATATTTTTATTTTCACATTCCCACTCACAGTTACCCTCCACGGTGACTTTGCTAGATGCATTTTTTTCCTGGACCTTCAGCACTGCTAAGCAAATAGAACTGACCTTTAGAGAGTTCTTAATGGGGCTTAAGTTCTCAGGAAAGGTCAGAGAATTATGGCTGTCAGCACTTCCTGAAAATATTTCAGTTTAAATTTTAAGGACAAATCTCTTGGCATATTTTATTTTAAAAGCCAATTTAGCCCAATGATCAAGCAATATACATTTATTAAGTACTTATGTTTCAGGAAATGTGCTAGGTGCTAAGGATAAAAGATAAAAATGAAACTTTTCTCTCAAGTAGCTTACAATTTATCAGGCAGTAATAATCAAGCAACCTTTACTAAGCACTTACCAAGTGCCAGGTAGTGTACTAAGTACTGGGGAAACAAACAGGAAAAAAAATGACAATCTCTGACCTCAAGGAACTTTATTTATTTTTGCTTTTTGGAGGGGGGAAGGCAGGCAATTGGGGTTAAGTGACTTGCCCAAGGTCACATGGCTAGAAAGTGTTAAGTGTCTGATTTCATATTTGAATTCATGTCCTCCTGACTCCAGGGTCAGTGCTCTATTCACTGCATCACCTAGCCACCCCTCCTCAGGGAACTTTAGAAAAGTCCCAGAGTAATGCATCCAGGTGAGAAACGAAGAGATATCTCAGTTAAGTTCTCTTTCTTAAATGGAGGGTTGAAGTTAAGGGCCCCACCCTATATATATATATATATATATATATATATATATATATATATATATATATATATATAGTCATTCCCCTCCTCAAAAATCTTCAGTGTTGTGGTAAAAAGAGTATCGGACTCAAAGACTTGGGTTTGATCCCTGCCTTTGACACTTGCTAGCTGTGTAAACGTGGAGAAGAAATTTAACCTCTTTGAGCTTCACTTTACATATCCATCAAATAGAGAAACAAATGCCTGACCCTGGAGTCCTCCTTCCAAGTTGCCATTCATGGGCCTCTTCCAATTCCCACCTTCTCCATGAAAACTCCAATAGCCAGAAGTACTCTCTTCATTTGAATTCTTCATTTTTACTTCATTTTTACCTTTTTTTGAAAAAAATTATTTATTTACTTTTAGTTTATAATATTCAGTTCCTTAATCCCTTGAGTTCCAAATTCCCATCCCCGACCACAGTGGCATGCAATTTGATATAGGTTCTACAAATTCCTTCACATTAAGCATTGGTCAAGTTGCAATCAATTGGATTATAACCAATGGAATGAACAATGAGAAAGAAGGAACAAAACAAAATACAAAAGAGAGAGCAAGTAGTTTGCTTTGATCTGCATTCAGACTTTGTAGTTTTTACTCTGGATGTGGATATCCCTTTCCATTATGAGTCTTTTGGAGTTGTCTTATAACCTTGCATTGCCAAGAGGAGCCCAGTCTATCAAACTCAGTTGTCACAGATTCGATGTGTCTGTAATTGTGTACAAAGTTCTCCTACTTCTGCTTTTCTCACTCAGCATCAGCTCATATAAGTCTCTCCAGGTTATTATGGAGTCTGTCTGCTCCTCATTTCTTATAGCACAATATATTCCATTAATTGATATATCACAGTTTGTTTAGCCATAACCAGTTGATGGGCATCCCCTTGATTTTTAATTCTTTGCCACTGCAAAAAGAACTGCTATATTTTTGTACATACGATTCATTTTTTCTTTCTTATATATTAGTATTCTATTTTGAATTATGGTTATTTATATATGTATCCTGTGGTCCCAATTAGCTCCTTGGAGTGTACCTATCATGCTTATTGAATTATACATATTGAGCTCAATGAGATGTCGAACTACTGATATCTGCCAAGCAAAAGAAAGCATCTAGCTCATTAAGTAAGGTGTATGAGTTTTAAGATTTGAGCAGAGATAAATAATATCTTATATGTTCATCTAAGAAACACTTTTGAAAGTGCTTTAGAACATTAAAGATGAGACAAGAACTTCATATTTTTGAAATTATTTCATTGTTTATTATTTTTCATGTTTAAGATTCCTTCCAATGATTGCTATATTTTCTAATTTGTTAACTCTTAGTCTCTTATTACAATTTCCTAGAATGTTATCATTGGAAGGTACCTTAGAGATGTAATCTAGTTGACTCTCCCTATTTTATAGATGTGGAAAATGAAGCCCATTGAGGTTAAGTGGTTTGTCAAGATCACAGAGTAGCAGGGCAGTTACCCCAACCTACATCTCCTTACTCTAAGAAGAGTTTACTTTCCAGTCTTTAGCTATAGTATTTTCTTCCTTCAAGGTCCAAACTCAGAACACCGTTCTGACTTACAACCCGACACATTTTTAATAGGCTCTGTTTCTGAGAACTATTTATTCCAGCCTAGTCTCTGTACTAGATCTGAAACACTAGATTGATGTTTTTGGAAGGATTAATTGGACCATATTTTGTTTCAATTCTTACCTAGCTCTTAGTCATTGAATAGGCATGGCCTCAGACAAACTGAGACCTGGGAAAGACCTTAATTTAGAAAGGTCACCATCACCCACCAAGCCTGGGCTATTGCCAGTCATCTTGACCTTTGTCATGCTGTATTTCAATGACTCTGCAGGAGAGAGTGAGGCTGATGACTTTGTGTCTCTCTGCCTCACTCAAATTCAGTTCAGGTGCAAGTCATTACTTGTAATGTCATTGGTCCTCTTTGAGAACAAGGGAACAACAATAAGAGCAATGAAATCCAAATGCAATTTCCTAAGAATCCCTAGGAGATATCTTTTGATACTTCAGTGGTTTGAAGATGTGATCTGTGATCTCCTTAATGTGAGTATTCCCTCCAGTGATGTAGTTTGCAAGCCTTTATGCCTTTTCCCCTTGGACAGTCCTTGTACATACCTTCCCATAAGTCTTCTAAGTCATATATTTGTGGGGCCTTTATAATTTTTCATAATCACGAATACTGATCTAACACAGAGCTTTTGTTATCCTGTCCTACAGGTCTTTGATGACATCTTATGCTGGTTCTTTGGTAATATGTTTCAACGTGATCCTTGATCTCATATTTCTTCATTTTGCTTCTCCTACTCAATAATGTATAGTGACTCTCCATTGTCTCTGGGACAAAATATAAACTATTGTGTTCATTGTTCAAAGCTCTTCACAACCTGACCTCATTCTAGGTTTCCAGTCTTATTATACCTTATTCCTTTTCTACAAATTGGCCTTCTCTGCTACTAATACATTGTAGAATATCTCCTATCTCTGTATTTTTATAATGGCTTACCCATATCTCTGGAATATGCTCCCTATTCATCTTTTTATAGAATCCCTCTCTTCCTTTAAGATACAGCTCAAGCTCTACCTTTTACATGAAGCCTTTTCTGATCACTCCTAACTGCTAGTGTGCTTCCTTCCAAGGTATATGTATTTATTTTGCATTTATTCTATGTGTGCTTATATAGATTGTCTCCCCTGTGCAATGTAAATTCTTTGGAAATAGGCAATATTTCACTTTTATCTTTATGCTTAGAGAAGCTAGTATAGTACCCGACCCATGATTGCTCATGCCCACAGTATACCTCTCCACTGTATTTCTGGTAACTTCAATTCTTCAGCTAGGGATATCAGAAAGAAATAATGGATTGATTCAGCATCACCAAGTAAGAATAGTTTGATGACTGCAGTGAATACAGGAACAGAAGGCAGGAAGACCTGAGTTTAAATCTGGCTTCACACACTGATAAGCTGTGTGACCCTGGGCAAGTCAATTAACATTGTTTTCCTCACTTTTCTTATTTGTAAAATGAGCTGGAGAAGGAAATTGCAAACATTCTAGTATCTACCAAGAAAACTGCAATTGGGGACATGAAGAGTCAGACATGTCTGAAAGGACTGAACAACAACAGCAAAACAATAGTAGCAGCAGCAGCAGCTAAACTTCAATTCTTCAGCTACGAGAAATCAGAAAGAAAAAAAGGTGAGAATGTTTCAGCACTACCAATAAGAGTGTGTTAAAATAGGAAGATTCTATTCATAAATGATGCTTGCATTTTCCAGAAGAGATCATGATCCAGAATTTCCTACAGCTAAAGACTTCAATCTCTACTGCTTTCAGTCAGAACCTACACACTGTGTGAGCACGAGTTTGGATATATGCTAGGCAAGAACACATTTATGAACCACTGGTTCCATTTACTCATTAAAGAAAAATCAAATAATAGAGAAGGTTATCAGGATCCACAGCTTGCGAGAAGAAATGCATAGTGATCTGAACACTCATAGTTGCAAATATCACAGTCCCTTTAGCAACTAGACAGAAGGAGGATGCACTGAGAATTCTTACAAGAGAAGCTGTTTTGAAGAAACGTTTATGTTTCCCTAGGGCAAATTCAAATTCAAATGTTCAAAATTCAATGATGTAATTAAATTCTTTTTAACAATAATTGAGTTATTAAGAGCCTACAATGTGTCAGGTACTAGGCTAGAAGCCAAAGATACAAACATGAAACAGTCCTTATCCTTAATTCCACTGGAGAAATTGCCTAGGTACAGGGGTGGGGAGCCTGTGACCTAGAGGGCACATGTAGCCCTCTAGTCCTCAAATGTGACCCTTTGACTAAATCTGGATTTGCACTTGAGGACCTAGAGCAGTGGTTCTCAACCTTCCTAATGCTGTGACCCTTTAATAGTCATATGTGGGTGTGTCTGCATGTGGGTGGACCTGCCTGGAGAGATGGATACAGGAGGTTTCTAAAACCAATGGAAATATGTGTTTTCTGATGGTCTTAGGTGACCTCTGTGACCCCTGTGAAAGGGTTGTTCGACCCCAAAGGGGTCGCAACCCACAGGTTAAGAACCACTGACTTAGAGGGTCACATATGTTCTCAAGGTCACAGATTCCCCACCCCTGGACTAGGAGATACTCAAATGAAGAAACAGATGTCTCACTGCCTCAGTGAATTAACCAATTAATTAGCGATGCTTTATCAAGCACCTACTATCTACAAGGCCAGATACTGGTGCTACAAAAAATCAAAGTCTATGCCTTCAAGAAGCCTACATTCAAATGGTGACATAGGTAACAATATTAGACATATAATACCCATACAATGCAACCTTGGAGAGCAGGGGGAAGATATTAGCATATGGGGACCAGGAAAGGCCTTATGGGGAAGATGGAGCTTGATATGAGTCTTGAAGGAAAATAGGTATTCCATGAGGTGATGGAGTAGGAGGAGTATACCCGGGCATTGGGTATAAACAGTACAAAGGCAAGAAGATGAGAGACTGAATGTCATGTGTGATGATCATCAGGAAGTACAGTTTGATTATAGAGGATACAGAGGAGAGTAGTATGTACTAAGGCTGGAAAAGTAGAATGGATCTAGATAATAAAGAGGTTTAAATGTTAGCAGAGCTTGTAATTAATCCTAAAGATAATAGGGAGTCACCGAAATATATTTAATAAGGGCAAGATATGGTTAGATCTGAATTTCAGGAAAATCACTTTGTGTCTTACTTTGCTTGGGCTAAACTTAATTCAGTTAAACACATGCTCTTTCACAGGGCAAGCACTGGATGAGTTGAGAAATAATGTTATTAATTCTTAAGAAGAGAAATTATTTAATTATACTTTGCTAGCCATAAAAAACATTCATTATGATTTGATTTAACATAAAATTGTTATGAAAACATATTGGTCATTCTTCTTGAGTTCCTTGTAGCAACTGGGTTGTTCCATGCTGTGCACACACCACAGTCCATAAAATCTCATTATTTTTAATAATTACTTCCAGGAGTGAAATTAATAATGCCTTTCAGTTCCACAAAATTGCTCTCAGAAGAGAGTTTAACATGTAAACTTTTTATATAGTACATAGCTGTACTTGATTAAGTCACAGACTATTGCGTTCATTGGAGTTAGGAAGACCTAGGTTCAAATATTCAGGGACAATTCACTAAGCTTTCTCCTTTGTATTACTGTAAAATAATGAGGTTGGATTGGGGAGGTTCTGAGGTCCCTGACAAGACTAAATCTATGATCCTGTGGTAATATGGAATGATGACTCAATTATTTCTCACGAAAGAATAATGGGAATAAAATTGTCTGAGGTTAACTGCCTCCGAGGGAAGTTTCTTTCTATTTACCAAGCCTGCTTTCACCTGAGGCACTGTTTTAGCTTAGTTGTGTCCAAAGAAATCATGAAATCTATATTCATTTTTTAAAAATTTGTTTCAGCAGTTTATAAAAAATAATAATTGGTAAGACCCTCTCTCCATATTCCCCAGCTGGAGAAAACTCTTCCTGGCCAATTCAGACAGAATTTGTTTTGTTTCTATCTGTCTGTCTCTCTCTGTGTATCCATCTCTGATTGCTCTTGCTTTCTCTCTGTCTGTTTCCTTCTGTTTTTGTCAGTAACATTTCTTGCTTTTCTGTCTCTTTTGTGCAACTATGCACAAACAATAAAACAAGGAAGAGACAACTATAATCAATCAGAACTTTAATTCAGCAGGCAAACTAATTAAACATAAAATGTAAATCAGATTTAAAGAATAAGAAAACTTTGGATTCAATATCTCTTTTCCCCATCCTGGACCCCTAACACACACAAAGGAAAATGATGGGGAAGGAAAATTAGGCGTGTTGCAGTCTCTAAAAGATCTTTCTGATGGAAACGTCCACAATAATCTACCTTCTTTAGTTATAGACTCAGGTGGCCCATGGAGCTAATGGGAAACCAGCTTCAGGAGCAGTGGAACCCCAGGTGAAGTTAAAATACTCTTCATACTGGCCACCTCATATTTTTCCTTCTCTCTTACATGGTCTGCCCAAACTGGAATCTAATCCTGAAGCTATATTACTTGCCCTTTGTCCTGCTTCTTGCAATATTTCTCTTCCAGGATAAGGGAAAATATGTCATCCCTTTAAATTCACTCAGTCCCACTTCTTTCTGTGAATACAGATAAGCCAAATGATTTTCCCCCACCCAACAGAACTTCATTCTTCAGCATGTATAATGTCAAGTCAGACAAAAACACCAGGTTGCAAAGCATTTCTCACATGTCAGTAGATAATAAATTTTCCAACCTATGATGATGGGTCACAACTGACTACTTGTATTGAACTGATTAGTTAACAACTATACCAAAAACAATGTTTTTAAGCTGCCTTTTAAAATATTGAAATAATGACCTTTTTTGAGTCAAGTAATCATTTTTGTAGCATGCAAAGAATCACTTAATAGCTATGAATTTGAAAAAAGAATTAAGGTGATATGACTTGGGAGATGATATAGTTTAACCCATAAAGAAACTGAGGTCCAGAGAGTTGAAATTAATTTCTTAAGGAGCATAATTTGATAGGTGGCAGAATCTAGATTTCAACCCAATATTTTTGATTCACTTCTTTGTTCTAGATAGTATCATCTTCATCACTTCATATATTTGTCTTACTTCCCCATACTGCCTCACAGAATTCTTCATGGAGACCCAATAAGAGGTTAGAACTGGATGAGCTCTGACAAATGTAAAACCCTATACTAAAACAAGGCAGTATTTTTGTTGCTATTATTTGTTCTTCCTTCTCAAAGAGGATCATGACATCAGGGAGGTGATGCCATGACATGCAAGTGAATTGGATTTAAGTGAGGGGGTGGGGGGTTGTACAAAGTCACCAGCCTCACTTTCTCCTCCATAGCCATCTGGGTCCAGTGGCCAGATATAGATCAAGACAACTGGAGATGGCCTTTTAAGCAGTGGGAGACCTTGACCTCTTTAAGCTAAGATCTTTAACAGATCTCAGTTTGACCTAGGCAATGCCCATTCAGTAATTAAAACTGTGTAAGAAAGGAGGTAGAGAATGGTCTCTTTTACCTGGTCAAAAAAATCAATCTGGGAGGGGAAGACTCTCAGGGTTTCTGGTCAAAACAGAAAGAAATGTTTATATTCACTCTGAGTAAATGAGGACCCAAATGGTGACTAAGTGGGTCTTGGGCTTGGACCTATTGTTGACCAATCAGTGAGAACCAGAGTGATTTGTATTTAAGACATGGTCCATCAGGAAAAAAAAAATCTAGTCTCTAAATACAAAGATATTATGTGATCAAAATTTACATTCCTTTGGGCAGAGTACCCATGGGTAAGAGTATGATACCCTATGTGGACAGAGGAAAGGGAAAAGAAGGGAAGAAAAAGGAAAGGAAGGAAGATAGTGGTATTTTTATTATCAGGTCCTCAGATAAGGGTCTGTATCTTCAGAAATTTTCTTTTTTTTTTTAAATCAAGAATTTTCTTAAGAATTGGATGATATTTGATAAGAAGTAATTGCCACAGTACAGTTAGCATTAACTGAAAAAATGACACTAAAATACTTCTCTTAAAGAAGTTTTATATTATTGCTATAGAATGACACCTGTCAATGATAACATTTATAAATGGAGCATAATTATCTTAGATAGTTGCTTGAGACATTGAGAGGATAACTGACCATTGCTACACAGCTAGTTAGAAGCAGACATTGAACCCAGGTTTTCCTGAGACCCAGACCAGGCCTATATCTACTACAGGTTGACACCTCTCACAGGTAACACATTAAAATATGAGGAATTCACAAAGGAAGTTTAAAGTAGGATGAACAATCCTATTAGATTATAAGTATATTGAGGGCTGATTCTACATATTGTTTAATCTTAGTTTCTCTAGTTTCTAGAACAATGTGTGATTTATAATTGGTGCTAAGAAAAGGTCTGTTAAAATGTTGAATTTTTCAATCATTATATTCAGAAATTGTGTTTTTGTTCATTTTTATTTGAATGAATAGCTTTTAAACCACTATATCTTGAAATTTTTGTGCTTATATTTTGATGTAAAAGTATGAATTTATATTAATAAATAATATTTTAGAAGAAAATAGAAAGATGATTTTAATATACCTTTGCTTAACTGAGAACATATTTATCATTTATTTCAATTCATTGATGAGTTCCCAGATCAACTCCAAATCTACAGCCCCATTTCTGTCAAGTGAGAGCTCCAGAATAATAAATGTGCTAACATTTTTGGCAGTTACTCATTGGAAACTACTGCTAGATTGAAACTGCATTTTTCATTTCATTTAATTAAAACTTATTTTTATTTAAAGCCTCTGTAATTTCCCTTGTAACCTTATTGAATCATTCTTTATGAAAACCCTCTGAATCCTTTTATATTGCCTTCATTTTCTCAAAAAATAGATTGGAAATTTATTAGTGTTTATTTTCTCCTCCCACTTTACTTCCTCATCATGGCATGGAGGTGAGCCTGTGTTTTTTTTTTTTTTTGCTTTTTGGAGGGCAGTTGGGGTTAAGTGACTTGCCCAAGGTCACACGGCTAGTTTTTTGTGTGTGTGTTAAGTGTCTGAGGCCGGATTTGAACTCAGGTACTCCTGACTCCAGGGCCGGTGCTCTATTCACTGTGCCACTTAGCCACCCTGAGCCTGTATTCTTAAAGGCTATGTCCCTAGAGCTCAAATTTCAGCAGATCCCACTGATCTAGAGAAACTTTGAGTGCAGATTACATGATGGACTTTGTTGGAGAGCCTCATCACAAATTTGGCCACCAGAAGAGAAAATGTTTTTGATTGTAGAAATGGAAGAAAGCTATTATTTAAAACACAGAAAGCTTAAAAATCTATATTAGTAGAGAAAACATTTATTTTAATTAAATTTCTCCTCTCATTGATGTTTTGAAAAAGTTATTTTCCTTACAATGGGTCCTCAGTTAATTTGTGATTGGGTATGGCCACTCAGAACCAAAACCATCAGTTCAATAGAAAAAATTCCAACATTTTATTTGTCACTTTGTAGAAAAAGTATAGGTAGTACAATATATAGAGAACTGGTCATATAATCAGGAAGACTCATCTTCCTGAGTTCAAATCTGGCCTCAGATACTTACAAGCTTAGCAAATCTCACCTTTGGCAAGTCCCTTAACCCTGTTTACATAATTTTCCTCATCTATAAGGTGAACTTGAGAAGGAAATAGCAAGCCACTTGAATATCTTTACCAAGAAAATCTTAAATGTGGTTGTGAAAAGTTGAAAATGACTGACATAACTGAACAACAACATGAAAAAGTACAACATTTTGACTTAAATCATTCATTTTTCATTTGTATTACTTGGCATTATAATGACACAGCATCAAATGCTTTTATTTTTAATTCATGGTTGCTGTGTGTTTATCATAGCAGATACTTAGAAAGTGTTGAATCATCCAGACTATTTATATCAATTTTCACATCCTTCACCTCCAAACACATACAGATGTAAAATTCTTTGTGATTATTTAATCTTTTAGTTTGAAAATGACATTAGAAAACCTTTAGTCTAAACTGTAACTGAACAGGAGTCCTTATAACAACCTGGAGTATACATCTAGGTGATGCTCAAAGGCTTCCTTAATGGAGAATTGGGTGCCTCTTGGGATAACCAATTTCATGCTTTGTTCTCATGTTAGTGAGTTTTTCATATTGAGCTGAAATTTATCTCTCTTCCTGTTATTAAGATTGATACCTTCTGGGGCCAATCAAAACAAATTTGATTCTTCTTCTATATGATAACTCTTCAGATATTTAAAGATACCTTTAAATATGTTTACCTCTAACATTCCTCCTTAGCAGAACAAACAGTCTTCACTATCTTGGTTATTTACATCTAAACATGCTCCAGGTGTGTTACTCTCCTGTCTAAAATCTTCTGCCCAAAATTAAATTCAAAACTTTCATTTTGGTTTGACTAGGGTAGAATATTGTGGGAGTAAAGTGAACTCCCTTGTTCTGGACACTATCCTTAACATACTATTTTCTCCATTTGTCTTCCATATATCATTGTTGACTCATGTTGAATTTTCAGGCCACTAAAACCATTAGCTCTTTTGCTCACATATATGCAGACACATCTTTTTCCTACTGTACTTGTCTTTGCAGGTTTTTCAGTTGTAAACTCAAAGCAGTTTAATTTGACATTCAACAATTCAGCTAATAGGCTTTAAGTTCTTATACTTATTTTGTCTTTTATTAGGGATAATAGTAGAGAATTTTTAATTTTTATTTATTTTTGACATAGCAGATAATTCCCTATAAAAATCATCCCTAAGTACATATCTTATTATTCTTAATCGTCTCATTAATATGGTTATTTATTGTTTCTAAGATTTGAGTTTTTTGACCCAATTATTTTTAGGACCCTACAATTTAGTTTCTAATTTGGTATCATGCTTATTAAAAGATGATCACAGCTTTTATTATGGAATAACTCTAAAAGATGTTGCCTTCAAACATTTGTCAATTCTTTGTACCCTAATATGTGATTAATTTTTTAAAGCTACCATTATGATTTTGAAGAATGAATGTATTCTAAGTGTGTTTCTTGTATGTGGGAAATTGTTGTATTCTGTTTTTTAATCCATTTTCTACTTCTCATCAATTTTAGGGGCATCTAATAATTTAATTTTCAAAATTATTTTTGGTTGTTTTCTTACAACCTTTGGTTGTCTTCCTTCCTTCCTTCCTACCTTCCTTCCTCCTTCCCTCCCTCCCTCCCTCCCTCTCTGTCTCTGTCTCTGTCTCTCTCTTATTTGAAACAATTGGATATTAATCTCCTTCCTCACAGTCAGATACTATGATCCCTTTATTGTCCAGTCTATCCTTAGGATTTATGGCTATTATCTTTAAAAAAAAAATAGGTACTTAAAACTTGCTTTGCTTAAAACCAACCAATACCAGCCTTCAACCTCCTACCCAGACACTGTTCTTTTAATAATCCAGCTCTATAATATTTTATATATTTCCTTTGCATAGCCCAGATAAATCTTCTTTAGGAGTTCTCCTTCTACCTCTTTGTGTGAATGATCTTCACTGTTGGTATTCTCATTTTAGGAAATATAATGAACCTTACCTTCTCCTCCTCTCCCTCCACACATATTCTATGGTTCAGCAATATTGGTCTTCCTGCTCTTTTTGTGCATAATATTTCATCTCTCAAATCTATGCATTTTCATACATTGTCTTCCATGTTTCAAATGCTCTCCCTCCACTCCATCTTCTGCTTTTCTGGCTTTCTTGAAGACTCAGCTTAAATCCTTTCTTCTGTAGGAGACCTTGATTAGTACCCTTCTACTGTTAATGCCTTCCAATTTACCCTGTAAATACCTGGTATGTATACAGGCTTTTCCATGTTGTCTCCTCTATGAGATTGTGAGCTCCCTGAGGGCAGGCACTGCCTTTCTTTATAATTCCCAGAGCTCACCCAGCTTAGTGGCTGGCATATATAAGGCACTTAATAAATGTTTCTTGACTTGACTTGAGCTATCTTCATTACTTATTCATTTCTTCAATCTTTCTAATATTTTTAACAAGTTTCTCCCTGTGAGGATTTCTCTCCATTCTTTTTTTTTAATGGCATATTTTACTGCTTCAGTAGACCTGGATTTAGAGACAGCTGTTCACTCAACCATTTTGACAGAATTTCCCATTTTTATATTTCTGAAGTTGGTATTTAATATCTATGTGTAGAACTTTACATTTTTCCCTATTGGATTTCATTTTGTTAAAACATTATTCATTGCTGTAGCTTGTTGAAATATTTTTATTCCAATCAATAGCCTTTTTAAGGTAATAGTCATGTATCCTCTCCTTGTATATGTTAACATTCTATACCAGCACAGTGAAAATTATTTGCCTGGGGACAGTCAAAATTTTTTTTTACCTAAAATGGTGAAAATGGAAAATTTCAGTTACTTATAGAAAAAAATTAGTAAATTTAATCTTATTAGTTTATACATCAAAACAATTAAAAATAGTATTGTATATACTTTGAGGCAACATCTACTTTTCAAGAAAAATTTAAACCAATTTACTCAAGGAAAATAAATGAATATATTTCATATATTGCTATGTATACATTAGGAAAAAATATTACTGCCATAACATGGAATATGGTTCTAATGAAATGACTATTTACATAAGCTATGCAAGAAAATGTTTCATTACTTCATAGTCACAGGTGTTAAAGTAATACCACAAAATCATCTAGAACCCAGGAGAAGACAAAAGGGAATTTTAGCTATTTCCGTGTCACAGGAACTATCAACGGACCTGGGAGTTTCCTTCAGTAAACCATTCTTCATAATCATAGAATGAGATGTATACTCAATGTGGCCAAAGCTCAATTTTTAATTCATTCAACGTGTGTGTATGTGTGTGTGTGTGTGTGTGTGTGACTACCACACTTGCAAGTACACACAAAGTCAGAATGAGATGGGGAAGTGACTTTGATGTGGGCTTGTGATAAGATGTCAGATAACTGACTGATAAAGTTCTACATTCTTTCTGCTGTGGATTTGTTTTTGAGAAGACACAATCTGAGAGAAAATCAAGGAATAAACAAAAGAGCAAATCTTGGTGCTAAAGCAGTTTTTTAGGCTATATGGTGACATTAGAATTTTGTGGTGAGGGAAAGTTATACATAGTCAATTACTGAAAATGGCACAAAAGTTTAAAAAAATGTGAATGTTGATACATTGAACCTATGGGAAATAGGGGGTTAAGTTCCCGACCACCAAAAATGCTAGAGATAGCTGAAAATACACTTTTCTGCACATAATTCTTTATGACAAAGCATGAATTCTGACAATATGTACTTTTCCTAAAACAGTAGCCATGAAATGATCCTTAAAATGTATGGGAGAGGAGAGGTAATGCTGGGGGACCAGGAGGGATAGGAGCAGCAATGTCAGAAGAACCCCCAGGCAAAAAAGGAAAAGGGCAACGCCATCTCTATTGTCCCTTTCAGCTCCGAGGTTGAACTATTGGAGTATGAACAGTACATACCTTAGGGCAACAATTCTCAACCTGTGGGCTATGTTCAATTTAAATATCAAATATTTACATTATGATTCACAATAGTAGCAAAATTATAGTTATGAAGTAGCAACAAAAATAATTTTATGGTTGGTAGTCGCCACAACATAAGGAACTGTGTTAAAGGGTCGTGGCATTAGGAAGGTTGAGAACCACTGCCTTAGGGTGAGCCCTCAGCCCCAAGACTGAGTCTGGCACTCCTGCCTGGGGCTGGGTAAAGCTTTCTACAGATGTAGACCAGATGCTGTAAGGGCACACTTTTCAGAGCTTGGTGGCATGGGCAGCCACATGAGAGACTGTCAAAAGACCATCTCCTTTGCCTATAATCTTAGCTGCTTTCCCATGTTTTCACTTCCCTCATTGTGCATTTGAGAGGTTACTTTAGCTCTTTCTGAAGTGAGTTCATACTTTTAAATATACTTTCATCTTTTTTTCTGAATACAGCAGAAAAGTATACATATTTGTATATTTGTATGTCATGATAACTGGAAACAATTCTGATATTTTTTACATAAACAGTATCACCCATGAAGAATTCCAACATGAAATGCTTTCAGTGAGGATGAACATAGCATCAAGGTCAGCTACCACACTGATGATAAATTCTTCAACTTCAAAAGATTATAAGCCAAGACCAAAGTAGAGGGACTGTTAGTGCATGATTTTATGCTTGCAGATGACTGTGCACTCAATGCAACCTCTGAAACTAAGATGTAATAAAGTATGGATCAATTCTGTGGTGCATGTGCTAATTTTGGCCTAACAATGAACACCAAGAAAACACAGTGCTCCATCAGCCACCACCACATAATTCATATACTTGGAACTATTGGTTGCAATAAATGGAGAAGTTTTGAATGCTGTGGATTAGTTCACTTATCTCAGAAGTGTATTTTCCATGGATATACACACTGATAATGGGTTGATGCACATATTACCAGAGTTAGCGAAGTGTTTGGGAGACTTCAAAGGAAAGTATGAGAGAAGAGTTATTAGACTGACTACCAAACTGAAGGTCTACAGAGCCGTGATGCTGAACTCATCCCTACTGCTTACTATTTCCCCTAAGAACATACTATATTGATTGCTTTTTTATAATATGAGGAGAAATGTCATTTTAAAAATGTTTCTGTTCATTATTCACAATGTGCAGCATAATAGTTGAAGAAATTTTTTCTAAGTTTTCTTTTGGGATGAATCATTGATCTTTACCTCAATTTTATTCTGTTGTCTTAATTTTTACAGTTCATCATTAATTAGCCTCTTTTTTTTCTTTTTGCTATTTTGGAGGGTAATTTTGGTTAAGTGACTCACCCAAGGTCACATGGCTAGTTTTTGAATTAGACTTTTTCAATATTTTCATTAGTTCTGTGATGACAATGATTGCTTTCTGCATTTTCTTGGACATTTTTTAAAATCAACTTTGATAAATATTTTTTGTAGTAGTAATGCTTTTTTTCTCTTGACATTTCATGCTTGGAAATAACTTGAGAAGAAAACATTTGATAATTATTTTAAATAATAGTTGCTCCCTTTTTTGTTGATATAAAACATGTATTTTTTGTCACAAGTGTCAGCATGTAACTGAATGACTGACCTTTAATGTACTTTTGCTGCAGTTTAACACCTCAGAAAATATTCCTATTCTGATAATTTTCTCTCTGCTATCACAAGTCATACAAGGAAATTTGTCTCTTCATAGCTATACAGTGCAAATTAGTTGTATTCTCTCTGATTCCCATAAAAACGTCATTCTCTCATTTCCTACCAAACTTCACTCTTCTGGACTTTTCCATCACAACAGAGAAACTTTTTATCCAAGAAGATCAATTTAGCCCTGGAACTCACACCTAAAAAGTATCCTTTGCCTCTGCCCTCTGATAGGAGGGTAGAGGGCTCCTCCCCAAAACTCCAGTTAAGAAGGGCATCCACGGGGCGGCTAGGTGGCACAGTGAATAAAGCACCAGCCCTGGAGTCAGGAAGACCTGAGTTCAAATATGGCCTCAGACACTTAACACAAAACCTAGCCGTGTGACCTAGGGCAAGTCACTTAACCCCAATTGCCCTCCAAAAAGCAAAAAAAAAAAAAAGCCTTCCAAAAAAAAAAAAACCAAAAAAGAAGGGCATCCAGGCCTATTTATTTATTTCCCACTAATCTTCATTCTTCTATACTTTTTCACCATGCCCAGGAGTCATCCTTTGTATCCTTCCTCCCTTCCCCTTTCTAGCTTCATTATATGTGTTGTTTTTGTATTTTCCCTATTGTAGTATAAGGTATTGAGGAAGGGATTGGTTTTCTTTTTGCTTGTATTTTTATTCCCAGTGCTTACTATGTCTTTGACACTTAGCAAATCTTTAAGAAATGTCTATTAATTGACTGATGTTATTGAGGGTCGAGTAAGTTAATTAGAATTAGCAGGAGCAAGTAGACATAGTGGCAACATATACTTCCATTGTTAAAAGGAATAAGAAAAATGTCCTGATATTGGAGAAAGGAAAATCTTGTCACAATTTTCCTGGGGGTTGGGGGAGAGTGCATTTAATTAATTAATAAACCCTTATTAAATATTTATTATGTGTTGAGGACGTAAAGCAAGGATAAAATAGTCCTTAGCCCCAAGTAACTCAAAGTATATCAGAAAACTAGTATACGTATAAATAAATACAGCATATATATCGAGTAAATATTGTACAATATGGGAGGGCACTAGTAGCTCAAGGGACTAGGACAAAGTCTTATATAAGAAGTACCCCCAGGGACTCTAAGTGATGGAGCAAGACGCAGTAACTTTGAGAAATTGGGGAAGATTGTGCAAAGTCACTTAAAAGAGAGATGGAAGGTCACATAAGTTTTACTTTTCCCTAGAGTCAATGGGGATCCAAGAGAATTTTGAATACTGAGTTTTGAGCAGGTAATAGATATGGTCAGATCTATGTTTTAGAATATTACTCTTGTAGTTGTAATGGATTAGAGATGTGAGAGACTTGAAAGACCACCACAAAAACCTAGGAGGTTTTTGCAAAAGTCCTGATGGGAGGTAATTGAGGGCCTAGTAGAGTGGTAGCCATGTGAATTGATGGAAAGAAGGGTTTAGAAGTAAGATATGTTGTAGATCTGTCAATTTATTGGCTATGTGTGATGAGAGTAAGGATATAAGAGTGATTTCTAGTTTGTGATTCTAAGTAACTGGAAGTATTGTGGTACCCTTGACAGTAAGGGAAGTTCAGATTTAGTTTTATTTTGGACAAGATGAGTATGAGATGACTATGGACTTCAAAGTGAAAATGTCTATCACCATTGTCATCATCACCACCACCACTACCACCACCACCACCAAACATTTATTATATACTTACTATGTGTCAGGCACTTTACTTTGAATTGCTAATACACAGAAAGGCAGAAATAGTCTATGCCCTCAAGAAGCTCACATTCTAATGGAAGAGACAACAAGCAAACAATTCTGTACATATAAGATATATGCGGTATGAGTGGGAAATAATCTCAGAGGCAAGACTTTTATCAGTGTGTGTGTTTGTGTGTGTGTGCATATACATGTGTGTGCATGTGTGTGAGGAGTGTGTTGAAAGAAAAGTCTTTTTTAGGAAATAGATGCTATGGGGCAGGAGATTAGAATACAGACTTGGATGGGACATATAGATTTGTAATTTATCTGCACAAAGATGATAATCAAATGCGTGCAAGTTGATGAATTCAACAAGATAAAAAAAGTTTAGAGAAGGGAAGAAGGCCCAGCATAGATCCTTGTGATCTAACAGTTAGGGGGTGGGAAATGGATGATGATCTAGCAAAAGTGACTGAGAGGGAGTGGTCAGACAACTAAAAGAAGTTAGACAACAGTGTTGAAAAGATGAGAATAGAAACATCCAGAAGAGGGTAGCCAGCATCAACGAATGATGCAGAGAAGTCAAAGAGGATGAAGACCAAGAAAAGGCCATTAGAATTGGTAATCAAAAGATCAATGGATTCTGAAAAAGCAAAGCAGTAAACTTAATTCTAATTCTTTTCCAAATTCATGAATAGTTATTTATAAAAATTTAGAAAAGAGATAATCACCAGGAACCAGCATGAATTCATGAAGAACAAGTCATTACATATTTTTGTATTCCACTTACCCTTTAGATACTTGCTAGAATGACTGATAAATCAGGGAAAATATCCCAGAAAAACATACCTTCATTTTCGTAAAACAATTGAAACATTTCTCATGATGTTCATGTTGTCAAGATAGAGAATGCAAGTTGATAGTCAGGAAATGGGATTTAGGAATCCAGGACAGATTAGCAGCAAGACATTGTCATCTAAGAGGGAATTAAAGTAACAAATATGGAATATGAACTCAAAGAACAGAATTAATGAGCAAAAGCTGTTTGAGTCAGGGGCTCTCTGATTCTCCTTTCCAAGGTTAGCGACTGGTCCCAGAGTTTTGGCTCTGAATGATAACGTGGAGACAAATGGGAATATTTGGCTCAAGTTGGTATTGTTGGGGTGATTATAATAGGATCTTAGAATCACAGATTTAGAGCTGAAAGAGACTTTAGAGGTAATCTACCCTAGCCCCTTCATTTTACAGATGAGAAAACTGAGACATAGAAATGGACTTACCAATACTTAGCACAGGGCATAGTGCATGGGAGGTGTTTAGTAAAGTTTGTTGATTGAATCAAGTTATATAGGTAGTAAGCTGCTAAAACAGGATTTGAACCCATATCCTTGAAGACCAAATCCAGCACTTTTCTACTATGCTATCCTTAGTGTAATTTAAATGAACTTCAAAAAACCATTACTTTCAATGGCTTTCTAAAGAAAATATTAGTTTTAGAAGTCTTCGAGATAATAGGATATGAAGGAAAAGGAATTTTGATGTACACAGAAATTATTTTCATCATCCTAATACCCTTTTAAATAGTGGATAGTTAATTAGTTTAATCTAATTGCATGTGCCCACAGTACTTGAATGACAAATATAAAAATCATCCTTGGTATTTTAATCATGATTCAATGTGATGGTTTCTTTTTTAATCAGTAATTAATTGAGTTGAGAGAAATAGGTGTAGAAGCATAACAGTCTAATTAAAAAGCATGTTTAATCCGCTCAATTAAAAAATCTCTAACTTTTAAAAAGACAGCAGTGTTTAATTCTATGTAGATACACACTGAGACTTAGGCACAATAAATGCCTTCTTCTACCACACAGATTTTTGGTTTAATGTAGGTTTATGGTGCTCCCTTTCCCCATTCTTTTTCTTTTTTAATAATGATGTAAAACTTTTCTAACTCATCTTCAGGAGGGCAATTGGAGGGAGATCAATCTGTCCAAGTCACAGCTGGTTCCACTCTTATGCCGCATGTTGAGGTGTGGGAAGGACCATAGGATTCTGTATTTAGAAGTGGAGGAGGATCTTATTATTCAGCAAGGCCAAATCCTAGGACACCTAGGTGGCACATTGGATGGAGTGCTGGGCCCAAAGTCAGGAAGACCCATTTTCTTGAGTTCAAGTATGGCTTCAGACACTTATTAGATGTGTGACCCTGGGCAAGACACTTAACCATATTTGCTTCCTCATTTGTAAAATGAACTGGAGAAGGAAATTGCAAACTACTTTGCCAAGAAAGCCCCAAAAGAGGTCACTGAGAGTTGAATATGATTGAAATTTCTGAACAAGTCTAAACGCTCTCTTTTTATACATCAGGAAACTTGGTACAGGGAGATGGAATGAGTTCAGTTAATCAATAAGAATTTAATAATGGCCTAGTAAGGATTGCTACAGACACTGTTATTATTTGTTTGCAGACTTTGCTGACCAAGAGTAAGCACAGATCATAGGCCAGGATCAATGTTAGGTGCGGGGAATACAAAGATAAAAGTAAAACTTTCCACCTTTAAGTAGATTATGTTCAATAAGACTTGTCCAAGATCTAGAAACAGGAAAGGGCAAAGGTAGAATTCACATCCCAATCCAAGGCCCTTCATTGTACTATTCTTCACTTTTGAAATTCTCTTTCTTCGACTTTATGTGAATATTTTCCAGCATATCCATATAAACATTGAGGGGCTATCATTACTCTGTATTATCTTAGCACTTACTGGACTTGTAGTACCATACTCAGGTGGTATTCTAGTAATTGGCACTTATATCTGACAGAGGATAAGTTTTATCCTCTGTCTCAACCACACTGACGCTCCCTTGAAGAATGAGAGGCACTTCTCAATCTTCCACTACCTAAGAAGATCAAGGCCATGAAAGTGGCAGATGCACTATCAAGGTTGGCTAGCTGATTTTTAAATGCAAATACAAAGTTAAATAACATACAGAAACCAAAGTTAAATAGCACCTTGGTAATAAACCTCAAAGATGGAGAAAAGAATCTCTATGTCATTTCTTTTCAAAGAAATTTTCAATTTCTTTTCTCCCTCTCTCCCTTCCCTCCCCCCTCTCTCTGTGTCTGTCTCTCTGTGTCTGTCTCTCTGTTTGTCTCTCTCTTGATGAGGTTTTGCTTTGAGGCTCACTAATTGGAAGAGTGTTCCTATGATTTGACCAGATGAAACTCTGGGTAGCCATTAAGGAGTCCCCAAGCTTTGAAACCCCACATGTTGGTGTTTCTTTCTCTTTTATGTATAACTTTGGTCAGGAAGCTAGAAGCCCTGTCTGTTGATTTGTGTTGTTTTCTCTGTCTGTATTTTTTTCTGCTTGTAATTTCTGTTTTTAATTAAAGTAAGATGGTTCACCCCTTTAAAGTTGCTTTCTTTTAGAAAAGCAGATAAAGGAATCTGTGCTAGCACTATCCTGGGTATCTTAGGGTTCTTGTATTAATTGTATTAATGTAATTAACAATGTATTAATTTATCTCCCCATAACTGCTGAGTTTCAGGTTGGTATTTTTACCTCTGATTTTTAGCTAAAGAAGAGGAAATTTCCTCTCACAACTCGCCTCTGCGGCAGCCGGAGATAGTATAGCTACAGCATCATGTCCCACAGGAAGTTCTCTGCTCCCAGGCATGGGTCTCTGGGCTTCCTGCCTCGAAAGAGAAGTAGCAGGCACCGGGGAAAGGTGAAGAGCTTCCCCAAAGATGACCCCACCAAGCCCATCCATCTGACAGCCTTTCTGGGTTATAAGGTGGGCATGACCCACATTGTTCGAGAGGTGGACAGG
>CM053594.1:234068003-234098198 GCA_028646575.1 Pseudocheirus occidentalis | reverse complement strand
ACATTCATATACTGTAACTTGTTCAGCCATTCCCCAATTGATGGGCATCCCTTAAATTTGTAGTTTTTTGCCAACACAAACGAGAGCTGCAGTAAATATTTTTGTACATATGGGACCTTTTCCCACTTCTATGATCTCTTTGGGATACAACCTCAAAAGTGGTATTACTGGGTGAAAGGGTATGCAATTATTAATAGCCCTTTGGGCATAGTTCCAGATTGCTCTCTGGAATGGTTGTATCAGTTCACAGCTCCACCAACAATGCATTAGAGTTCCAATTTTTCCACATCCTCTCCAGAACTTGTCATTTTCCTGTTTTGTCATCTTAGCCAATTTGACTGGTGAGATGTGGCACCTCAAAGTTGTTTTGATTTGCATTTCACGAATCAATAGTGATTTAGAGCATTTTTCCATATGTAAAGCCATTATTTTCTTCTATGATTTGTGTGACGGGTCATTCTTTCTTTGTTTGCTTGTTTTAAATTTTCATTTGTAAAGTCTAATAAAGAGAGACAGAGTGATACAGTAGTTCTCAAAGTGTGATACAAGAGCTCTTGGGGATTCCCCAAGACTCTTTGAGGAAGTATGCAAGGTTAAAACTATTTTCATAATATTGCTTATGCAGCTCAATTCCAAATACAGTAAATTTATATATATATATTTCACCTTAACAAAAGTTCTTTTGTTAAGGAGAGGGGATTAAAAAAAAGTTAAGACTATAAAGGATCGTGAGACCAAAAACTTGGAGAAACAGTGATATAGTGAATAGGGAACTAGCCTCATAGTCAAGAACACTTGAATTCAAGCATTACTTTTAAGACATGCTAGCAGTGTGACTCCAGGTAGGTCACTAAACATCTCCAGGATAATTCCCTTAAGACTAAAAAATAGCAGAAGAGTTGATCTGAATTCGTAAAGGATGTTTCCTTGACCAGAACCTTCTACACCAATGAAATCTCAGCTGCAGAAAAAACATATTATTCTGTAAATTTATTCTCCATAGCTCTAACTTTTTTTTACAAGTGTAGTCACTACCTATGGATGGCATCCAGGTGGCTCTTTGGATGGAGAGCCAATCCTGAAGTCAGGAATACCTGAGTTCAAATCTAGTCTCAGATGATTACTAGTTGTGTGACCCTGGGAAAATTACTGAACACTGTTTGTCTCTACTCATTATTTATAACATGAGCTGGAGAAGGAAATGGCTAACCATTCAATATCTTTGCCAAGAAAACCTAAGATCAGGTCATGGAAAGTTAGACATGCAGGAAACAATTTAACAACAGCAAATCTTTATGGATCAGAGTATAAATCTAGAAAGATTGCATTAATTTATTTAGAGTATTTTTTAAAAAACATCAAATGTATAGATCCAGGAGGAAATTTTTGATATAAAGCAAATTTGCTTCATCTTTAAAATTATGACTAAGAAAAATGGCCATTTCTTCTTTTGGCTCAAAAATGCTTTGAATTGCTTTAGCTGGAAAAAGAATATTTTCCAAGAATATAGGCTTTACACTCCATGCTGATATCATCTCAATTTTATACAGTTTCTGTTAATGTGCTGCCTCTTTTACAAAGCTCATTATTCTTATGCCACCTTGAAACATAATATATAACTCCCCACTTACATTTCTTGATAGGAATGATTGTCTTTGAAACATGTGTCCAAATTGCATGAGAGGACACATTTTGTAGTACTTCCTGTGGACTTGAATTTTATCCTGACGTTAAGTGACCTGAGTCAATGCAGAGTCTAATATAAACTCCCACATTATATAATTTTCATTATAAAATGTGTCATCGAAAATTTCTCTTAATGTGACATTGCCATTAATAGGGTTGCAAAGTAACAAATCTTTTCTGACACCAGCTTCCAAAATGTACTGTACACACATAATTAGGTGTCTTGCTCTATATATGTTATTCATCCTACTCTCAAGGCAAAAAGAGCTTTTAGTTATTCAATTAAAAGATCACAAAGGTCTTTTTTTGCACAAGTTAGGCAAATCTCCTTTCCACTAGATTTCAATAAGTGGAAGGAACCCAGTGAGCTTTCTTTGTCAAACCTCATTTTAATCCTATCAGTAGCTACTGAGAGCATCAATGTTTCTCCTACTTAATTAGAATATTTACATGTTTCATATATTGCCATTTAACTTTATATATAAGTTGCTTAATGCAAGAATACAACAATGCAAGAATTTTTTTCCATAGCACTGATGTGAATTTTGAAAAAAAAATTGGCTTTTTGCTTATTAAGTGCATTTATTTTTCTCTGGAATAAATTTCTTACCTTTCCAATTTGTGCAATGCACATTTTCAAGATTTTATTTCAGTTTAGAAAGTTTCATATTATCTAAAGTTAAAACATTCATATAAAGAAACTTAATAGCCTTTCTCTTCCATTAATAATATGAATCCCAATGAGAAATATACTGGAATTGGGCTTTTTACTTTGTATTCCTATATTTCTTTAAAGCTCAAACACGATTAAATATTCTAAACATAAGCAAACTTCACCACAAGAGTTGGTATGTATTTTTTTGGATATTAATCACCTACATTTGTTATCACTATATGTTACTGTCCCTTCTGCTAATGAATGAAGAGGCTGATCAGACTGACTCCTTATCTTCTAAGTTGAGTTAACAAACATTTAATCATTTTTCAATATGTACACATATGTGTGTGCATATGTCTATATGTTTATTACAATTTTACAAAAGAAAAGTTAGTATATAGGAAATCACAATGACTATAAAAAAGTAATATAAAACAAACTGAAAACAAAATTAAAAAAAGGAAGTAGACATAAAGCATGGTAACTCAACATTCATTAGCATTTCATCTCTCAAGCATTGTAGGCAACAAACCTTAAATTGTGATGACTTATACTGAAAAGATTTCAGCCCTAGCTCTACAATTTGTACATTCAGGAGTTTTGGGGTGTTTTCTTTGTTTGCCATCTTTGGAGCGTCCAGTACAAATTTGTCACAGATCACAATCCTAGCATAGAAGAAAGTAGTACTGTCTTAGATTTAGAAAGGCTCCTTCACACTCTATTAAGCTGAAGACTTCTAATCAATAAAAGCACAAAGGTCATAGTTTTCTTGCTTTATTTAACAATAAGGAAAATTACCTTAGCTTCTAGTTCTCACTTTATCGTAATCTCTAGAAATATATCTATCAATGTAGTAGTAAATGTTTATACTGAAAACTTATATTAAATAAAATGGGGCTATTTCAAGAAATTGCCATAATGATGAAATGAAAATAGTCAGAAAAAATATGTAGCACTACTCTTTCTCTCTGTGTCTCTCTTGTCTTTTTCCCCCGTCTGACCCTCCCTCCTGATTAGAATGGAGGGGTTTTACCTATTAGATAGGGTTGAAAAGTCTGCAAGCTGAAGTGATAAATGTTACAGCAAGAAAGAAGTGCCTGGAAAAGTTAACAACTTGGAATATGGGTCCATAACTTTGTTATGTATCTGGGAGTCTTTTGACAGGATGGCGAAATTTATGGACTCCTTTTCAGGAGAACTTAAAATAAAAAAAACAGCAACTCATCTTTGAAGAAAATTCTAGATTTCAGCTAGGGCTTATCAAAAATAAAGATAATTTTCCTCGAGTTTATGAACACACTGAAATCTAAGAACCCCTGACTTAGAGGCAGTGAAGGAATTGTACACCTCTGCTCCTGGGAACTTGAATTTCAGATCTCATGGTCACAGGTTGGAGTAGGGAGCAGAACAGGTAAGATGCAGAGTAGGAAAGAGAACTTCTCTCTACCTCAGTCATCTGTACCCTTATTTCACAAATCCGCTAGTCATAGTGAGAAGCAATTGGTAGCACCACCAATAGGATGTCAAAAGTACTGACTAGATTATCAAAGTTCTGGGACTGAGTCCATTACCTGTACCATGAGGAGGAGGAAGAATTTAGTCCTAGATGCAAAGTTCCTGATTGCTCAGCAGTGGCTGGATTTATTGGATACCATGAGTCAAATATCAGCTGAACATTATATTTTATCAACCATTATTGCCCATAGCCCTTTGACTAATGATTTCTATAGCAGAACAAACCTTCAAGTTCACATGACTGACTGTGGCATGTAAAGAATACAATGTTCATCTCCTTTTATTATTTGTTTATTATCTATGAGCGTGTATATTTTAAATAGTCCCATGATCTTGACAAAATTGATGGGAGGGATATGATGAAGCTGTTTATTTCACATATTATTTTACTATTGTGTATTCTAGAGACGTTAAAGAATATAATTTCCATGAAGAATAACTAGTTTGGACATAATTCTGACTTCTAATCCAAAAGGTGCAAGGGTTTGCTTTCCTGAAATTTATCACACCAAAACAAAATTTTAAAAAGGAAATATGAAAGTAACACAAACAATCCTAAAGCAGATTCAGTCTCTGTCTAAATATTGAAAAAAGCTTCAAAAATGTCTGGGGAGGGGGAGAAGATCAAGAGTTTAATTAAGAGATCAACTGATTACCTATAAAATAAACATTAGCTGATTATTAACTGGTTATCTGAGTCAATTGATAGGAGAAAAAACAAAGTCTAAATCAATTAGTACTACTGGAGATCGAGTGATGTAGTGTGGCACCTTTCCCATTACATTTTTTTTGCTTTTTTTTGGAGGGCAGTTGGGGTTAAGTGACTTGCCCAAGGTCACACGGCTAGTTTTTTTGTGTTAAGCATCTGAGGCTGGATTTGAACTCAGGTACTCCTGATTCCAGGGCCGGTGCTCTATTCCGTGTGCCACCTAGCTGCCCCCCTCCCCATTATATTCTTGATGTAGCTAACCCTTTTTCCTTTGCATACTTTCTGTCTGAGAGTAAACCAAGTGATTTGTTGTTGCAAAGTGTAAATAATATGAAAAAATACATGAATATACATGTGGTGTTTTCAATTCTTCACACAACAACCCTTGGGGGATACCCCAAGTGGAAACTATTGACTAAAGTGATAAATAAAATGAATAATTCTTTAGGTTGAAAACATTCTCCACATGAGGTTTGTGAAAACACAAACCAGGAACAGAAAACAGTCACTGTCGAATATCTTTTGAAGTATATGATGGGCAAGAGTAAGGCAGAAAATAAAAATTGCAATAAAGATACAGCAAAGGAGGACCTTAAAATACAAATGAGTATTTTAAATCAATAATGCTCCTGGGAACCCTTCTGATTACTTTCAAAAAATTATTGCATTGTCTTGCTGATCTGGTCTTTAGAAGGACTTTAGGGGCTAAATGATGAAGGGAAATCAAACAAACAAAAAACAGTGGTTTGGATGTTAGGAAGCATGCCTGGAGCAACATTCAGAAAGTAAGATAAACTAAACTTAATATGACTTAATTTCAACTCTAACTTTTTAAACAAAGAAATTCTCATAAATGTCAGTAAGCAATAAATTAAAAGATAGTGTGAATGAATCCAAATGAACCTCAAATATTATCTACTTGACCCCTTTCCCTGAAGAATAAATTTGATAAATATTGATTAAGCATTTATTAAGTGCAAGACACTATGACAGATGATCATTTTTGACAACATCTTTGACAACTGATCATTAATTGTCTGTTTGCAGATATTTAAGACAAGAAATAACTACCTTCCATGAAAGTGCAGGCAATTTTGGGACAGTTTAAATCAGTGGTTCTCAACCTGTGGGTTATGTTCAATTTGTAACAATTAAAATACATCATGTGTATCAGATATTTACATTTTGATTCATAACAGTAGCAAAATTAAAATTATGAAATGACAACAAAAATAATTTTATGGGGGCGGCTAGGTGGTGCAGTGAATAGAGCACCGGCCCTGGAGTCAGGAGTACCTGAGTTCAAATCCGGCCTCAGACACTTAACACAAAAAACTAGCCGTGTGACATTGGGCAAGTCACTTAACCCCAACTGCCCTCCAAAAAGCAAAAATAATAATAATAATAATAATAATTTTATGGTTGGAGGTCACCACAACATGAGGAACTATATGAAAGGGTTGTGGCATTAGGAAAGTTGAGAACCACTGGTTTAAGTCATTAAGAATTTTTGTCTCTGTCCTTTTATTGGACCTGAAGTAGAGGAGTAGTTTTGAGACAACACAACTAATGTTTTCTGTAAGTTGCTACAGAGCTTGTTAAATCTCAAGTCAATTGGGAGCCTATATTCTCACAATCTTATCTGCTTTGGCCATTAGAATCCTCAAAGCTGAACCACACAACATAAGGTCACAGTTTTGCTCAAGAAAGAATTACTTAATGAAAATGGTAAGGAAAAAATATCAGAATCTGTATTATAATAATGACAACCTTACAAACATATAATAGTATAGGTTGATATTTATCAGTCTCATACTATCCCTCAGGAAATTTCTAACACTGGAAAAAGATGCAACACTACTAAAATTATAAAAACAGAATTCCCAGTCACAGGCCTAAAAATATGACGTATACAATTACTTTTGAAAGGGGACAAAATAGACTATAGATTAGCTTTCCTGGGCCCGAATGGTCTTCCCTTCATATAAGGTCACACTTATTCACCAACTCCCAGAAGAACAAGACTGCTGACTGATACCTTGCTTCCCAGAAAAGTGAACAAGTTGAGGAGTCATGATATTTCCTAGTATTGTCTGCTGTGTATGAGAAGAAAGGTAGGACAGAGTTAAATAGTTCTCAGTCCTCACTTAAACTGAAGGGAAAAGAAATTAGTCAAAAGAAAGACCCCAGAAAACCTAGATCATGAAGCTCATATACCACTATTGGTCAAGTCATATTATGTTCTCTAATTCATATTTTATTTTTCTTACTAGGATCTAAATTTATTCCTTAGCTATTCTTTCAAGTGTGGTACAGTTGTTCCTATTTTCTATATTCTACACCCTGACAGTTCTGAAATTCCATGGATGTACTGAGTTTTTCCCAAAGTAGGAATCAGTTTTTAATAAAAAATGTCCTGCCCCATTAATGAACAGACTTGCCTCCTCTATCCAGTCTCTATAATTCATGGGGTCTGCAGCTTTAAATCAAGGGGGTACTTTTTCTATTCATAAAATGTGTTCTTTCAATCATGTGATAGCTTTTAACATGGAAGAGCTCTGAAGTAATCAAATACAACCCCTCAACACCCCCCCACCCTTTTAACCGATTGGGAAATAATCAATGACCTCCTTAGGGTCTGTAAAAACCCAAGTGAGGGTTACTTGGGATGTGGATACTTCTGTGGCTATTTCCCAATATCTAACTCTCCAATTCCAAGTAGCTAGATTAAATCAGTGTCAGTTGTTGATTGTATTATTGCTAATTATGTCTAAGCTGGAAGCCTTACAAAAGTCCCACTGTTGCAAGATTGATGTTACTCATCAATTTGGCCACTGTGTCATAGCCAAGCAGGCAAGTTCTTAGCATGATAGTTTGGCAACAGCATGAAAATAGGGTAACTTGCCAAAGCTAGCATCATAAACAGTGAAAATATACAAATAAACACAAGAAAATGTAATTATAATAAAATATCATCTAAAACACCTCACTTTGTTACAGGTGGTCATTTTTATGTCTTAAATGTAACTACTAGATGATTTACTTCTTAATTTATTCCATAGTAATGAGAATGCAGTTAGTTTTACTAACTAGAAAGTAATGACTACTTAAAGACGGTAGGATAATAATGTTCATAAAGTAACAAAAAAAAAAAAAAAGAAAACATATGGTAGCTAGGGTTAGGATTGTGCTCATACGGTTTGTATTTTACCAGAGGTTTTTCACTATTTATCTGCTAAATCTATTTCAACACTTAGATTTTCTTACACAGATTCTTACATAGCATCTTTTTTTTCTAGTATTTACAACTTCTTTACTTTAATTATTGTACTTAATGTGATAGTATCAACATTTTCCTGCTTGTCTATGTTCCCTTCTGAACTTCCTACTGCCCTTTTTTGTTTATTTTTTAATATAAATTTTTATTTGTTTTCTTGTTTACATCATTCATTTCTATGAGATTTTTGAGTTACAAATTTTCTCCCCTTCTTTCCCCTACCCCAACCCCAAAACAATGATCCCATTGTAAAGTTCCTCCCCTGATCTGCTCTCTAACTTTCTGGTAGGTCAGGAAGATTCTCCCTACCACAGCCCCTGTATATCTTAATTCCTAGTTGCATGTATTGCAGAGCTTTAAATTCTAGATTCTATCAGTTCCTCCCTTGTCACCCACCCCCACTGGAAGGACAAGGAATTCAATACAGGCTGTGCATGTGAAATTACACAGGACATCTTCACAGTGGACATATTGTGGCAGTCTGATCATATGTCCCTCCTTGCTATCCCTCCCCCCTTTTTCTATTCTCTACCCTGTCCCTGTCCCTGTCCCTTTACTGAACTGTGTGCTTCCAGCATTCCTCCCCCAGACCCTGCCCTCCCCTCTGTCATCCTGCCTCTCATCCCCATGTCCCCTACTCTCCTGTGTGGCATGATACCAAGTTTAGAGTTTATCTCATTCCTTCCCTAAGCCAGATTCAATGAGAGTAAATGAAAGTAAAGTTGTAACAGTTATCCTTTGCCTCTTCTATATGGGATGATTTACCCCCATTTTGTATCTCCCTGTCTCCTCTCATTCTAGCCCTCTCCCACCTCAGAATTTCACCTTTTAAAGTATCATCCCTTCATATTCAATTGATCATGTACCTTCTATATGCACATATACACACATGCTCAGATATGTATTCATATGCATCTATAGCATCCTATATAGACATATGTGTAAGTATACATATATATATATACATACATACATACATACATTTGTATTCCCTTCCCCTATCCTTATACTAAGAAAAGTTTCATAAGTTACTATTATTGTTTTTCCATATTGGTATGTAAATAGTTCAACTTCGATAAGTTCCTTATGATTTCTTTCCCATGTTTACTTTTCATGCTTCTTGTGTTTGAATGTCAAATTTTCTGTTCAGTTCTGGTTTTTTCAGCAAGAATGCTTGAAAGTCCTTTACCTCATTGAATGACCATATTTTCCCCTGGAACATTATACTCAATTTTGCAGAGTAGGTGATTCTTGGTTTTAATCCCAGCTCCCTTGATCTTTGAAATATAATATTCCAGGCCCTTAGATCACTCAGTATAGAAGCTGCCAGATCCTGGGTTATCCTAATAGTGTTTCCACAGTATTCCAATTGTTTTCTCTTGGAAGCCTGTAATATTTTCTCTTTTAACTGGGGATTCTGGAACCTGGCAATAACATTTCTAGGAGTTTTCTTTTGTGGATCTTCTTGAAGAGGTGATTGGTGAGTTCTTTTAAGTTCTATTTTGCCCTCTGATTCCAAAACATCAGGGAAATTTTCTTTGAGAATTTCTTGAAGGATGATTTCCAAGTTCTATTTTTTTGGTCGTGGCTTTCAGGTAAACCAATAATTTTCAAATTGTCTCTCCTGGATCTATTTTCCAGGTCAGTGGTTTTTCAAGGAGGTATTTCATATTGCTTTCTATTTTTCATTTGTTTGTATTTGTTTAATAGTATCTTGGTTTATCATAAAGTCATTAGTTTCTACTTGCTCCACTCTAATTCTGAAGGAATTATTCTCTTCATATAGCTTTGCTGCTTCTATGCTGCCATCTTAGCTCCACCCCCCCTTACATAGCATCTTAATGTTGGAAGTAACCTCAGAGATCATCCAAACTAAACCATACGTGAACAAAAATTCCTTTTATAACAGTTGTAACAAGCTAACATTCAAATTGTCCCACTACTACTTGAAGAATTTAGCGGATGTGAGAGGGATGGACTACCTTTGATCCCCAAAACTAGTCTCTGATACATTTGGATACACTTAATTATCAGGAATTTCCCCCTTATATTGAGCTAAAATTTTCCTTTATGCTGTTTCATTTAAATTTAAATGAAAATTTATTAGTTGTCTACCAAATATAGGTATTGTGCTAAACATAGGGTATAAAAACCACAAAGAAGATATATCCTTTGCCCTCAAGAAGTCTACAGTCTAGTAGGGGAGATAAAATAAGTACTCATATAAATAATAAAAAGTTTACTACAAGCCCAATTTATAAGATATCCTGAAAGCTAAATAAGAAGTAGAAAACATGCAACAGTTATATTAATCCATGTATTTATACAGTTTATTCTATTTACGCATTTCAAAATTTTGTAAATCAGTCAGATAAAGAAAGGTCATCTAACTCTAAGTAAATAACAAGAAATGTAAATATAGTCAGATTACAATATCTCATTACCTATATAGTTTATATGTGTGTATTCCAAAAAAGTAAATGGTGTTGTCAGATATCATAATGGCTATGTCATAATATCATATGTTAATATTGTCATCAAATGATTGATAATGTATTATTATAATATAATAAATATAATAAAATGCAAATAAAACATAATAACAACATGGTAGATACAGAAACTTGGGCATATTATTTTGCAAAAGACTTTTGTTGTTGTTCTAGACCTATAATTTCAACAGGGTAAGTAATTTTTCAGTGTGAAATCTCTTCAAGAGTTGCCAGAGGCATTGAGAGGCTTATTGTCTTGCCCATTCTTACACAATAGTTACATGACAGAAGCAAGATGTCTGACTTCAAAGGCGGGCCTCTAAGACTTACATGCTATGCTAAGCTACTGTTTCTTAAGAACCTTGAATCCTAGGATTCCTTTGGCAATAATGGAATTGCCCCAAGGCTTCAACATCTTCATTCATTAGGAAGTCCTTGTTCTTGAAAATTTGGCCTACATATTCAGCAAAAAAGCAAAAAAAAAAATTGCTTGGTTGAGCCTTAGTTCTATATGCAACAGAATAAGCATTATTTATGTCAAGAATTCTAGTTCTAGCTCTAGCATTTAGTAGAATTTGGTCAAGTCACTTAATTCTTCTAGATCTCAGTTTTCTCCTTACCTAAAATGAAAAAGACAAGTGAGAACCCTAAGGTTCCTTCCAACTCTGAGATGCTGTCACCTATGCAAAATAGCTTTTTGTCTAAGCAGGCTAATTTAATGTATTTGCTAATCATAGTTAAAGGGACTCCATTTCCTTTAGAACAATCCCCAAATTTGTTACTCGTTCTTTCAGTACTAAATTGCTAGGTTTAAAGTAGTGATTTTATGAATTTATAAATAGTAGATTAATCTCTAATAGTTGCTCTTTAAAATAATTCAAATTGATATTCTATTGTCATGGAATTATTTTGTACATGGGCCCAAGAAATGAGAGATTCTGCCTCCATTCTGATATGACCCTTTTCAATCTGTTATAAGGAGTTTCATATTTAGGCCATCTGGCTTAAAAGTTCCTCTTTGCATTTATATTGATTTTTCAATTGTTCAAAAACAAATAGATGGCAATCCTTACTGTATTTATAGATAAACTGTGTACTGAAGAAATTAAATTTGTATAGTGAAGGGAAACTAGAATTTTTGGTGTAAATTTATCTGTAAATTCAGTTATCCTCTGGTAGGATATATTCAAGATGTCATTAGTATTATACAATGGCAATTGTATAGTAATAAATGTAATTATTTATAAATTTATAAATAATTATAAATAAATAATAAAACTTCCATAAATAAATGAAAATATCCATGTGCCAAAAAAAGAAAAGCATACAGATTTTTAGCAGGCAATTAAGACTAGAAATTGTAGCGTAGGTGCTGATATGCAGTTATACAAGGAGTTTTCTCACTAGAGGTTCTCTGCACCAATGAAATCAAAAGTGTAGTCCCTATCTTTCCATAGATTTGTGAGAGTAAATAGGTTTAGTAAAGGAAGAGACTATGTTATCATTGTTTTGTAGTTTTAAAGTTGCAATTCAACCCCACAGTCCTTTGGTCATGATATGAACTGACAGTTCTTTTTTACAATGTAATGAGTACTGCATCCTACTCCATGATAAAATTTAAATAAATTTTTCTGTAGCTGTTAAGAGTTTGAATTTTTATTATTTTGCTTTTCTCTTCTGCAGAAAGTATGACTACTGAGGTTATCTTATTATAACTTGATTCCATCATGGCCAAACTCTAGGTACTGTTAAACCATATACTGTATTATTACTCCAAGACTATAACAAGGTGATCTTTTTTCTATATTTTTATTTAATATTTTAGTTTTCCCCAATTACATGCAAAAACAACTTCCAACATTCATTTTTAAAACTGAGTTCCAAATTCTGCCTACACCACTCTCATTGAGAATATAAGCAATATGATATTGGTTATACATGTGTAATATACAAAACATATATCTATATCATTCATGTTGTAAAAGAAATCATAGACCACACATAAAACCAAAGAAAGAAAAGAAAGCAAACAAAGGATGCTTTGGTCTGTATTCAGATTCCATCAGTTCTTTGTCTGGAGATTGAGAGAATTTTTCATAATATGTCTCTCAGAGTTGTCTTGGATTTTTGTATTGTTTAGAATAGCTAAGTAATGCATAGTTGGTCATCTTATAATACTGCTGTTACTTTGTCTTCCAGGTTCTACTAATTTTGTTTTGTATCAGTTCATATAAATCTCTCCAGGTTTTTCTGAGAGCATCTAGCTCATCATTTCTTAGAACACAGTAGTATTCCATCACAACCATATGCTACAAGTTGTTCAGCCATTCTCCAGTTGACGGATATCCCCTCAATGTCCAATTCTTTGCCACAGAAAAGTGCTGCTATAAATATTTGGGTATAATTGCAAATTGGCACTACATAATGGTTGAATCAGTTTACCATTCTACTAATAATTCATTAGTGTCTCAATTTTCCCATAACCCCTCCAACATCCATCATTCTCTTTTTCTGTCCTATTAGCCAATCTAATAGGTGTTAGGTATTATTTCAATTTGCATTTCTCCAATCAGTAGTGATTTAGAGAACTTTTTCATAAGACTATAGATAGCTTTGTTTACTTCATCATAAAACTGACTGCTTACATTTTTTGATCATTTGTCAATAAGTGAATGGCTCTTCTTTTCAAAAATTTAACTCATTTCCCTAAATATTTGAGAGATGAGGTCTTTATCAAAGAAACTTACTTTAACAGTTATGATTGTTAACTGTATTCCCCTCCACCCTATTTCCTTCCTATTTATTCTGTTCTCTGTCTCCTTTCATTGTACCCTTCCTCAAAAGTGTTTTGCTTCTGAATATTGTCTCTTCCAACCACCATTCCCCACCCTTCTGTGAGCACACCCCTTCTATTATCCCCTTCCCCTCCTACTTTCCTGTTTGGTAAGGTGTATTTCTATTAAGTGTGTACGTTACTCTCTCTTTAAGCTAATTCTGATGAGAATAAGGTTCAAGCATTCCCTGCCACCTCTTTATCTTCTCCACTGTAAAAGCACTTTCTTGCCTCTTTTATATGAGATAATTTACCTCATTCTACCTCTCTCTTTCCATTTCTCACTTCTAAATTTTATTTTTTAGATATCATTTCATCATGTTCAACTTAAACCTGTACCCTCTGTCCACATATACTTTTTCTGATTGCCCTAGTGATGAGAAAGTTCTGAGTTGCAAGGATTGTCTTCCCAAATAGGAATATAAACAGTTTAACTTTATTAAATTTCTTATAATTTCCCTTTTCTGTTTCCTTTTTTATGATTCTCTTTAGTTTTGTATTTGGAAGTCAATTTTTCTATTCAGTGCTGGTCTTTTCATTAGAAATGCTTGGAAGTCTTCTATTTCCTTAAATGTTCATTTTCCTCTAGAAGGATTATATTCCATTTTGCTGGGTAGGTAGTTCTTGGTTGTAATCCTAGCTCCTTTGTTCTCCAGTATAACTTATTCTAAACCTTCCAATACTTTAATGGAGAAGCTACTAAATCTTGTGCTATCTTGACTGTTGATTCTTTCAATTTCTATTTTACCCTCTGGTTCTAAAATATCAAGGCAGTTTAATATTTTGAAAAATAAGGTTTAGGCTCTATTTTTGATCATGGTTTTTGGGAAATCCAATAATTTTTAAATTATCTCTCCTCGATCTCGAACATATTTTGCATTGTCTTCTATTTTTCATTTGTTTGGATTTGTTTTATTATTTCTTGATTTCTCATAGAATCCTTAGCTTTCATTTCCTCAATTCTAATTTTTAAGGAATTATTTTCTTCAGTGAATTTTTTGGGCCTTTTCCCATTTGACCAATTCTACTTTTCAAGACATTCTTCTCCTCATTGAATTTTTGAACCTGTTTTATCTTTTGGCCTATTATGGTTTTAAGTGTTATTTTCTTCAGTATTTTTTTGTGTATGCCCCCTTTACCCAGCTGTTGGCTCTTTTCATGATTTTCTTGTATCACTTTCATTTCTCTTCCCATTTTTTCCTACTTCTTTCACATGATTTTTACTGTCTATTTTGAGCTCTTCCATGGCCTGAGACCAGTTTGTATTTTCTTGTAGGCTTTATATATAAGAGTTTGACTGCATTGTTTTCTTCTGAGTGTATGTTTTTAGCTTCCTTGTTATCACAGTAACTTTCCATGGCCAGATTTTTTTTTTCTTTTCTTATTTTCCCACTCTATTTCTTGACTTTTAACTCTTTGCTAAACTGGGGATCTGCTTCCAGGGTAGAGGATGCACTGTCCCAAGAACTTCAAGAGGAATTTAAATCTGTGTCATTGAAGAGACTATCTACACTAAGAAAGCTACAATTCTTGAGACTCAATTTAACACTAAACTTTTAAAAATGGAAACTAAAAATATTAGAAAGAAAAGATGGAATCACTTCTTACCTCTGACTCATTTTAGCTCTAGGTGTGTCAACCCAAGATGGACCTTTAAGTAACATTGCTTTTCCTTTGTCTCTTTCACTTTACTAGCTGTTTATTACGTGTATTTGCAAAACAAAGAATCTCCTCCTTCAGTCTGAGTTTTCCCAAATGAATTTAGGAGCTGAATTTTGAATTCTATGTCATGAAATATTTTGATTTTGAGTCTATAAACAGTGAAAAATTTGGCTCAGAGGGAAATGTTTGGACTAAAATGTAGATTGTATTCAATTCATGGATAAGATATTTTCTAGAATTCTAGGAATGCAAAATGACATGTGCCATAATGGGCTTACCATTTTGTATGACACAAAAAAGTTCTCTCTCTCCTTCTCTCTTCCTCTCTCTCCCTCTCTCTCCCTTTTTTTCCCTCTCTTTCCCTCTCTCTCTCTCTCTCTCCCTCTCTCTCTCTTTCCCTCTCTCTCTCTTCCTCTCTCCCCCTCTTTGGTTTTCAACATTCATTTCCAAAAGATTTTCAGTTATACATTTTCTCCCCATCTTACCCCTACCCCCACTCCAAGATACTGAGTGAGCCTGCTGAATACCCCTTCCCTCAATCTTCTCTCTTTTATCTTTCCCCATGCTCCCTAACTTTCTGGTAGGGCAAGATGGATTTCTATACCCCAGTGCCTTTATATCTGATTTCCCAGTTGCATTACAAACAAGATTTCACAGCCTAATTATTTTCTTTAAATGATCTATATTTCATCTGTTGACATGGTATTCTTTCAGATTTACCTTAGCTCATATGATTTTAAATACATAATAAAATTCTTAACATCAAAGTGACATATGGTTGGTAGTAGCTGTGACATAG
Source organism: Pseudocheirus occidentalis (assembly GCA_028646575.1). NCBI lineage: Eukaryota > Metazoa > Chordata > Mammalia > Diprotodontia > Pseudocheiridae > Pseudocheirus > Pseudocheirus occidentalis. Next base: position 234,082,567 of record CM053594.1, on the reverse strand, counting down.
TAGAATAAACAGTATCATGTGAGATTAGTCTAAAAAATGTTTGGGAATTCTTGGGAAAATTGTTCTTGGAATTGTAGACATGTTCCTTGATTCTGGGAGCCTGAAACTCCAGACTGCTGAATGGAATTCTTTAATAAGATATTCTCTCCTTGAATGAACTGAGATTTTTTTAGATCTTGTTTTTGAATCAAAGAACCCTTTTATTCTCATATGATCTGTCTGATTACCCCAATTTATAATTTCTAACTTGCTTGGGTAAATATATTTGATCACTATCACAATGGTTCTTGTGCAGTAAGCATTTGGTGGGAGGGAACAGGGAAACTAAATTGTCTGAGAAAAAGTAAACCATTAATCTCCCTATTAGAAGCTATTTTGTAGCTTTAATTCTGAACTCCTCCAAACAAGCATCATACTCTTAGACTGGAAATATTTGATGCAATAAAAACGTTACATAGATCTGAAATAGATATAATTCTGTAATCTAAGACCACCCTAGAAAACAGAAGAGTAGAGGAATGAGCACCAAACCAGGGCCTTCTCTTGCTCAACTCAAAGGTACAAATGATTGTCTCCCTTGGAGACTGGGATGAGATTTTTCCAGATCCTTGATCTCATCCAAGTGTAGGTTCCTACAACTTTGCCTTCTAAAAGTCCCCAGGACCATTATTAAAACTGTCACACCAGGTTTGTTGCTTCATCTTCTTATGCTGCTGGATCTATAAGCTGTGTGGGTATATAGCATTAATATGTTATACATGAGACACGTGGGATCCTGATTCTGGTAAACCATTATATATGTAACAATTTGAAGTTTACAAGTGGTTTTAAGCTATGTCTAAAAAACATTCCTTTTCTCCCACTAAAATCTGTTTGGTTCCCCTACATCAGTGGTTCTTAAACTATTTTCATTCTTGGCACCATATTATTATTTGGTATGCACATGTGATAATCCATACAATCTATGGTATATCTAGTAAAATTTGTAGCCCATCCTTTCAGGACTCATGCTCTACATATATGGTGTTATTTCATTAAAAGTAAAAACATATTTATAACAAAACTTTTTTAGTACTTTAGCAACTAAATTTCCTAAGATCCAAGAGGAATCTACCTTTTTAGAAAAAAAAGTTATAGCAGGCTTCTAGTGCATTTCTTTTTTCTTTTGTAGGATAAGAAACCTACTCACTCAAAATGTTTGCTTTGTATTAAAACGAAGTATTTTTTCTGTGCTGTATCTTCCAAAGATATGATATTATAGTCTAGACACCCACACCCACACAGAAACACACACACACACATACACACACCCCCTATACACCATATATATACATATATGGACATATATGTGTGTTTATATGTGCTCAATCTCCTGTAATCACTAGTTACATACTCTTACTATGGCAAATAAATGCTCCTAATTTCTTTGTATTTACTAAAAGAGGGGAGAATCAGTGCTGTCAGTGATAAGGAAAGGAAAACAGAAACAAAAGGATCAAAGCAAATTCCTTTTACACCAATGTCAGTAAAAAATTAATACATCTATATCAATTATGTGACTTGTATGAAGAATTTTTATAAACATAATATTCAGGATTATGGATCCAATAAAAAGTATATTCATTTTTCATTATGAATTTTGCAATGCATCTCTTTTTCTTGAATCAGAAGAGGAGATAGAGCTTTTATATTTATATGATATTCCTTTCCATAGACTAGAAAGAACTGAAGCTCTGGGATTAAAATGGTATGGATGTTTTTGTCTGTAGTTATTTCTGGTTCTCAGTGCTTTGGGGGAGGTATGAAAGGAGGTGGAGTGGGGTGGGGAAGGGAAGAGACAGTGACTTTGGATGCAAGGGACTGTGAGAAGGCAGAACATTTAGAGAGTGGTGAGAGTCATTCCCTCAGAAGAGCATATAAGGGATTGTGTAAGACACGAATTCCTGACTTGGAAATCAGAGAAGAAACTAGGAGTTAGTACAAATGATCATGGTACAGCAAAGTAGGCCCAGAAGATATCAGGACAGTGACAAGAGCACTGGCAAGGTGTTAATCTGTGAAGGGCTTCATTATAGCACACAGAGCTTCCCCCATTCTCTTTTGCTCACCCATTTAACTAATCTCTGGTTCCATAGCTTCTGGTAAGAAAGAGAAGTCCCTCTGTCCCTCTTGGTGCCTTTCCAATCCATGGGTGTTTGTACATCATATCTCTGTATTGCCTTAATTCCTATATTATTTAAACAAAGAGTAATTGTTAAAGTGTGTGTCAACACCTAGATATAGCTTTGCAGGGGAAGCAAGAGTGGGGCAGCAAATGTGAACCTTTAAGGGGAGGAGATTTAAATTGCTATTTAGCTCACTCCTGCTGACTGGGGGCTTGTATTCAAAGAGAAAGGGAAATTTATTGATTTTTCTTAATAACTTCTTAAAGAATAAATAATACATTCATGAGAATACCACTGGCATTAGCAAGTGAATTAGGCTAGGGGGGAGTTAGGAATAGAATTAATGGAAAGTCTCAAGTCAAGTAAGGACCAAGTCTCTAGGTATGCAGTTCACCTTATATAAAGGCAGAAGGGAGAAAAATGACTGACAGTTGTGTCAGCCTCTTCACCAGTACACCCAGTATTACTTTTTCCTCCTATTATGAATTTTTTTTTATAGAACCAATGTTCAGAGTTAAGAGAGGCCTCAAAAGTTATCAAGTATGAGCCATACTTGAACATCTCTTCTGCAGTACACCAACAATAAATACATTTATTCTTTGCTTGATGATCTCCTTTGAGAGGGAACCTACAAAATCCTTATGATAACTCAGTATAACTTTGGATAGCTCTAATCATTAGGAAGATTTTCTTTATATCAATCTTAAATTTGTCTCTCCACAGCTTCCATCTTTGAACTTCATTTAGTCCAAACCAAACAAATTTAATTTCTTCCACAAGGCAGCTCTTAACATCCTTGAATATGGCTTTCTTGCCCCACTTATGTCTTTTCTAGATTTAACCATATGAGTTCCCGTCAATTGCACGTGGCATGATCTCAAGCCTTGTCTCAGAGGTGAGCCTTAACTTCATTGTTTATTTTCTCAGAAGACCTGTTAGAAATTTCTTTCCTAAGGCACGGCTGAAAAGAAAAATTGGAGAACAAGTTACATCATTGTAAAAAAAAAAATTCTGAGGTACTGGAGTACTAGTCTGGCTCTCCCACAAACTCATTGTGCATTTTTAAAAAGGATTGATCAATTTTAATTTTTTTAGAATGTGCCAATTTCAATAAGATGAATCATCCTTTTTTAAAGTTATTCCTTTATTTTAAAATTTGTATTTATTTTATTCTGAATTTAATAAATTAAAAAATATTTTCATGACATGGAATAGAAAAAAGGATGTTTGCATGTGAAACTGCAAATCTATTATGTACAACTTGTTATTCCTTTTAAATATATAATAAAATTACCATGTAAACATTTTCCCCTCATTTTCTTCCCTCCCCCACTTTAGAGATAGCTATCATTAGACACAAACATGTGTATGTATGAAAATCATTCTACACACACTTCTGTTTATCAGTTCTGTCTTTGTACACCCAGCATTTCCTTCATAGGTCCTTTGTAGTTAATTTGGGTACATATAATAGTCAAAATTACTTATTTGCTTAAAGTTGTTCTTAAAATGCTGTTGATGTTACCATATACAATATTCTCTTGGTTCTGCTCATTTCCCTCTTCATTATTTTTTGAGTCTATTCACGTTTTTCTAAGATCATCAAGCTCATCATTTCTTATAGCACAGTAGTATTTCATCATAGTCATATACCACAACTTGTTTAGCTATTCCACAACTGACAGGCATCCCCATGATTTCCAGTTCTTTGCAACCACAAAGTGAGCTGCTATAAATATTTTAGAACATATAGGTTCTTTTCCCCTTTCCCCAATCATCTTTGAAAATAGATCTAGTGGTGGTATTTCTTGAGTCAAAAAGTATAGGATGTTTGATACCTCTTTGAGCATAACTGCTTCTTCATATCCTTTGACCATTTATCAACTGGGAAATTACTTATATTTTTATAGATTTGATGAATCTCTTTGTATATTTTATATATGTCACATTTTTTTTGCTTTCTTTTTGATCTTGGCCACATTTGTCAAGTAAACCATTTTATCTCTCTGAGAATCAGATTCCTGATTTGTAAAAATGAAGTATTAGAAAAATGATCTGTAAAATACCTTCTAGTTCTCAAAGTCCACAATTATTTGAAGAAGTATTTAAATGATGACATCTGGGAACCTGTAATTCTTTCATCAAAAGCCTTCAGCAGCTCCCTTTTATCTCTTAAAAATATGGGATACGCGAACTTCTTTTAAAAGAGTATTTTCATAACTCTACTTCAATTGATCCATGGGAAGAGGAAATGGCAAAACTCTTAGGTTTTTTAAAAGAAAACTCCATGGACAGTATTAAAATGACAAAAAAATAATAAGACACCAGAAGATGAGTCCTTCAGTCTGGAAGGTGTTTAACATACTGCTGGGGAAGAACGGAGGACAACTACAAGTAGCTCCATTACTAATGAAGTTACTGGGCCAGAACCAAAAGGAAAGTCACCTGCAAATGTGTCTGGTGACAAAAGGAAAGTCCAATAGTATAAAGACCAACATTGCGTAGAAAATTGGAATATAAGATCTTTGAACCAAGGTAAATTGGATGTGGTCAAACAGAAGACAGAAAGATTTAACATTGACATCTTGGGTGTCAGTGAACTTAAATAGATGGTAATGGGAGAATTTAATTCAGGTGGCCCTTACATATACTATTATGGGAAAAGAATCTCTTAGAAGAAATGGAATAAGCCTGATAATAAAAAAGGGTGAGAAAAGCAGTACTGGGGAATAATCTCAAAAATGACAGAATGATATCTGTTTGAATCTAAGGCAAACTATTGATGATCAAAATAATACAAGCCTATACTCCAGTCCCTGATACCAAAGTTGATCAGTTCTATGAAGAACTACAATATCTTTTAGAAATAATACCAAGGATGTCACATTTATCATAGGGGACTGGAATGCTGATGTAGGAAATCAAAAGATAATCAGAATAACAGTTAAGTTTGACTTGAGTACAAATTAAAACAGGGAAGAGACTAATAGACTTTGTCAAGACAACCAGTTGATCACAGTAAACACTTTTACAACTAGCCAAAAGGTTACTCTACACATGGACATCACCAGATGCTCAATATAAAAATCTGATTGATTTTATACTTTTCAGCCAAAGGTGGAGAAGCACTATACAGTCAATTAAAAGAAGATGTAAAGCTGACTTGGCTCAGATCATGAGCTTCCTATTGCAAAATTCAGCCTCTAATTGAGGAACATAGAGGAAACCATATAGACCATACAGGTATGACCTAAGTAACTTCCCTTATGAATATGAAGTGGAAACAATGAATAGATATAGGGGAGTAGATCTAGATTGCCTGAAGAAATATGGACAGATATTCACAATGTTGTACAGGAGCCAGCAATAAAAGAACATTCCAAAGAAAAATGAGAGTTAGAAAGCAACATGTCCATCTGATGAGGCTTCACTGGTCCTTAGCTTTCCTCAATAGCTGAGGGAAGGATGAAGGGGAAAAGAGAAAGGGGAAGATATACCCAACTGAAAGTAGAATTCCCAAGAATAGCACAGAGAGATAAGAGAGTTTTCTTAAAAAGCAATCAAAAGAAATAGAAAAAAACTAGAATGGAAAAGGAAAAAGATCTCTTCAAGAACATTAGAGATATCAAGGGAAAGTTTCATACAAAAATGGACATGGTGAAAGACAAAGATGGTAGGGATTCAATAGACATAGCAGAGATTAAGAAGAGGTGACAAGAATATACTAAAAACCATACAAGAAAGTTTACACCATTATTGATAACTATGATGGTGGGGCTACTGATCTAGAGATAAATATCCTGAAGAATGAAATCAAGTGAGCCTTAGGAAGCATTGCTAACAATAAGGCTAGTGGAAGTGGTTGAATTCCAGCTGAGCTATTTAAAACTTTTAAAGTTCATGCTGTTAAAGTGTTGTACAAACCATGTCAGCAAATTTGGGAAACAGTGGCCTCTGTGTTGGAAAAAAAATCAGTCTACCTCACAATCCTAAAGGAGGGCAATGCCAAGGAATGTTCAAATTACCAAACAATTGCACTTATTTCACATGCTAGTAAGGCTATGCTTAGGATTCTGTAAGCCAAGCTTCAGCAATAAGTGAACCAAGAATCACCAGAAGAACAGACTGGTTCTTAAGGAGGCAGAGGAAATAGAGAGCAAATTGCCAACATTCCCTGGATTATGGAGAAAGCAACAGAGTTACAGAAAAATAATCTAATTTGTCTCCATTCATCCCTCTAAAGCCTTTGACTCTGTGGGTCACAAAAAATGTGGCAAGTTCTCAAAGAGATCATCTTATTTGTCTCCTGAGAAACCTGTATGCCTGCCCAGAAGCAACACTTAGGACTAAATGTGGAACAACTGATTTGTTTAAGATTGGAAAAGGAGCACAACAAAGCTGCATATTGTCACTTTATTTAATTTATATGCAGAGTATATAATGTGAAAGGCCAGGGTGGATGAATCAAAAGTCATACTAAAGGTTGCTGGGAGAAATATCAACAATGTCAAATAGGCAGACAATACCACTCTGATGGCAGAATGTGAAAAAGATTTAGGAAGGCTTTTGATGAGAATGAAAAAGGAGAGTATGAAAGCTGCCTTGAAATTTAACATTAAAAAAACCCTAAAATCTTGGCAACTGGTACCATCACTTCCAGGCAAATAGAGAGAGAAGAAATTGAAACAATATTAGATTTTCTATTCTTGGCCTCAAAGATCACTGCAGATGGAGACTGCAGCCATGAAATTAAAAGATGCTTGCTCCTTGGGAGGAAAACCATGGCAAATGTGGACAGCATACTAAAAAGTAGAGACATTGCCTTTCCGACAAAGGTCTATATAGTCAATGCTATAGTTTTCCCCCCAGTAGTGGTGTATGGCTATGAGAATTTGACTACAACAAAAGCTGAATGATGCAGAATTGATGTTTCCCAATTGTACTGGAGAAGATTTTTGAAAATCCCTCGAATAGCAAGGAGATCAAATCAATCAATACTTAACGAAATTAACTCAGACTTTTCAATGAAAGGTCAAACAATGAAACTGTAGTTTAAATTCTTTGGACACATCATGAGGAGACAGAACTTATTAGGGAAAAACCTGATGTTAGGAAAGACTGAAGGGAAAAGGTATGTCAGAAAATGAGATGGAGAGGTAGTATCATGGAATCAACAAACCTGAGCTTGGACAGACTTTGGGAGATAGTGGAGGATAGAGGGGCCTGGTGTACTGTGGTCTGTTGGGTCATGAAGAATCAGATACCACTGAGTGACTGAACAATAACAACTTCATTTATAGTAGTTTCCTTTGTAATCCTATGTATTTTATTTTATGTTTTTAATCATTATTCTGGGAAAGGGTGTGTAGGTTACACCAGGTTGACAAAGGGGTTCCTGACATAAAAAAAGGTTACAAAGCTCTTCCTGTAAGAGAAACTGTTCTTTGTACAAAATTGCTTCAACCATCGACTAGGTTCCTTTCCCAAATTCTTTCCTTTTAATTTTTTCTTTTTAAAAAATTTTGTTTATATAAGGGAGTTTCTATAATCACTAACACTCCTCTGATGTGTTTCTTTAAAGTCCTGTATATTATTATTTTCTTTGATCATAGAACCCATTAATCTTTTTAACTATCACAATGCATCCAGAATAGACTAACTCTCAAGGCAGAAATAGCAGGAGTATCAGTGAAAGCAAGTGTGAAAATATGAATAAAGATGACTATGGACCTTCTGGGAGTCTCACAAAATCTTCAGAGTTAGTCCTATAAAAAAGATTTTTCACGTGTAAAGTAATGATTAATACAACTGAACAATGCTTAAAAGATAAAATGGATTGTCTATATATGCATGCAGTGAACATCCATCATTGTAGGTACTCATGCAAATGTTATACAACTATTTTGAGAGCAATATATAGGTGATTCGTGTTTTAGGTAGACAGATATAGATGACCCCTAAGGTCCTTTCTGATTCTCAGATACTATCATTTGATAAGCCATTGAATGGAAAATGGAAAATTCAAACTCTGATACAATATCCTAACCATGCATATGCATAACAAGCATTCACGCCAAAAAAAAAAAGATGTATCATTCAACCTTTTGGATAAATAACACAGGAAAAGCTCAGCTATAAGGTGGAAGAAGTCAAGATAAAATGACAGGGCCTTGAGAAGCATCCCATATAAACCTGCCTTTCTACAATTTTTCCACCTAACTTTAGCTTCCACCGCTCTGCGATTGCAAGCAAACAAGTAGTTATCACCTTGTTTCAGCTATTTAATTATTTAGCATTTTGTTTCAGTTCAAGTTTCTTTTAAGCCTTGCCCAGGATAATATCAAGTCTTTGTTAAGAAATAGAATTTGTGAACCCCTGTTGCTGATGCAACAGTAAAGGGTGGAACAGAGAGGACCTTAATGAACATATATAAGAAGAATCCCAGTCTGAGAGAGAGCAGAACTGAGAGAGCACTTGTGGTGGAGGATTTTGAGAAGGGAATATTTGTGGTGGCAGCACTCTGTCTCTTCTCTCTGTGTTGATTTTTGTTTGTGATGTGTGTTGAGTTCTCAGACATTGTTGTTGGGTCTGTGTTGATTTCACAGGAAGACAGTGAACTGATGATTGTGCCGGCAATATATATGAATGTCATTGTGGCTTTGTTAAGCTTTGTCTTCCCAGGAACAGAAACTGTGAAGGACTTGAGGTGGACTGGACACTGTGAGCTTCAATATGGAATAGAAACTGGACAAGGAGCTGGATGAGGAGCTGAATGAGGAATTGGGAGCTTTCTGCCTTTGAACCCAGGTGATAGCTGGGTAGATTCAGGTAGCAGCTGGACCTGTGGAAGAGGAACCATGGAATTTGGGAGCCAGCCTTGGGTAAGATGAAAAAGACCACTCCTTGGGTACCTGATGCTGACTGAGAACATCATGAATTATTTTGGCCTAGGTTTGAAGAACTTTGACTTTGTACTTTGAGTTCCTTAAGAAGTCTTGAGTTAAGGATGATTGGAGACTAATCTCCAATTAAGAAGAAAGAAGACTTGTTGACTGAAAGATTGAGACAATGTGACCTAGGGGTGGAGAACTTTGACCTTTGTACTTTGTGTCCATTAAGGAGGCTTACTTCTTAAGCGCAATTGAGTTAAGGACTTACTGACTGATATCTTTTGTTTAAAACTATGTGGCCACTTTGGTGAAACTATGTGGCTACTTTAGTGATAACTTGTTATGTCATAACATTGTGAATGCTGTACTTAGTTTTTTGTCAATATTTTGTCTTATTTTATTACTGAATAAATACAGAGTTCACTATACTATGTAATCAGGACCTTGAAGCTATTCACAGCAGCAGTCCTCTGGAAAGCTGCTTTTGTTTGGCTTTACACCTTTCCAAGTAGGTCATATAGTCTGATGCATTTTAGCATGGAAGAGATAAGGCTTCTATTAGTCTTACAATTATTTGGAAGCCTAGATTCAAACTGTTCTAGTTGGCTCTAATGTGTAGAATTAATTATTATTGACTAAGAACAAGAACTAGGTACAGATTTTGGTTTGCTATAAGGAAGATATTGAGACTGCACTTGTGATTTCATTAGTATTGTGAATTCTCAAGTGAAACTGCAGATTTTCACCTTTTCAGCAACTTAGTATTGTATAGCTACCTAACATTAAATAGTTAAAAGACTTGGCTAGGATCACCTACATGGTATACATCAAAGACAGTATTAGAAATCAGATTTTCCTAGCTTCAGGACCATTCTGTCCACTATGCTTTGCAAGTTCTTAGAGTTTCATAAAGAAAAATTTCTCAATAGTTAAAAATATTCAGAAATGACATGAGTTGATTCAAGAAGTAATTGATTTTCCCAAATTAGAGAGAGGTTATTAAACAGAATTTAGAATAAGGAATATTATAGAGCAGTGGTTCTTAATATTTTAGGGGTATCATGCATCCCTTTGGCTGTCTGGGGAAGTCTATGAACCCTTATCACAATCATCATTTAAGTGTATGAGATAAAATACATAAAATTACAAAGGAACCTGTGTATTGCTTCTTACTTCCATGTAAATACTTGCCTTGTGTGAATTCTCTATAAAATAGTCTGTTAGACAAATGTGTTTTTGGCATTCACACAAGGTAGTCAGTCAATCAGAGTTGCACTCTCTGCAATTCAAATGGAAATGATTCAGTTTCCTGTTATAGTGTCCTGGTTTCACAGCCATACAACAATGAGGTCATCATAATGGCTCTGTAGATTTTTAGTTTGGCAGGCAGTCTAATACCTTTTCTCTCTCACGCTTTCCTTTGGAGCCTCCTAAATCCCAAGTTAGATCAGACAATACATGCATCAAGTTTATCAGTGTTGACATCCCTGGAAAGGATACTGCTAAGGTACATGAAATTATGCACAGCATTTGCGATCTCTCCATTTGTTGTAACTGATGGTTCCATGTATGGATGGTGTGATGCTGGTTGGTGGAGATGTTCTGTTGAGAACACTATGGAAGTGTGCTTCCCATCTATCCAGGATCACATATTTGTCACTAATCAATGTGATTTCATCAGCGTTGAGTAGCTGAGATGTGCCATAGGTCTTTGGCACATAGCCTTTGGGACATTATAAAAGTGATTTGGATTGTTACTATTAGCACGAGGCTGAATTTCTTCTGGTTTCTTAGTGAGCCAAGAATCCTACATCTCTCTAAGCTTTACTCATACTTTACTTTTGATGGAGTTAAACATTACTTTCTTAGAGATAGATAGAGTATCCTGCTGGTAAATCCTGGGCAGTTCTAGTTTTTTATTTAGCAGCTTCTGAATTATTTTGTCATTTTCTTCAAACCAATAACCTCCTTAAATCTTACATCCTGTCACCCTTCTCCTTACAATGACACAGTCTAATAAATGCTAGTGGTTGTTAGGAAGGTACATCCATGAAGTTTCATTGCATTTATGGAAACAGAAAACAGCACAGGTGATGAAGTCATGAGATGTACAAGTCTTTAATAATAAGGGACCATTGCTATTTTCATTTTTGACTCAATGCCTCCCAAAGACTCCCTGCTATATTTGATAGTCTGTGCCTACTCTGGTGTTAAAGTCACCTAGACTTTATAAGCTCATCCTCTTTTGACACACTGATGATGATGGTCTTCAGCCTTCATAAAATTTTTCTGTGACCTCATCAGGGATCATCATGGTGGAAGCGTACACACAGATGATGATGGTGATTTTCTGCAAGTAGCAACCACATTGTCATGGACCTGTCATTCACTCCATTTGGTAGGCTTACAAGATTGGTGACTAGATTAGTTTTGATTGCAAAACCTGTGCCATCTTTGCAATTCTCCCAATCACTGCAGTCACAGAAAAATATGCATCCAGCTCCAACTTTGGTAATCTGGACTTCATTTGCCAGTCTTGTTTCACTCAGGGCTGCTATTTGGATATAATATCTGCTAAGTTGTCTCACAAGAACTCTTCAGCTTTCAGGTCTACTGGATTTTGTGTTGTCCATAATTGTAAACACATTCCATGTAGCAGTGGTTACTAGAATCATCTTCACAAAAGTTTTTGTACATCTTTTATGCTTCAACCACAGGGTAGAATCCCATCCTGCTGTGGCAAGGAGGCCAAAGTTAGGCTAGGTGAAGCATTCAATTTTTAGAATGCCTTTTTTAGCCCTTTTCTCATCCCAGGCCTAGGCCGCTTAGGTGCAGGGTTGTGACTACAGTTCCCAATGTATCAGCACCTACTGTTTTGCTGTTTTGTCATAGGACTTTGAGGTAGATAAAAATGGTAAAATAGTATGAGTGATGTCTTTTGATTTGAATGTAAATTTAAATGAGGCAGATTTTCACATAGTCATTAGCCTCATTCTCTCTTCCACTGACATCAGAATCCAGTGGTAAGATGAGACTCAAAATGACTGGCAATGGTTGAGAATGCAATGGATGACCTTGGTGTCTTTGACATCCAACAAAGCTTTAAGTGCTTCACAGTACCTCCTTCAGCCACCTTCATGGCCATTGGAACAAATTGTTCCCATCTGCCTATTCCACAGATGGAAGTTATAGACATCCTCCTAACTGACTGATGGTTTTGGGATACCTTCGTTACCCTTCCCTTGGTTTTTAGCCCATCTGTCAAAATGGTTTACTGTAGTGTGACCATTACATATGCTACAGATTCTTGGAGTCACAGGTAAGAGTTGGGTGAATCAAATGGACCTCAAAGACTGAAAGCAGCCCTGAAAACGGCTTGGCAGCTCCCATACCAGAAGTACTAGTCTTCCTTCAACATCCATATGCCCTGGGGCATATGGCGGCACAGTGAATAGAGCACCAGCCCTGGGGTCAGGAGTACCTGAGTTCAAATTTGGCCTCAGACACTTAACACAAAAAACTAGCCATGTGACCTTGGGCAAGTCACTTAACCCCAACTGCCCTCCAAAAAAAACAAAAACAAAAACAACATCCATACACCCCAGTTAAACAAAGATAAAAACAACATATTTTCCAACAAATATTCATAAGCAAGTTAAACAAATTCCCATATGATTTAATTCATTTTTCTTTGTTTTACTCTGCGTATTTAGTCTATCATCTTTCTGTTATGAGGTAAATAGCATTCTTCATCATCAGTCCTCTTGAATCATTGTGGATCATTACATTGTTCAGAATCCTTAAATCTTTCAAAATTGTTCACTTAAAAATGTTATTGTTTAGCTATAAATTGTTCTCTTGGTTCTTTTCACTTCATTCTGCATCAGGTCATACAAGTCTTCTCAGGTTTCTCTGAAACTGCCTCATCATTTCTTATAACACAATAGTCTTTCATTACACTCATAACCTATAATTTATTTAGCTATTTTCTAATTTAGGGGTACTTTTTAATTTTAGTTCTTTGCCACTATACACAGAACTGATATTTTTGTACACATAGGACTTTTCCCTCACTATCTGAGGCAAAAGCCTAGTCATGTTATTGCCAGATCATAAGATATGTACAATTTAGTAGCTTTGGGTCCATAGTTCCAAATAGCTTTCCAGAATGACTTTGTCAATAAAAACCTCTATCGGCAGTACATAATTGTGTCTGTTTTCCCACAGACCATACTACATTTGTCATTATCCTTTTTGTATACTTTGCCAATCTGATGAATGTCAAGTGAAAAAACCTCACAGTTGCTTTAATTTGATGCAACAAGCTGTAAACTAGTCCATGAATTATTATATGCTTATTGCTTAGCCAGTAGGCTAAAAGTAGGAATGGGGCTGAAATAATAGTATTGAGCAGGAGATAGTTGGACCCCATAATATGCTCACATTACACACTAAAAATTATCTGTAACCTTGAATCTTTAATTTGCATATCCAGTATGTTTTATGTGACTGTTAGCCATAACTTTTCACATTTTAATGATTGGCTTTCACTTCTGTCAATATGAACACAGAGTATATAAGAGAAAATCTGTAGTAGAGGAAAGAGCCTTGTAGTCAGGGAATCTGGGTGGGAATATCAGCTCTTGCCCTACCTGTGTAATAATGACATATATAATTTAGTCTCTGAGTCATTGTTTCCTTACTTATAAAGTAGACTGAATAAATATGTGAACCACCTACCTCTGAGGATTTGTTGTGAAGATATTTTGTTAACTTAAGTATACCAAAACAGTCCAAACTGTTGCTAATGCTATACCAAAGAGCCTCCTGTGATATAATACTGCCAGTAGAACTATTGACTTTGTGAGAGGAATTTTTTTTTGTTGAATGATAAATTTCATCTGCATTAATGTAGAAAACTGAGGTCCTAAAGCTATGAGTTAGAAATGCTTTCTATGGCTGTAATAGCCTAATGTTTAACAGGATTATTAAACTATCTAGTCAAGTTATTAGTGCATAAAAACACATAGGGAGTTTCAATTGAGTTTGAAGCCTTTTTAGACTTATTAGACTGTAAAATCCTCAGCCAGTCTGTGCATTCTGATAAGAAAATGTAATGATGAAAGTTCCCTGTGTCTTCTTATATCTAGATTCCTTGTAATCCTTTTGCTTTGGATCCTACCCTGCTCTGTTTATTCAGTAAGGAAAAGTAATAGAATTGAACGTTGCATCTAGTACTTTTGGCATATCCAGAAATGCATCTATGCTGTTTTATATACTTTTGAAATGATAAAAATACACTTACAGAAGCAATTGTTTTTCAGAACATTTTTTTCTTTAAAAGCAAATCTGTTGGGGCGGCTAGGTGGAGCAGTGAATAGAGCACCGGCCCTGGAGTCAGGAGTACCTGAGTTCAAATCCTGCCTCAGACACTTAACACACACACACAAAAAAAACTAGCCGTGTGACCTTGGGCAAGTCACTTAACCGCAACTGCCCTCCCCCCCCC
>CM053594.1:234056746-234067503 GCA_028646575.1 Pseudocheirus occidentalis | reverse complement strand
AGATTCACTTTCACAGAATTTTGTTAATTTAATTAAGAAATAATCTGTTTAAATGATTACTAAAAATTTAGTGCACATATTCCATATTGTACTAGAGATGTTCCTATTTATCCAACATATCCACTATAAGATAAATGATCAATTCATTCAAAAGTAGTTATTGTCATAGTTCTAAAGGCAAGAAACTAAGACAGGAAGAACAAAGGGTAGCATTTCTATTGCTTCTATTTTTAGTCACCTTCCTGTTAGTAAGAAGAACATTGACATTAGGGACATTTGTCTCCTTGCTCTCTGTGGTTTTCCCATGATGATACGCAGTTTTATTCCTGTCAAAATTGCTGGTCAGAGGAAGAACAGAATTTGTTGCCATAAAAAGGCACTATGGTGGATTGAAAAGAACAATAGCTTTGGAGTCAGGAAAGATCTGGGTTCAGATTCTTCCCAAACATTTATTAGCCATATAACCAGGAACATGACATTTAGTCTCTCTAAACCTTTGTCTACTCATTTCTAAAATGTGGATAATAATTCTGGCAATACCTACCAAACAGGTTCATTCATGGTAAGGATCAGGTGAGTTTGAGTGTGTGAAGGTCATTCATTATGTTGAGTTCAGGGAACCATAAAATGTTGAGTTTTAGGGGTGCTTGAGAACCCAAAATGCCGGGTCCTGCTGAATGAATTCAACTCAAGTCTTCTCTCAGCCAAAGTAAAGCAAAGCTTGTTAAAGGTTCTCCATAATGGTTAGACTCTTATGGAGCCTGGGTATCTGTGATGCATGTATTGGACAAGTGCACCAGAATAATCCGACACAGAATGAGTCTGGGCTGCATAATTCTCGGCTACCTCAAGATGGGCAAGATGGAGCTTATATACATAAAGGTTGTGGGAAGGTTCTAGGGTTGGTCTACAGGAGGAGTTTGGGGAGGGTCTTGAGGAGAAATCAAATGAAGTCAGACTCCAGTAATGAGAGATTAAGTGTGGGAAACAGCTGGAGACTACCTGGAGACGACAGACATTGAAAAGCCAGGCTAGTTTAATGGTGACAGATTTGGGTATAGATATTTTGATGGGATCAAGTGGGGCAGTAGCTGGACAATGGAGGGTTAAGCTAGTAACAGAGATTTGGGTCTAGCTATAATGAAAGGCTTATGGCCTCAGGCAAATGCCTCATCAAATGGGGGAGATTCAATGAGATTTCAAGGGACTTCCCAGACCCTGTACCCCATCATTTATATTCATAAGCTTTTATTCCACATTCTTGCCTTCTATTCTCTCAACCACTTTAGAGAGCAAAAGGCAATATCAAAGGCATATTGGCCCCATTGTGCAAAAAGAAAGAAAAAAATCACATGACCTTTCTTGGATGCAGAAAATGAACCTAAGACTAGAGTGGATTTTACTGAAAAGGGTTTCTGGAACTATACCCCATGAGGGTAAGTAAAGTAGATTGTGTTATGATTTGAAGAAAATGTAGGGTTAGAAAAGGAATTAAATGAAAGGAAGTTTGCAAAGCACAATAGAAGACCTGGCTTAGAAAATGCATTAGCCTGGGGTAAGAGAACCAGAACAAAGGAAAAGGCTGGAAGAAAAAGAGAAAATGTGGTCAGACCTACAGAAAATTGAAGGGTGAAGTTCCAATGGAGATACAGTTCTTATAAAGAACAAGTTGTAATTATATTTTAAAAGGTTTATAAAATCAGAACCCAGTGTAGAGAAGACTAAAATATTGCTCTACATTTTTTTTCCAGTGAAAGTTCAAATGCAATAATGGGTTTAATATAATTTTTAATGCAAAGCTGAAGTCAGTTGAGACTGAATTTGTCAACATCAATGATGGGACTGCTTTTAGAGACTTCTAGTCCTTAGCAACTAAATCATAATACAAATATTCCATCTCCTGGGTTTGGGGCCACATACATATTATTCAGTCCCTATGAATTCACATAGTGTAATACCTAAATCAGCAATTAAAAACAACTGTAAAGATTTACACTGTTAAAGGTGAGAAATAAAAGATATAGAATGGCAGAGCTAGAAGGCAATTTAGAGATGATTGTCCTTTTCTAAATTCTATTTGTTTTCAAAGTTAGTGTACCTTTTAAGTGCTTTTAAAGTTGCAAATGAATGACCAGGAGATATGAAAACAATCATATGAAGACTCTGCTGCACGAATAGAATTTAGTGGTATAGTCAAATAAATGAGTCAACTAAAACGTTTCCTTTATAAACAAGTTAATCTGACATGTATCTAATGATGATGCATAACTACCATTGTACTATATGATAATTAAGCAGAAATGGCAAGTCAATCACAAAAATGACTTTCAATAACTCAGTCAAACAAGTGATTTAATGAATTAACCAAGAGCCAAGGAAGGTGGAGAAACAGGGCACTGAAATGGAGTGGCTGTTAAGCACTTCTGAAGGGATAGGATATATAATCCAGAAAGGGGATTCCTCCTTTGTTCAGCAGAGAGACCCAAATTTTGGATCTCATCAGTTTGCAGATATGCCAATATCCAGGTCAAGGTAACCAGGACAGGGTGGACAAAATCATAATGCATTAGGGTCAGGCAGCCCCTAGCACTCTCTAAGGGGAATTTCCCTATTTTATGGGAAATATAGGTTAAAGGTGTCAAATCAGAGCATCAGAGAAGAAGCTGGTGAAAGAGAAATGTGTCAATGAACTACTGCTTCACAAAGAGAGAATCCTAGAAGCCACCAAATCTTTTCCTTCATGATCTCAGAGACAGCCTCATTTAAAGGATGTACACAAGGGATGTATAATGCAAACAGTTACTTTTTGTGAATTCTAAGTTTTGGTCCCTGAGGGCAAAGTCCCAGTCACCTCAGCCTAATTATAGTTTAGGAATGATCGGAAAAATCAGCTTAGAATCATTGAAGATGCTATACAATTTTCCAAATTGAGTCCAGTTTAAGTTTTTCCTCCTATGAAATATTGGCCCAATTCATTGAACATCTGTAATCATGAGCATGGGGCCTGATGTTTTTATACTGCTCTGACTTATGATTCACTTTACATATATGACCATATTTCATCCCTGCAATAAACATGTGATGAGTTGGGTGTTAATATTTTCCCCATTTTACAGATAAGATTTATACAAGTTAGCACTGGGATTTGAAGCTAGGTCTTCCTGCTTCCAAGTCCAGTTGTCCATTCATTACACCACATTACTCCCCAATAAGCCAGCTGTGATTTCCAAAAGTATATATTGGAAGTCTAATTCAATAGGTTGCATGTCCAACTAGAAGTCACAATGTTAGGCATTATTCATTCTTTGGTTAGATGTTTAGACATTGTACATATGAATATGTAAATATTTGAGTGGGTTTTTAGAGCTTTCTGAGGTCAATAAGGATATCTATAGACTTTGTCAATAGGGAAAATGTCTTATCTTTGGACTTTTAACTGATCTTCTTTAATGAGACTAATATTTCTTTGGTAAATATATTTCCCCTTTTTATGCTTTTATTAATGTTGATGATACCCCTTTAACTGTGGAACAAAGTTGTCCCTCCAAACTCCTCCCCATGTTCTGATCAATTAAAGAATCTTGTGTAGCTTGACATGCATAAATACTAAGTGTGGTACTGACCCAACCCCCATACATGCTTTGTATGTACATAGCTGTTTACATATTCTCTCTACCATTAGAATTTGACTTCACTGAGTACAAGGACTGGAAGGTATACCTACAGGCAATTTTACTGGTATTGCATGGTAATCAAGCACCAATTAGGTAGCCACCATATGCCTAGCACTGTGCTTAGTGCTGAAAATACAAAGGCAGCATCATGGTCCTTCATGGCCATTGAAACCAATTGTTATCATCTGCCCATTTCATCAAGGGAAGTCATGACATGCTTGGGGCAGACACCTCCCTAATTCACTTACTGATTTGAAACCTGTTGGTTACCCTCAATCAGATTTAGCCCATCTGTCAAGATGTTTTTTTTCCAGGATGTGGCCACTGTGAAGGCTATAACTTCTAGGAGGCATGGGTGAGAGATGGACACCAAAGCTGGATGAACAACCCTGAAAAGGGTTCAGCAAGCCCTCTCCCCAGAAGTGCTAGTCCTTCATGAACACCCCATACAATCTTTCTCTATGTATACTTCTTCTAATTGCCTTAATAATGAGAAAGTTCTTAGGAATTATAATTATTATCTTCACATGTAGGAGTGTAAACAGTTTAACCTTATTAAATCCTTTATGATTCCTCTTTCCTGTTAACTTTTTTTATGATTCTCTGAAATCTTTTTTTTTTTTTAAAGTCAAATGTTCTATTTAGCTCTGGCCTTTTCATCAGCAATACTTCAAAGTCTTCTATTTCATTAAATATTCATTTTTCCCCTGAAGTACTATACACAGTTTTGTTGGGTAGGTGATTCTTGGTTGCAATCCTAACTCCTTTGCCCTTGAGAATATTATATTCTAATCCCTCCAATCCTTTAAAGTAGAAACTGCTAAGTCTTGTGTTATCCTGACTGTGACTTCACAATATTTGAATTGTTTCCTTCTGACTATTCATAATATTTTCTCCTTGATCTGAGAACCCTGGAATTTGGCTATAATATTCCTGAATGTTTTCATCTTAGTATCTCTTTCATGAGGGACTGGTGGATTCTTTCAATTTCTATATTATTCTCTGTTTCTAAGATATAAGAGCAGTTTTCCTTAATAATTTCTTGAAAGATGATGTCTAAGCTGCCTTTTTTTAATCATGGCTTTCAAATAGTATTATCAAATAGTAGTATTATTTGATTTCAAATAGTTCAGTTTTTTTCATTCAAGTTTATTGCATTAAAATCAAAGCACCACAGTCTGCCAAAAAATATACCAATGTATTCTTGGTCAACTTTTTACTCCACATAACAGTTTCATTTTGGTAAGATAAAAATCAATTCCTGAGTATATTTAAAATTGTATCATCCCTATTAGACTTTGAGGATAATGTTGAAATGTAATATATTTGTTTAAATCCAGGCACTCTTCCAAACTTCATCTCCTCAATTGCCACAACTATTTCCTCACACAGTATATTGGGTACTAAGTTGGTGAAGCCTAAAAGTGATAGGAATAGATCCATCTGATTAGAATAGATGACCACAGAAATACTAGAAACTCTATTCTATTTTTTGGTCTATTTGCTGTCCTCTTAATAGTTTCATTTATAAGTGTTTTCAGGATGTTCTGGCTCAGCTAATTCTTTTCTGAGTTCTAGGCAGAATTTTATTGCCCCTAGAAACTTTTTTTTTAAAACTTTCTATATATTTTTTTTCTTTATTGTTTTGCTATCAATTTAATGAACACCAATTAAAATGAGCAATTCTACCTATATTGTTGAACAGAAGGAAGGGCTTATGCTTGAAACTGAGTCTCTTTAGGAGATCTTGCTTTTATTTTTAAGGAAAAGATTGTGGTTCCTTTTTGCTTTCTTTTTTTCTTTTTCCTCCTTTTGGGGGGGGGGGGAATCCTATCCCTCTCCTCCCACTCCTTCCTACCTCTCTACAAATCCCATTTAAAGGAAAAAAAGCAAAACCCTTGTGACAAATAAATATAGCTAAACAAAAGAAATTCCCTTATTGGCCATCTCCAAAAAAGTATCACATTTTGCATATCAAGTCCATCATTTCTCTATCTAGAGGTAGGTAGCATGTTTCATATTGATAGTACAGAATCAATATTTATCAACTTATGTATATTAATCAACATATATTAATCAGCATTAATGTAACAATTACTACATGTTCTCAAGTTACTTGAAGTTGTCTGACTTTTCATTTTGGTATTGTAAAAATTCCTCTGTTTCTGTTTACTCTGCTTTAATAAATGTGTTTTCCTAGGTTTCTTCAAAATTTCTCTTGTCACTTCTTAGGGTTCAATAATAGTTAAATATATATTCATAAATCAAATTGTTCAATCATTTGCCAATGATCCCTCCACAAATTTTTGGTTCTTTGATGAAAAATGTACTATAAATATTTTCATAAATATGAGTAATTTTCCTCTTTCTGTGATCTCCTTAGGCCTAGTAATGGTAGCACTGAGCCAAATGGCATACATCAATTAGTAACTCTGGTATCATAGTTCTAAATCACCTAGCAGAATGGCTGAAAAGGAATACCTACATAATATGCTTAACATAACTGTCTTCCCATAGCTTTTCCAACATACCATTTTCCTTTTTTAACATCTTTGCCAATCAGATGGGTATGAGGTTGAACTTCAGGATTGCTTTCATTTGTACTTTTCTAATTCTTAATTATTTGGAGCATTGTTTTCATATGTTTGTTGATAACATGGATTTCTCCCTTTGAAAATTGTCTTTTCATATCCTTTGAAAAGTTATATATACCTTAGTAGCTCTCACTTTTTTGTGAAGTGATACTTAGAACCTTATTTTGCCCTTACTAATATTTTGTAAAAAGAGCTTGTGTTTTAAGTGTTTTCCTTGGGTGCATTCTTTCTGCTATTGGAGAAAACAAATTTTTGACTGAGAGAGTGTTTCATATCCTTTCTGGTTTTCCGCTATGAAAACAGCTTCATTATGGGTTAAACTCTAGTAAGTCAATCAGTAAATGTTAATTCAGTACCTATTATGTACCAGTCACTGGGAAGAGCATTAGAAACACAAATAAAGGTAAAAGCTAGCAGGGACAAGTGACAAATACTGGAGGGGATGTGTGAAAATTGGAATGCTAATGCACTGGTGCTGGAGTTGTGAACTGAACTAATCATTCTGGAGAGAAATTTGGAACTATGTCCAAAAGACTATAAAACTATGCATAACCTTTGACCCAGAAATAGCACTACTACATCTGTATCCCAAAGAAATAGGAAAAAAGAGGGAAAGAACCTATATGTACAAAAATATGTATAGCAGCTCTTTTTGTGGTGGCAAAGAATTGGAAACTGAGGGGATGTCTATAATCTGGGGAATGGCTGAACAAATTGTGGTATACAAGTGTGATAGAATATTATTGAGCTATAAGAAATGGCAGCAGGATGGTTTCAGAAAAACCTGGAAAGAATTGCATGAACTTAGACAAGTGAAATGATCAGAACCAGGAAAATATTATACACAATAACAGCAATATTGCTTGATGATAAACTGTGAATGACTTATATTTTCTCAGCAATACAATAATCCAAGGTAATTCAAAGGACTCAAGATAAAAAATGTAATCTACCTTCAGAGAAAGAACTGATGAAATCTGCTTACTCTACCATCTTGGCTCCTTGGTCTATCAATGAAAGTTGAAGTGATTTGATTTAAGGCATGATCCTTAAGAAAGAGATCTAGCCTGTAAACCCTCAGACATCATGCAAGGTTTTTATGAATAAAAAAAATTCTTTGAAAGTACCTTTAATTCTAATTAAGTGGGCTTTAAGGTTATAATTTGTTTTCAGACTTCATTTTCTAAAAACAAATAAATTAATTACCTATCTGTTAGAATATGATGTCTCATGGCTCTCTTAAAGCATGTCTCACAAGATCAAGTGCCCTAAGATCCATGAGTGGTAGCTGCAAAGTGGATGTGAAAGCATTTTGTAAAGTGTAAATTAAAACTCCACAGAAACATAATCCACAATAATATCAACTGATGATGAAGAGTAAGAGGAGGAGAAGGATTTCTATGGTTTTACTTATAAATTTATTTTTATTGGACTTTTTCACATCACCTAAATTTCCTCCATGCCCCTTCCCTTCTAGAGAAATATCTCATTAATATATGTATGTGTGTGTGTATTTATATATATATATATAATATATATTGTAAATATATATAATATTTTAAAATAAATATATAATATTTTTAAAAGAAAAATGTGGAAAGGAAAAAAAATCAGCAAAACCTCAGTAAATTGAAAAATTCAGATGTTATATTTGGTGCCCCATACCCATGAAACTTTCCACCTCTTCAATGGAAGGAGGTATCCTTGTTTCTTTGGAGCCAAATGTGATATTTTCTTTAAGTTGTCTGATGGTTGCTGTTCTTTTCATTTGCATTGCTGTAGCCAATGTATGTGTTATTTTCCTGGCTCTGCTTTATTTTGTTGCAGTTCATAAAAGTCTTTCCATGTTTATATTCATCATATTTATTGTTTTTTAATGTTCATTACATCCATGTATCATAATTTATTTAACCATTCCTCAGTTGATAATATCATCTGAACCAAACTGGCCTTTAACCTGTGGATGGCCACAGCTGAACAGAGCAGGCTAGAAATCAAATAGAAGCTCATTTTCAAAATGAAGGGAATGGCTTGCAAATAAAGGCAAATATGCCAGGGCCCTGCTTGTAATGGGGGGACCTGAAGCTGTGTGAGAGGATCTCAATACTTATACCAATGGCTATGGAGTGAGCTGCAGTTCTGACGAGTAACAGCAACACTGAGACAAATCTGATTCATAGCAGGGCCTTATGACTAGAACATAAGTACTTGTCTGAGCTTGTGCAAACTCAGAGTATACCTGAGCCTGGTCAAAGTAATTTAATAATTATGTGGGATTTTGCCAGAGTATGAGATCATCCAAAGGATGAGTACAAAGCCTTGTTGTTATGCCAAACTCAGAGTACAACTTGCTTGCTGAGCCTTAGCTCTGGAAATCAGGGTGTCTCCTAATATCTCGACAATAGGTATGCTGATCCTTTCTAGCTTGATGTTTTTTATTTCATCACTGGTTTCCATGAGACACCATGGAGCTATTACACGCTGACTGCTTGCCATACACATCAAAGAGCTGGGGAGAGCTCTGATGTCAGCTCTGAAGTCTTTAGTATTGGCCTTCCTAATGGAGGGCTTAAACTTGAATTATCCCAGGAAACATAACTACCAAAAAAGAATATGCATATCATAGGGCTGATCATTTAGACTTGCTTACCTAATAGTGGTCCTGTAGAAGGCTGGGATTAGTCTAGTATAAGTCAACAGCCTGGGTTTGGTGCCATGGCCTTTTCCATGCTACATCTCATCCCTTGTTTGGTTCAGAGCATTGGTATTTGCAAATAGGAAGAGACTCCCGCAATGGAGAGGTGAAAGGACTAAGCATTCATATAGAGGCTACTCTGTGCCATCCACTGTGTAAAACTCTTTTTCTAAATATTAATTCCTTTGATTTTTACATCAACCCTGTGAGGGAAGTACTATTATTGTTCTTCCCATTTTGCAGTTGAGGAAACTGAGGCAAACAGATTAAGTGACTTACTCAAAGTTAGACACTAGTAAATATATCAGACTGGATTTAACTAGGACTTCCTGACTCTAGAGATCCAATCCTCTATCCATTGCACCACCAGTTGCCCCAGTGTTAATATGTTCATACCTGTGTGAATATCTTATGTATTGTGTATATCATCACTCCATAATTAATCTGTCATAGAAATACTGGTGCATATCAAAGCATTCATGATATTCCCTTGTAGGTCTGAGAATTATTTTCCCTATGGATACTATGTTGTTTCAAATAACTGTAACTTTACAAGCAAAAAGCTATCTTTTACTAAATTGAATTTTTGTATGTCTATAATGTGTTTTAGAAAGTGTTTTATTATGATCAGAGTTCATTTTTTGAGCTGTCAGCTGTGCTATTCAATCAACTAGAAATATCTCCTCAAAGCAAAAGAGGACAGTCTTAGCATTACTGAGCTCTCTAGCTCAGCATATTTTCTCTAAGCAACTCTGCATGCTAACCAACTGCGTCAGACTGTGCAGACATTTAGGTCCTTGTATAACTGTGCCCTACCATGCTGACTCACCTGGCAATTCAAAAGCTGGCTAGGGACAAAAGGCCTAGCCAGGGAAGAGAGGAGGAAGTAATAAGGTAAAGCTGTAACAGGGAAGAATGGCAACATAGAGGAAAGGTGAAGATACATTTCCAAAAAAATATACAAATATTGGCTGCATTTAGCCAGGAGAATATTTATAATCAAATGCAGATACTAAAAATGCAAATATTAAGACAGAAGAATAATTAATAATGATGATAATTATAATAAATAGCTAATATTTACATAGTGCTTATTGGGTGCCAAGTACCATTTTAAGCATTTTACAATTATTATCCCCTTTGATCCCAACAAAAATTCTGGGAACTAAGTGCTGTTCTTGTCTCCATTTTACTGATGATGAAACTGAGGTCAAACAGAGGTTAAGTGCCTTGCTCAGCATCACATAGCTAGTAAACATCTGAATCTGCATTTGAACCCAGGTCTTCCTAACTGTTGTATGATCCTAGGCAAGTCATTTAACTGTGTTTGCCTCAGTTTTATCATCTATAAAATGAATGTGAGAAGGAAAAGGCATATCACTCTAGTTTTTTTGGCCAAGAAAATCTAAAATGGATCCCACAGAGTGGGACACAACTAAATAACACCTTCCTAAATCCAGGTCCAGAGCTCTACCCACTGAACCACCTGGCTACACCTACAGAATAAATGCTTGCATGATATGAACCCAAGTTAGGCTTTTCACTCTACCTACTTTATACTTGCTATTTGACTTCTCTTTGGAAGTATTCATTTTAGGATAAGCTCAGCAAAAGAAGTTTGAGAGATAGAGAAGCCATGTGAGCCATCAGGGAGAACAAAAACATTGTTACCTTTTTCTACCCATTAACTAAACATTTGCAGCAGACCAATTGCAAGGTAAAATAGGGGACAACTCTGCCTAGATATTGACCATGTGAACAACAAAACTAACAGAAATCATATGATTATCTCAA
>CM053594.1:234046051-234056646 GCA_028646575.1 Pseudocheirus occidentalis | reverse complement strand
GAATAAACTAAAAACTATTTAAAATAATTATCAACTTTAGCGAAGTTGCAGGATACAAGATAAACCAATATAAATCATCAATATTTCTTCATATGACCAACAAAGTCCAGTAGCAAGAAATAGAGAAATTCCATTTAAAATAAAAATAAACAGTATAAAATGCTGGGAAGTCCACTACTTGGACAAACCCAGGAACTATATGAACACAATTGCAAAAAAAAACTTTTCATACAAATAAAATCAGATCTAAATAATTGGAAAAAACACCAATTGATCATAGATAGGCCAAGCTAATGTGATAAAAATGACAATTCTGCCTAAACTAATTTTCTTATTTGGTGCCATACCAATCAAACTATAAAAAATTACTTGATAGAGCTAGAAAAAAATAAAAATAAAATTCATCTGAAAGAATAAAATATCAAGAATATTGAGGCAATTAATGACAAAAAGAACAAAGAAAGTTAGACTAGAAATACCAGATCTCAAACTATACTATAAAGTAATAATCATCAAAACAATCTGGTACTGGCTAAGAAATAGAGTGGTGGATCAGTGGAATAGATGAGGTACACTAGACACAGTACTCAATGAGTATAGTAACCTAGAGTTTTATAAACTCCAAATCCCAGGCTTTGGGATAGGAACTCACTTATTGTATACCAAGCACACAACGTGACAAATGACAAAAACTTCTGGGAAAACTGGAAAATAATAGGACACAAACTTGGTATAGACTAACATCTCACACAATATACCAATATAAGGGCAAATGGGGGGGGGAGATGCATGATTTACACATAAATGGTAACACAATAAAAGAGTAAGATATAGGCTACCTGTCAGATCTTTGAGGAAGGAAAGAATTCATGACCAAACAAGAGAGAGAGAACATTATGAGACATAAAATAGATTATTTTTATTATATTGAAATAAAAAAGGTTTTGTACAAACAAAACCAATGCAACCAAGTTTAGAAGGAAAGCAGAAAGCTAGGAAACAATCTTTAAATAGGTGTCTCTGATAAAGGCCTCATTTCTCAAATATGTAGAGAATTGAATCAGATTTATAAGAATACAAGCCATTCCCCAACTGATAAATGGCCAAAGGATATGAACAGGCAATTTTCAGATGAAGAAATCAAAACTATGTATAGGCATATGAAGAAGTGCTCTAAATCACTTTTGATTAGAGAAATACACAATAAAAAAACTGAGAGGTTCTACCTCAAACCTATCAGATTGATTAAGATGATAGAAGATGAAAATTATAAATGTTGGAGAGGATGTTTGAAAATTGAGACACTAATGCATCATTGATGGAGTTGTGAATTGATCCAACCATTCTGGAGAGCAATTTGGAACTAATCCTTAAGGGCAAGCAAACTGTGCATACCTTTTTATCCAGCAATACTAATACAATGTCTGTATCTCAAAGACATTATAAAGAATGGAAATGGACCCATATGTGCAAAAGTATTTATAGCAGCCCTTTTCCTGGTAACAAAATATTGGAAATTGTGGTGATGTTCATCAATCGGGGAATGCCTGAACAAGGTGTGGTATATGAATGTGATAGAATACTACTGTGTAATAAGAAATGATGAAAAAGCAGATTTCATAAAAATCCTGGAAACACTTGTATAGACTGATGAAAAATGAAATGAGTAGGTGTAATGATACTGAGATTTGAAGATTTTCCATGTCCCTTGAACTTGCTCATGTAGCAGGAAGAGGTGGAGAAAGAGAATGCCAGAACCAAGCTACCCTCTGTGCTGGTGACTGGAAGCAGCGGCAGCAGCATGAATTGCTTTTTCTTTGAGCCAGTCAGAATCTCTGCTAAGGACTCTTGCTGAGGACTTGCAGGGATGAGAACCGCGGAGGGACTAGAGCTGCTGGGAGCAAGCTGCCTAGATGCTGAGCAGCTGCCATGAGTGAGGAGAGCAGGATCTTTGCCTGAGGTCGGCTGTTCTGTTTTGAAGACTTGAGAATGTGGATATTTACCACTTTAACTACATGTGCCAACTTCATAACTACTGTGTTGGCTTTGATTTTCTGGTTTTGGGACTCAGTCTTCTGGTACTTGAATAAATGCTCTGACTATATTTCTCATGTAGCGAGCCTGTTACATTTTGTGATTAATAACCATATCAGCATACTTATAGTTACTGTAGGCTTTGTGAATGCTGCATTGCTGATACAGTAGGATAAGGAAAACATTCTACACAGTATCAACAACAGTATGTGATGATCAGCTATGAATGAATCAGTTCTTACTAGTAGCACAGTGATCCAAGACAAATACAGAGGAGACATGAAAGAAAATGCTATCCAGGTCCAGATAAAGAACTGATAGACTCAATGCATATCAAAGTATTTTTTTCACTTACTTTATACTTTTTCATATTGAATTCTTTTTCCTTTTTTCCTTTTTCCTTTTATTCCAAAAAAAATTTTTTCCCTTTTACTCTGTTTCTTCTTTCACAACTGTAACTAATATGGAAATACATTTTAATGATAACACGTATATAACCTATATCTAACTGCCTACCATTTCAGAAGGGGAGAAGGGAGGGAGAGAGACAAATTTGGAACTCAAAATCTTGTAAAAATGAATGCTAAAAAAAATGCCTTGACATGTAATTGGGAAGGTAAAATACTATTTTAAAAAACTTTACCTTGTAGATAAGTTGCCAACTTGCATTAGTAGAGGGATTTCTCTTGCCTGAGAGTTCCCTATGCCACTAAAATGCCAGGTCCAGTCTCTATCCCAATCACTATAGTAAGTGGAAAAAGTACAAAAAGAACATTATCAATAGGATAATTATCTACAGACATTTGACAATCAGCTTAGTATGCACATGGAACTATACTAGGTGCTAAAGATATATAGTTCTCAGAAATTAGACCTAAGAAATAGGAGGTGAAAATATACAGATGATCTATAAAATGAAGATTTGGACTATACTGATCAAATGAAATCTAAAGGGTTAAAGTGACTTTCTCAAAGCCTCACACACAGTAAATAAAAAGCTAATTAAGTAAGGCTGGCAGGTTAAATTATATTGATTGCAATACCCTCTACAATAGTAGACAGATGTCCTTCAGTCCCTCAGAATTGACCCTATTCTTTTGAGATGATATACCCTGAGGAACCAACTTATCAGTGGGGGTGGGAGGTGTGATAGCCTCCCCAAAAGGATGATCCCTAGTCTTCTGATTCCAAATCAAGGGCTTTCTCACTATAGCAGAGGTATAAAGTACTTTCCATTCTCTAAATGGACTTACCAGCTAATTAGTCTAAGAAAAAAGATAATACAGGGCAGCTTGCATTAAGTGCCAAGTAGACAGTAAGAACAATATGATTCTAGGTGTTAAGAAGAAGGAGTGACTGGTGAGTGCTGGGAGGATGGGGAAGGTTGGAGGACTTGTGAAGGTAGGACTTGGGCTGTATCTCAAAGAAAGGGAGGTTCAGGAGGATTTAAATTGGTACCAGGGGAAGATTTAAAATATCTTTAAATCCTCTAAAGGTAGGGCTTAAATATCTCCTCCCAGAAAAGCTTTAAGAAAATTTCAGCTGGAGGAAACGGCAGTAGAAAAGGCATAAAAGAAGAAATATAAATGACATTTTCAGGAAATAAGTAGCCCCATCTGGCTGGAATGAATAGTTTGTGTAGGGGAATGATAGAAGACACCATTGAGTTTAATAGGGGCTATATTGGGGATGCTCTTGAATGCTAAGAGCCTCCAGGTTCTCTAAGGGAAACAGAAAATCCCAAAGAATACCATTTAAATGAAGATCCCCTCCTTCTTTCATCCAGAGGCAAGAAGGACATATTCAAGGTCAGAAGCATAGACTTAGGCTTAAGCTACCAAAACCTAGCAAGGCTGATGCTATGTTACATTCCCTAGCAACATATATAAATATATGGACCACAGAAAGGCCTTGTGTTGTAACAAACAGTAAAACCTTCAACATTTCTCTTTTTACAGGAAAATAGGATGTCAAGTTTAGAATGTGCCATTCCTTCCCCCTGTATAGTGATAAGTCACTACTTCTTTTAAAGAGTTATTTATCCATTAATCCACTTTGTATGATGCTACAATTGCATTTCTTCTGTGCAGGTTAGCTAGCAACCTATCTTTGTAATTTAAATGTAAAATTCTAATTGTATTAGTAGCATTCAAACATATTTATGGTATTTACATTAACTTCTAAAAAGGAGAGTTAATGTGGCTCTTTAGAGAATAGCAGTATGACAAGTGACAAATTGAACATGTTTAATTTCATTGTCCTGAAACAACAACAACAAATTATTCATTGACATAAGAACATTTTCATAAGGAATAAAAATGTTGATGACTCATTTTAATGTAAACAAATAGGTGGCAATGTTTGGGCATTTATTGTTTGTGCTTTTAACACTCATGGAATGTGGTGTTAAATAATTATTGACTTGTTTTGGCTCTCTCATTTTCACTGGCTGTGATTTCAGCCAAAAATTTTCTTTTTGCTCACACGAGGTTTTTTTGAATTGTAAGCAGGTACAGAAAAGTACAGTCTTCAGTATCAAAAAAAAGAAGTAAAAGAAAAATGAAAGAAAAGAATCACAAATTTGCTCAAAGTTTAAGGCTTTTCTTCCCTTTTGAAATGCTTTTTTAAAATGTGCCAGCTTTCTGTGGGACTAAGTTTAGGTACAGATAAGCTCTATAAAGCAGATTCAACAAATCCCCATAACCTTTCTGGACCAGGGGGTAGAAGGCCACATCAATTGTTCCACTCTCCTCCTGTCTCTCCAGCTCACTAGGTCTCTTCTCATTTACTTCTGAATATACCATTTAGAGATTCTGAAATAGTTTAAACATTGACAGTAGTTCAGTAACAGATGGGTCACATGCATAGAGCCTAGTCATAAACTTTCCTTTTACCTTGTCTGAATTGCTATGGAAGTAAAGAATGCCTAACATGAAAATGTTTTTTTTAAACTATTTTAACTCTTCTCTTCTTTCACCATGCTAGATAAATAACTTGAATTTAACTGGATAAAAGAAACAGGAATCAAGAGAAAACTCTAAGCTGTCTGCTTTTTTCTACCCAACAAATACCTCTGGAGAAAGGGTTTTTATCTAGTGATAGTTTAGAGCAGAAAGTTGAAAACACAGTGCCTAAAACATAAAAGTACTGACTGCATTTAGTATGAATCATATTTAAAATAAACCAAAAATATAAACATATGGTAATACCAACAGGGTAAATAGTTATTATATGCTTAATATGTAAGGAATTATATCAAGAAAAGTTATGCTTTGCTCTCTGCCTATTTTATATATGCTAACTGACTTCTCTTTAGAATCACTCACTTTAAGGTGCAGTAAAAGGAGTTTTGAGAGATGGAGGAGCCATTTGAACCATCAAGTAAGAACAAAACTGCCTCATTAACTTTTCCTACCCCTCACTTAAGTACTTGCAGCAGACCAGTTATAAGCTAGGAGAGATGGCACCTCTGCTCTTAGAGGAACTTTGCAACAGTCAAAGAGGTGATGCTGTTTTCCATATTCAGCATGGAGTAGAGAACAATTAGGAGTTAAAAAGAAGGGAAGGATGGAGAAAGTACACAACTTTCTATTCTTCAAGAGGGGTCTTTCCATCGTGGCTTCATCAGACAATTTTGTGTGAGGCATTCTGAATTGTCAGAACACTAAACTGTCTCACATCCAAACAGAAGAACAAAAAGTACTGAAGAAAAGTGCACATTGAAGCCAAATATAAATTAATTGTTGGATTTATAGTTATCACTCCTTTGGATTATCTGAGTCACAACTCGTCTCCATGAGATCATTGAGAGCTGAGACAATAAATCAAATTCTTTATTAAAATAAGAAAACACAAAAAATGCTCAATTTTCAATACATCCTCAACACCTTTCTACTTTATAGTTCCTGGTTTGTTTCTATGAAGGACACTTCTAAAACCTGCTTACTCAGTCACTGAAGCAAGAAGTAACAAATATTATCCAGTAGGTTTTAGATATTCTTCCCAACTTTCTTTTCTAAATTGCAGCAAGATAAAACCCTCAATATGTTGATTGATTTAGGTACTACTCCAGAATCATATTTTTTTTTCGCTTCTTTCCTTTCCTTTAACCAGTTTCATAAGTAGACTTTGTAAGGTGACAGGACTGTCCAGACCAAGGTAGGTGTAGACTAGAAGTTCAGGTAGCCTCACTGGGCAAAGATCAATGTCAGAATATGGGAGAAAGTTGACCATTGTTGACCTGAAAAAAAAGGCAAACATTTAAAGATAAGTCCTAACCAAAAGCTTAATTACTCTCTGGCTAGGAAAGAGGAAAGGACAAGTAGGAAAAAACTTCATATTCAATAAAGGTCCAGATTAAATCCATGAACCAGTGCAACTATCCAAATAGGGTTAGGATTCAATTAATGAAGGTACAAGCAACAATGAATTAATGGGGCTACAAGTAATGGAGCACTCAGTGTATGATTGGGGTGGGGGTGAACAAGAGCAGGCCAATGTAGTTCTCAGGATGGCTAGAATCTCATTTTTTTTGCCTAACAGTGGCCATAGTCAAGAAAACAAAGCAGGAATTCAATTCCTGAAATTTAGAATGTCAAAGTCAGAGAAAAATCAGCAATCAGACTAAGTGCTACACCTATGAATGGATGATTTATGCCTTCCTTTCATGCACTTCTTTCTCATAAACCTACATTAAAGAGTTAAATGCTGCCTCATAGCCAGTATACTCAGGTTATAAGGCCTCAAACCAAATTCTGGAGTTGTGCCTTCCATCTCTTGCTGGGTGCAGTGTATTCCCTAAGGAAAAATTGCAGGATACTAGGCTGGGCGTCATTCTTCTGCCCCAAACAACTATTTTCATCTGTGCTAGCCAAAACACCTGCTGCCAGTCCAATGGAATAGAAGAGGTAGGACAGTGGAAGAATTTAGGAGGAAAAATAATGAATTATATTTTTAACATATTATCCCAGCTAGGATATGCAGAACTTCCAGTATAATGAAGATAATATGTCCTTTGTCTTCAGATCTACCATCTCCTCCTGTGCGTGTCCTTTGAAGTTCCTGGAGCGATGGCTTCCACTCAGTGATGTACATTCTCACATTTGGTCAGACCTTTCAAATACCAGTGACTCTGACCTCCTATAGATCGTCATTTTGACCCTTATTAGAACACCAATTATACTCTGCTAACACTCAACTTACATCATGTCTACCATTCACTACCTTCAATCCTACACATGTGATACTGATCAAAGGTAAAGAAAAATCACACAATCAGTCTGACTGGGTCCACTACAAATTTATTTTATATAACCTCAACAGGGCCTTCAGTGCCATTATGCAGTTCTTGTATACTTCCCTTATCAACTCACTAGCCCACTCCCCATAGCAATTCTTTCAAATCACCCATATCTCTCCTTTCTCCAACTCTCTCTGCTGAGAAACTTGACTCACATTTTACAGAAAAAAAAATTAGGCCGTTTGCTGTGAACTCCTTCCTTTACCTTTTACTTCATCACCTATTACTCAGATGTCTTCTACTACTTTCTCTTCCTTTGCCCCTGTCTCACATGATGAAGTGGCCTTCCTCCTTGCTGAGGCTAACTCCTCTACTTATTCAAGCATTTCCACTCTATCCCATCTCCTCCAACATAGTTCCACCCTTTGTCATCCCCACTCTTTTGCTTATTTTAAATTTCTCCCTCTCTACTGGATCATTTCTACTGCCTACAATCATGCCCATGTCACCCACATTCTGAAAGAAACACCTACTTGATCCTTCCATTCCTTCTATCACCATACATCTCTTCTGCCCTTTGTAGGTAATCTCCTCAAAAAGACTATCTACAATTGGTGTGTTCGTTTTCTCTCCTCCCTCTCCTTAACTACTTACAAATTGGCTTATAATACTTTATCCTTCCACCAAAACTGTTCTCCATAAAGTTCCTAATGATCTCTTGGTTGTCAAATCCAATGGAGTTTGATCAATCCTCATTCTCAATGACCCCTCTGTGGTCTTTGGCACTGTTGGTCATGCTCTCCTCCCTGATGCTCTCTTCTCTCTAGGTTGTTGGGACACCATTCTCTCCTAGTTCTTCTCTTACCTGACTACTCCTTCTCTGCCACCTTTGCTGGGTCCATTTCTAGATCTTACCCTCTTACTGTACATGTCCCTCAAGGTTCTGTCCTGGATCCTCCTTTCTTTTCCCATTATATTACTTCAGTTTGAGATCCCATTAGATCCCAAGGATTTAATGAACATCTCTGAGCTAATGATTCTCAGATCTACCTATTCTTCCCCAATCTCACAGCTATTCTCCAATATCACATCTCCAACTGCCTTTCATAGATCTCTAACTGAATGTCCAATAGACATCTTAAACTAAGTATGTTCAAAATGAAACTCATTATCTTTTCCCCTAAATTCTTCCACTGTCCTATATTTTCTATTACTATAAAGGACAGTACCATCCTCCCAGCCTCTCAGGCTACAACTGAGGTATATCCAATCTGTTGCCAAGGTCTGTCAATTTCAACTTTGCAATATCTCTCATAAATGTCTACTGTCTTCTACTACTGCTACCAATCTAGTATAGATTCTCTCATCACCTTGTTCCTAGATTATTGCAATAGCCTCCTGGATGATCTGCCTGCTTCAAATCACTCTCCACTACAATTGATCTTCCATTCAGCCACTAAAGTGATTTTTTCTAAAGGACATATCTGATTATTACCCCCTACTCAGTCAATTCCACTGGCTTCCTCTTGCCTCTAAGATTAACTCTAAAAATGTTCCCCTCAATTCCTATTGCACAATAGTATTTCATCACAATCATATACCATAACTCGTTCAGTCATTCTCTAGTTAGTGGGCATCTCCTCAATTTCTAATTCTTTGCCACTACAAAAAGAGCTGCTATAAATATTTTTGCACCAATAGGACCTATTCTCATTTCTTTGGTATCTTTAGAATATAGATCTAAGTAGTAGTATTGCCAGGTCAAAAGAACTTCACAGTTTTATAGCCCTTTGGAAATAGTTCCAAATTGTTCTCCAGAATGGTCGGATCAGTTCTCAACTCTACCAACAATGCATTAGTCAGAGATTTTCTTTTTCCTCTTTTTGTATCCTCTGCACTTAGCATAGCACCTGGCAAATGGTAGGTGCTTCATAAATATTGAATGATTAAATTTTGATTAATTGTTTGATGTGGCCCCAGCAACAAGGATCAGAGGCACAGAAACCTGAGATATAGACTTTGAACTTGAAGGAACTAAATTGCAATTGAGTCCAATCTCCTCATATTACAGATAAGTAAACTAATACATGGAAAGTGACTTAAGATCACAAAGCTAGTACCTTAGGATTTGAAGTCTGATATTACTGATTCCAAGCCAATCCCTCTATCCATTATTCCATGCTGGGGTGGAGGGGTGGAACCAAGATGTCAGAGTAGAAGCACGAACTTGGAGTGAGTTCCTGCTCCAGTCACTTCCAATACATGTAAAAAATGACTCTAAACAAACAAACCCACAAAGTGACAGAGAGAAACAAATCTCCCACCAAAGGCAGCCTGGAAGGTCAACAGGAAATGTCTATCACAGAATGCTGTCAAAGTGGCCCCAACCAGTGGCAGTCAGAGCAGACTTTAGGAGAGTGAATCACCAGCAGCTGTGGAGGTTTACAGACTTTTCAACCCATAAACAACAAAGATAAAATAAAAAGCCAGTTTGGAACTCTGTTGAAACAGAGGGACAGAAGAGCATGGTCCCGTCCCTACCCCCAGGGCGAGAAGCAGTGGAGGCATGGTGGTGGCTGTAGCTGCTGCCATGTGGCTGCTTCCAGAGCTCCTGGCCTGCAGATTTTAGGGGGACCAAGTGACCATTCAGACGGTAATCACTTTTTTTTATTCTTTTTTATTAATTTATTTATTTTCTTGTTTATATCACTCATTTTCACGAGATTTTGAGTTACAAATTTTCTCCCCATTTTTCCCCTACCCACCACCTCAAAACAGTGATCCCACTGTATAGTCCCTCCCCCAATCTGCTCTCTCCTATATTCTCCCCCATTGCCCCTCTGACTTTCTGGTAGGGCAGGATGGGTCTCCCTATCCCAGTGTCTGTATATCTTAATTCCCAGTTGCATGTAGTTAATAATAATAATAATGATAATATATACATACATATTTTTAACATTTGATTATAGAACATTAAACTCTAGATCTTTCCCTTTCTCCCTCATCACCCACCCACTCTGGAAGGACAAGCAATTCAATATAGGCTATACGTGTGTAATTATGCAGAACATCTCCAAAGTGGATATTGTGAGAGACTGATCATATGTCCCTCTTTCCTATGCTGCTCCCCACCCCAATTCTATTCTCTATTCTGTCCCTGTCCTTTTACAGATGTGTGTACTTCCAGCAACCCTTTTCCCCACTCTGTCCTCCCCTCCATCTTCCCACCTCTCATCACCATCCCCCCTAATTTCCTATGTGGCAAGATACTCAGTTTAGAGTTTATGTCTTTCCTTCCCTAAGCCAAATTCAATGAGAGTAA
>CM053594.1:234017893-234045551 GCA_028646575.1 Pseudocheirus occidentalis | reverse complement strand
TGTCTTTCCTTGTCTCCTCTCATTCTAATCCTCTCCCACCTCAGAATTTCACCTTTTAAAATATCATTCCTTCGTATTCAATTGATCCTGTGCCCTCTATGTACACATATATACATATACTCAGATATGTGTTCATACATATATATATATATATATATCCTCCGACATAGACATATGTGTAATTATGCATATATACATATACGTATACACACATACATACATACATATATACACACATTTGTGTTCCCTTCACCTATACTTATACTGAAAAAAGCTTCATAAGTTACAATTATTGTTTTTCCATATTGGCATGTAAATAGTTCAACTTTGGTAAGTTCCTTATGATTTCTATGTTTACCTTCTCATACTTCCTGTATTTGAGGGTCAAATTTTCTTTTCAGTTCTGTTTTTTTTTTTCAGCAAGAATGTTTGAAAGTCCTCCATGTCACTGAACGACCATATTTTTCCCTGTAACATTATACTCAATTTTGCTGGGTAGGTGATTCTTGGTTTTAATCCTAGCTCCCTTGACCTCTGAAATGCCATATTCCTGGCCCTTAGATTCCTCAATGTAGAAGCTGCCAGATCCTGGGTTATCCTAATTGTGTTTCCACAGTATTCAAATTGCTTCCTCTTGGCAGCCTGTAATATTTTCTCCTTGATCTGGGGACTCCAGAAGATAAATGAGAATTATGCAAGAAAATCATGAAAAGCAAGTCAGCAGCCTGCTAAAGGAGACACCAAAAAAAATAATGAAGAAAATAACACTTTTAAAAATAGACTATTGGCAAGGGAGGCCCAAAAAGTGAATGAGGAGAAGAATATGAAATTGGCCAGATGGAAAAGGAATTTTTAAAACTCACTGAAGAGAATAATTCCTTCAAAATTAGACTTGAGCAATTTGAAGCTAATGATTTTATGAGAAATCAAAATACTATAAAACAGATGCAAACAAAATGAAAAAATAGAAGGTAACGTGAAATATCTCATTGGAAAAACCACTGACCTGGAAAATAAATCCAGGAGAGATAATTTAAAAATTATTTTACTACGTGAAAGCCACGATCAAAAAAAGAGCCTACATACCATCTTTCAAGAAATTCTTAAGGAAAATTGCCCTGATATTCTAGAACTAGAGGGCAAAATATAAATGAAAAGAATTCACTCATTGCCTCTTGAAAAAAGATCCCAAAAAGAAAACTTCTTGGAATATTAAAGCCAAATTCCAGAGTTCCCAGGCCAAGGAGAAAATACTGCAAGTAGTTAGGAAGAAACAATTTGAGTACTGTGGAAACATAACTCCATACTGCATGTAGGAACAGAGAAAAGAACCATGACAAGCCATCTGTGTATTTTAGGAAAGCTATAAAAATTTCACGGAAACACAAATTTGAAAAAAATATATTTTAACAATCATTGACAGTGTTTACTTATCATATCTGCCGATTCTGTTTATCTTGTCAAGATGATTTGAATTCAGCAAGGATTGATGGTAATTCTGCTACGTCCTTACTTAGGTTTAAGCTCCTTATTAGTCACTTCTCTGCTTTCCTTCTCATGTAAAGATTGTTCCCCAAACAGGGAAAATAGGAGTAAGAATTTAATACTTCTTACTTGAAAATATCTGTTTTCGTTATGCATCAGTCTCAAACATGGGTCCCATTCATTCTTTGATCTTCCTCGTTTTCTTTTTTGTCTTTTTTTAAAAAAGATTTTCTGTAGTCTTCACCAGCTCTTCACAATTTTCAAATGTAGACCTCTTTACACTATTCTTATGGTATTCTGACAAGCTTTTTAATTCACCCTGTCATCTGCTTTCATTTCCATCTTTTGGCCATGTATCTTAAAAACATAGCTTGCCTAAAGAACTCTCTGTCTAGCTTTATTTAAACAGATCCCTAATTTCCTCCAAATCAAAACTGCTTCTGTTTGTGAAATGCATATCCATTCACATAAATTAAACATCCCGTCATATCAGGAACCTGTGTATAGTATTTCCAGCACTGTGTAAATGCTACAACATATTTAAAGGC
This sequence comes from Pseudocheirus occidentalis, assembly GCA_028646575.1. NCBI lineage: Eukaryota > Metazoa > Chordata > Mammalia > Diprotodontia > Pseudocheiridae > Pseudocheirus > Pseudocheirus occidentalis. The sequence continues at coordinate 234,043,518 of CM053594.1, read as the reverse complement.
AGAGTGAATTCTCTTTAAAACAAGGGAACAGTAGAACAAATTAAGCACACTTCTATCTGTACACAAAGATAAATAACAGTTAAAAGGGTTTGTTTTTACTTGTAGAGATTGGGAATACTTAATAATTGAAAATTAAACAAAAACTCCTATATAAAGGACAGGAGAAATAAATGGAGAAGCCAAAAGATAAGCTGAAGGTTTAAAATCCAAGCATGATACTTAGAGGTGTAAATAAGAATAAAACAGTATAGTGTATATGAATAGTAATCTTAGGATCAGCCCTGGTCAGTCCCTTTCCACAATGCAGATAGGTCTCAATTTAAGAATTAAATATATTCTCAAATAATTACACACAAAGCAAATATTTTTGTTTCATATACTTCCTTTGGCTTCTATAATCATTGCAGAGATTCAATTTGATTGGAAAATGTTGGCACCAACACTAATAAAATTTATGAATCCTAAAATTCTCATCAAGAAACTTTCTACCTGTGTAAATTTGAAGAAGTTTTGCATTTTAATTTCCCACAGTACTTCTCAAAAAAGTTAGAAAAGTGGATATCACCTAACAGTTCTTTGCATAAAGCATACAACTAATAAACATTTATGAATGAGTGAATTATGAATTCAATCATAATATTTCCACATAGATATCAAGTTCATCAAAAAGATCATTTCCATTTTGACTAGGAGTAATTTCTAGTTCTTCTGGAACCTATATTAATTTTGAAACAAATAACTCTACACTGGTTATGTATCTAGCCAACAGGAGACCCCATAGCCACTTATCTGTAGTCCCATGTTCATTTTGGTAGTTTACATATTCCCTATCAGGGTAGAAAGGCTGAGTAGTTGCCATTCTCCTAATGCTATTGCAGAGACCTTCTACCTCTCAGTCACACATTTCTCTATGAGTTAGCACCACTCATCATATAAATATACATGTGTATACATACATATATATACATATATGTACATACATATATACACATATGTACATATGTATATATGTGTGCATGTATTTATGTGTGTAAGTATTTATACATACACACAGAGAGATCTAATCTCTTTCCTGACTTTGAACCACCTATCACTCACCCTTTACTGGACATATCCTCCTCCTGAATCTTCCATAAGCATCTGTAATAGCAATCAGTTTATCAGATACTTAGCATTTAGTAACTTAGGGCTAAGTAACACTTAGTAACTTATGGATAAGTCTGGAAGGTATGAGCCTTGTCCACTGTTGAGAAGACATGAACTCCCCTGTTGATGTGGAAGAAGGCTATTGGCTGAGACAGGAGGCCAGTTCTGTATATAAAGAAGAATTCTAGAGACAGAGAATTGTCCTGTGGAGGAAGCAGGATTGTCTCAGCATCTGGGAGCTGGGCTGCTGGAAGTGAGTTGGAGTTTGAGAGAGAGAGAGAGACAGAGACAGAGAGAGAGTTTCTCTCCCAGCATCCAGAAGCTGACAGAGAACTGAATGGAGATTTCCTGAGACCAGAATCTGATGAAGGCCATCCAGAAGGCTGATATTCTTTCTGAGTCCTAGGGCCGGCTGAACTACTGGAAGACTGAAGAAACATGACAAGGATAAGACTTTGTTTGTTCATGGCCTGGATGATCCTTGAGTTCCAGGCAAGAGAAGTAGTGAAGAGTTTGAGATGTGCTGGACCCTGTGAACTTCAGTGTGTGCCAAGGATTGCCCTGAGGACTGGACAAGAACCTGACATCTGTCTGCTTCTGTATCCAGGTGACTATTTAGTGGATTCAGGAGGGAGTTGGGACCATGGAAAGGGATCCAGGGAATTGAAGAGACCACCCAGAGTCAAGATGAAGAAAAGGCCTCCCCTTGGACAAACTGAGGTTTTCTGGACACCAAGGGGTGGAAGGTTTGTGTGGTTTTCTAATGATTGTACTAGTGATTAATGATAGTATTTGGGAAACTAGCTTAGTGACTGACTCCTAGATAAGTGACTGATTAAGTTAATGGTTGCCCCATGAGTGGAAGTTTGATTATTGTATCATGACTGATAAAGTTAATGGCTGCCCCATGAGTGGAAGATTGATATATTGTGAACTGATTGATTGAATGATTAAGTGAGGAGGGTTTGCCCTTTAGGGAAACCAGGTGATTATTCTTTTGTTCCTTGTTCTAAATATTGTGGCCACTGTAGTGAAAACTGTGTGGCCATTCTAATGTTAAGCTGGTTTCCCCCTTAGGGAAACTAGGTGATTATTCTTTTGTTACACTATATTGTGAATATTGTGCTGAACCTTGATTTGTAATGGAATAAACAGAGTGTTCACTATTACAGTATAATCTGAACCTTAAAAGCTTTTCACAGTAGAATTCTTTTGGGAATCTGCTTGTACATGGAGTTACAGCATCTCAAACTCAATATTTTATTTTTTTAATTTTTATTTATTTTTTGCTTTTTGGAGGGGGGAAAGTAGGGCCGTTGGGATTAAGTGACTTGCCCAAGGTCACACGGCTAGTTTTGTGTTAAGTGTAAGAGTCTGGATTTGAACTCAGGTCCTCCTGATTCTATAGCCAGTGCTCTATTCACTGCACCACCTAGCCACCCCTCAAACTTAATATTTTCTCAATATAATGAGAAAACTCATTGTCTTCCCTCTTAAATTTTGCCTTCATCTAAACTTCTTTCGAAATTATATAGGATAGATTAAGGACGCTAGCATCCTCCCAGTCATCCAACTTCTAAACCTTAGAAACATCGTTGACATTTTCCTGCCATTTTCCCTCTCATATCCAATTGTCAATCTTATCAACTCTACATCACAATATCTTTCACCTCCATACCCTTCTCTGTACTCACACAGCTGTCACCCTGGTTCAAGTCTTTATTGCCTGTTATTTCTCCAATCCATACTTTATAGAGATACCAAAATCATCTTCCTAAGTGGCAAGTCAGATCATATCACTCACATGACAAAAAACCTTCAGTTCTTCCCTACTATTTATCAGGTCAAGTACAAATTCTTTATCCTATCACTTAAGACCCTTCAGGATCAGGTTCTCACCTCCCTTCTCAGACTTATTTCATACTATTCTACTACACAAACTTTACATTATCACAAAATTGGACTACTAACTATTACTCAGCCTTGCTATAACTTCTACATCCATGCATTTCTATAAAACATTCCAAGTGCCTGTAAAAGCATATCACCTCATCTTAACCTCTCTGAATTCTTACCTTCTTTCAAGACTCAGATTAGGTATATTCTTCTCTATGAGGTTTTCCCTGGTTCCCTAGGAAGTTATTTCTTCCATCTCAATTTTTATCATATTATACTCTTTTTTGACTATGTTGTACTTCACCTCTCTACTCTTAACCCAATAGAATGTAACCTCCTTAGGGCTCAGGACTCTCATTTCTGTGTTTCTACCCTTATCACCTAGTACAGTGACTGGAATATAAGCATAACAGATGTTTGTTTAAAAAAAGAATTTAAGAGATTCATCTCCACTGAGCCTAAAAAATATGTAGGCTAGAATTATATGTACTTTTACCATGATATATCATTACCCTCTAAGAAAGACTCAGATGGAAATAAACAATTAAATATGCCTTTAATCTGAGTTTTGAAAGACGCTAGCTAAGACAGTTTTATATGTAGTAAAACTCTGACCAAAACAGCTCACATTGATTTTGATAGGATATTTCAGATTTGGAAAAAATGTGAAACTGTGTGTGTGTGTGTGTGTGTGTGTGTATCTTAAACCTAATTACAGAAAAACCTAAAAACAAGATAGAATTTTTCCATTAAACTGTGCATTCTTGACAGTTTTGATGAGCTTGTTTTATTTGTCTGGTTGTTTTTAATTTTGTCATTTTCTCTTAGTTTTTCTCATCCTTCATATAATGAGGCATTGTGCAGAGAAAGGTCTAATCCAAATTCAAGATATTATTTCTTCTTGAGAAGAAAAAAAAAATGAAACTGGGATAAATCAGGATAAGCATAAAGAGGTTCAGCTGCACCCAACATAAATGATTAGCCTCTTTCAGTAAATTTTATAAATGAAATAAAAGGCAAGTCTTCAAGTTAGGAATAGATAATAAGCTCAAGTCTCCCAATTTCTGTTGGGGAACAGGCTAACATTAAGTTATATTTTGCTTTTATCTGTAGAAAAAGGTCACTAAATGCCTTCAGTTTGTTCACCTAAGAGAATCTGTAAGAAAAAGAAACTGAGGTATCACAAGTTGTATTCAACCATGCCTTATTATCTGCATTTCTTTCTTTTTATTCTTATTATTGTATCATTTTTCCCCCTTTCCACTGATTTTTTTAAAATTTAACCGAGTCAATTACCCTGTCTGAGCTTTAGTTTCCTCAACTGCAAATGAAGATAGAATCCCTGAGGCTGGATATGAACTCAGGACTTCCTGGTTCCAGGTCCAGTGCTCTATCTCTCTGTCTATGTATCTTTACATATATGTATTTTTGTATGTGTCTATGTATCTGTTGCATATTTTCAGTCATGCACAATTCTTTGTGACCTCACTTGGGGTTTTCTTTGCAAAGATACTGGAGTGGTTTGCCATTTCCATCTCCAGATCATTTTACAGATGAGGAAACTGAAGCAAACAGGGTTAAATGATTTGCCCAGAGTCACACAGCTTGTCAGTGTCTGAAGTTGGATTTGGACTCAGGTATTCCTGACTTCAGGACCGGGATTGTACCCACAATGCCACCTAGCTGCCCATATATATATATATATATATACATATATACATATATATATATGCACATATATGCACATATATACATATATATAATATACATTTATATTGTGTGAACAAATGTTTATATGTACATGCACACACATATATATCTATATGTATTTATATTATATATATGTACATTTATATACACATATCTGCTTATCTACCTATACATATATCTATTTTTCTTTCTATACTTGAAGACAGTCACCAAGCTGCCTAGCAAGAACTAAAGTACAAAAACTTACCCCTAAAACAGCGGCAGAGTCTTCCCTCTAATACCTTAGATCCTTGGAGCTCAAAGTATAAATGGTAACTACTAAGCCTTCACCCCAGCAGGTTCACTTTCAAATGCAGCACAGATGCTGGGCTCCTTGTTGCAAAATGTGTCACTTCCACTTGGCTTGCTAAGAAGGTCATTCCTTGGAGCTATGGTTGCCTCCCACTTAACTCAGCTATGTCAGCTAAGGAATCTCTGACAAGTACTCCTGTCAATAGACTTCTACACTTCTGACTTTCTTGAATCTCACAAGGTCATTCTAGTTCTGAAACTTTTTAGTCTGAGAGCAGGAGAAAATATACACAACATCAGAAGACACATCCAGGACAAATATCTCTATTTAGAGGCTTAAAGCATTTTGTCCACCTTACTCAGAGGTAGTCAGGAAAAAAAGCCTATAACTTTTCACTTAGTACCTTTTCTCCTGTTTTGCAAATTATACTGTAACTTCACAGAATATTGTCCACTGGGACCCAAACAATCTCATAGCACCTGTGAACATAAATAGCAAATACACAACCTCAATTGCTGTAAAAAAAAGTAAAGTTATAGAGAACATATGTTTGTGTGTGTGTATATATTATGCATGTATACAGGTATGCATGTATGTATGTATATAATTGTTTGATCATTTTTTCCCCTTTTATTCTCTAGAGCAAATGTGGGGCTACTATGTAATAACTCATTTGTACATAGAATCATAGAATTATAAATTTAGGACTACAAAAGACTTTAAAGGCCATTGAGTCAAGCCTCTTATTTTATAGAGTAAGAAAATGAAGTACAAAGAGGTTAAGTGACTAGCTCAAATCCGCACAGTCTGTAAGCATCTGGTCTTCCCAACTTCATGGCCCACACACCATTCACCATGCTATTTAGGGGGCTCATAGTAGCCTGAGGAGGTAAGAGGTGACTAGGGTCACATAACCAATATATGTCAAAATTCAGATTTAGATGCAAGTTTTCCTGACTGTGAAAATAGCCCTCTAATCACTATATCATAAAAGAAAAAAGGAAAAATGCATCCCTATTATGAAATAGAAGTTTCATTTCTTATGTAACAGAATAGAATACTTGCCAGTATATTAAACAGAATGATAACAGGGAGAAATGGATCATCTTTTCATTTTAAAACTCTGAATTTACACAGAGCTCTCATTTCAATCATTGCATTCAATGGTCCTAATTTAGCCCACCACTGTAATTCACGTCACCATCACCTCTCATCTATACTATTGTAACTGGCTCCCAATAAATCCCTCTACTTCCAGGTCCTATCTGTTCTAACTAATCTTTCTAAATTGTGACTGACCATATTGTCTCTCTAGCTTAAGGAAAAAGAAAACCCTTCAGTGGCTTCTTATTACTTTTAATAGGAAATATAAACTGTTTAATCTGAAACCTTAAAGTCCTTGAATATATTCCACTCAACCTCTTTAGGCTTATTTAACATTACTCTCATTAATGTACTCCACATTTCAGACAAACAACGGACTTCTTTTCACCCATGCTCAACATGCCATTTTCTATCTTGCTTTATTTGCACAAGTTTGTGAAGTCTATGTGATTAAACAAGGCTCTCTGATGAGACAGAAGAGATACATTACCAAAGGTCAATGTAAAAGAGTGAAATTCATTTTTCAACATGCTCTCTGAAATGGAGACTATCAAAATAGTGGAGGCACAGAAAGTAATTACAATAGAGACAGTGTTACTGTTGTTACTGTGGCTTGGTTGATGCTTGAGTTCCCAGAAACAGAAATTATGAAGGTTTTGAGATTTTTTGGACCCTGTGAACTTCAGTGTGTAGCAGGAACTGCCCAAAGGACTGGACAAGGACCTGGGAGCTGTCTGCCTCTGAATCCAGGTGACTGTTTGGTGGATTCAGGTAGGAGCTGGGACCATGGAAGGGGATCCAGGGAATCTGAGAGACCAACCTGAGTCAAGATGAAGAAAAGGCCTCTTCTTGGATATTGAATATGTGATGAAATTGAAGTTTACTAGACACTGAGGGGTGGAGGGTTTGTGTAATTTTCTAAAGATTGTATTTAGTGATTAATGATACTTAGTGACTGATGGCTAGATAAGAAACTGATTAAGTTAATCTATGATTGCCCCATGAGTGGAAGATTGATTATTGTATTGTGAGATGATTAAATGACTGAGGAGGCAAACTTCCTTAGGGATAGCAGATGATTATTCTTTTGTTCTTTGTTCTTAATATTGTGATCCTTTTGGTGAAAACTATGTGGCCATTCTAATGTTAAGCTGTTGTGAATGCTATATTGTGACTTTCTGTAATAAGATGTAATGTTGTGAATATTGTACTGTGATTTGTTGTGAATGTTTGCCTTGATTTGTTATGGAATAAGTGGAGTGTTCACTATACTATGTAATCTGAACCTTAAAAGCTGTTCACAATAGTATTCTTTTGGGAAGGTGCTCTTGCATGGCATTACAGAGGGAGATACTATTATTATTTTCATTCTACAGATGGGGAAAGTAAAGCAGGCAGAGTTTACTTGAACTGCCCGAGTTCACATGGCTAGTCAGTCTAATGCCACATTTGAACTCAAGTCTTCCCAATGCTAGTGCTTTATTTACTATGCCAGCTAATGGTTTAAAAGCTTTCTTTTCTATATGAGGCAAAAATCTGCTCATTATTTAATTTCCATATAGTAGTCCTCATTTTTACCTCTGTGTTTAAGCAAAATAAATAAAAATAATCTCTCTTCCTCATTTTAGGGCTTAAATACCTGAAGAAAACTGACTTCTTTCACTAAATCTTTACTTCTCCAGGGAAAACATTCCCATTTACTTCAACTAATCCTCATAATACATGCTGTCTTTCTCCCTCTTAATCCAGTCTGCCTTCCTTTGTACATCTTCCAGCTTCTTAATTCCCAAGATTCAGTTCTCAGGACTAAATATAATATTCTCAATGTGATCTTACAAGGACCTAGTATAGCCATCTCCTTATTACTAGCAGTACCTAGAATACGTTTTCCTCCATTCACTTCCATGTCACACTGATGACATGTTTGTCCCTAAATCCAATTTTTTTTTTCATGGTAGTAGTTCACAGAGCACTATACTTGGATTCAGCATTAGGTGGGTTGACTGCTGACACTAGCTATGTGATTCTGGGCATGTCATCTACTTCCCTTAACCTGCTTCCTCATTTGGAAAATGGGAATAATAATTGTACCCACCACACAGCTGTTGTGACAAGCAATAGGAAAAATACATATTTGAAGCATTCTTGTAAACTTTAGAACAATATATAAATATGAACTGTGTCGAGAACACGTAACCTATCTTGTATGCTAACAGTTTTATTTTTTAACCCAAGTCAATCAGTCAAAAATCAACATGCAGGGGCAGCTAGGTGGCTCAGGGAATAGAGCACTGGCCCTGGAGTCAGGAGGACCTGAGTTCAAATCTGGCCTCAGACATTTAACACTTACTAGCTGTGTGACCTTGGGCAAGTCACTTAACTCCAATTGCCCTGCCTTCCCCCTTCCCCCCAATAAATAAATAAATAAACATGTGCTTAATATAAATGCCAAGTACTATGCCAGCAAAGAACTTTAATGTGGTGAAATCTTTTATTGTTCCATTTCTGGCATCATGTTATCTCTTCCAAGCTTTATGTCATCTACAAATTTGATCATTGGGTTTTCTCTACTATCAGTCATGATATTAGTTAATACCTTGAATGGAACATGGAAAAAACAGAGCCCTGAAGCATTCCACTAGAAATTTCTCTCCTTATTGACATTAATATATTAGTCTTAACTTTTTAGCTTAGCATTCAAGAAATACTCAGTCCACCTAAATTTATTATCATTCAGACAACCTTTCTCTAAATTGTACATATCATATCATGAAAGACTTGGTCAAATGGCTTGATGAAACATCAATATATAAAGTCTATGGCATTCTGCCTTTGTACCCTATCACAGACAGAAATAAGGCTCATTTACTATGACCTATACGTCAATAATCTTCTGTAGATTTTCAGTGATTATGGCTTTTCTCTTTTTTAAGAGTTCACAAACAATCCTTTTAATAGATTCTAGACTTTTGACAAAGGTAAAACTCCAGCTCACTGGCCTATACTTTGTCCAGTCTCATTTGAAAATCACAACCACATTTACCTCTCTCTAGTCCTGGGGTGCCTGTCCTGTTATCAATGATTTTTCAATAATTACTGAGATAGATCAATAATCACATCTGTAAACTCTTTCTGAACCCTAGGATGTAATTTTCTGACCCCAGTGTTTTTACCAACTTCTTACTTACCTTGGGTGTCAACTCAGTGTTAACTATTTTCATTATTCTTCCCAATCTGAACATCATGTTCCTGAAAGAAAAAAAATAGAAACCAAATAATAGTTGGGTGGTTCTGTCTTTTCTGCATCATCTGTTATTATATTTCCATTTACCATAAGCAGCAGCTCTATCTGTTCTTTGATCTTCTTTTGCCCCAGTTCATCTAAGAGAAGTCATTTTGCTACCTTCACAGTTATTGCCCACATGCATTTATTCTGAACCAAAGTGTTCCTACATATATTTTTGCATGACTGGACCCTTTTGTACGTGTCTTTTATGTTTTCCTCAGCTATTTACCACTTATTTCCTACTTCTGTGTATATTTTGAAAATATATGTCAATGAGATCACTATTCAAGCATAGAGGTATCTACTTCCCTGTGGCTCCACTCAGCATCCTTGTAATGGTGCACAACAAAAATATCCTACCCTGAACACCACTACCTTTTAATTGCTGAACCTCCTCCTACCTCAGCTTCATTAGTATAACATTCTTGGGAGAAGGGTCACTTGAATTATGTATTTGTATCTTTAGCATTCAGCACAGTGTTTGGCATATTGTAAGCTCTAATAAATGCTTTTTTAATCAATTCATTAATTCTTCAGTCAGCTCCTTCTTTTCTTCCTTCTTAGCAGCATGGGTAAGTGTCCTCATCATTTTGTTCTCACAAGGCTCCTACACCTCTTGAGCTAACTTCTATGGAATTTTAGATATTTGTATCCAATATGAACTTTTTTCCAAATTTTTGACAGCTGTTTTCCCCAAATGTAGAGTTTACATTAGTCAATATCTGATTTTCTCTCCTTATATCAATTAAACAAAGATATATGTTTGCTCTGGTGTGGAAGATCTCTCATCCAATAGATTAAAACCACTTTATAACTTAGTAGATAAGTCTTAAGAAATTTGTCTGAGGTTCAAAAAATCAGAAGTCCCTCTGATAGTGACAGAAGTAGTATTGATCCCAGATCTTCCTACCTACAAGTTTAGCACTATATTCACTTCAACCATGATGCTCATCTTTTCTCTGTTTCTCACAGATTTTAATGTGGTCATTCCCTTTTAAGTTGCTTATACTTCAGCAGCTAAAAATAGCCAAGGTCTTCTTCTGCATCCTGGATCATTGACAGCCATCTTGACTTCCAAAGTTGTTAGGAGGTGCAAATGAGATGAGAATTGCCAAAAGCTTAGCAAATGTCTAGCCCATAATAATGTTATATTAAATAGTAGTTATTGTTATTATCATTATTAACTCTGGATAAGTCACTTGACATGTGATTGCCTCAGTTTCCTAATCTGTAAAAACTGGGATAAGAGCAACTACTACCCAAAGTGTTGTTGTAATGATCAAATGAAATAACATATACAAAGCACTTGGCAAGCCTTAAAGCACTATAGAAACGCTGACTATTTTCATGTTTTAACTTCCCTGGGTCTCAGTTTCCTCATGTATAAATTAGGTAACTTCTAAGGACCCTTCCAGCTTTAAGTTTATTATTCTATGATCCTGTGGTAGTACCATTAATCTCCATGTGAATTATCAGAAATGGGTTCACTGTCATTGGCTATGATACTCTTCAAGAGATTCTCAGCAATATCTTTGATAGAAAGCACACCCCTCAGTTGTTCATATCATGACTCAAGGTCACATGTGACCACCTCAGTACTTCTCAGCAAAGAGTCAGCAATCATCACTCTTTGTCTCTTCTTCCTTTCCCTAAAGTTGGCAGTGCTCCTACTTGATAGATTCTTATTATCAATCAAGTAAAGCACAAGAAACTGTGGGGTTTTTCCCTCAGGGAATTTAGCTCCACCCTCTGTGAGAACAGCCTCTAATTCTTTATATAGCTCTCAGTGTTCAGTGATTTTCATTCTTTCCCTTCACTGTGTCATAAACTTCCATCCTAACATGGATCAAGGTTCCCTAGGGTTTCATTGGCTTCTTTTTCCTTGTAATTTTCCATTTGAAGCCATTCTTCCATCCTTTTGAGGAATCCTTCTCCCTCACTGATAATTTAGAGAATAGTAACACTTTTTCCAGGCCATTTAATATTTGTTGTTTAGAGAAACCAAGTTGCATTTGTGTAGATTTAGTTGTCACATAGCATTGACTGAAAGATAGTACAAACCTGACAGGTTGCTGGAAGAGATCCCCCAATTAATTTTGGTTCTCAATGCTCATTCTCATGGCTAATGCTAAATCTAATGGCAAATTGCCTAGATGGTGTATTGGGGGATTTTGTTCATCATGTTAAAAATTCCTAACAATGGCCTAATGCAAACAGCAGCTGTCTCTAGTACCTGTCTACAAGAGAGGCTAAAATTGAAATATCAAAACTCTTCTAGACTTTCTCTTTTTTCTTACGTTCACAACCTAAGCATCGTTCTTAACTATTTCTTTTTTTTTAAATATATTCATTTGATTTTAGTTTACAACATTCAGTTCCACAATCTCTTGAGTGTCAAATTCCCTCCCCATCCTCCCCATAGGGGCAAGTAATCAAATATAGGTTCCACAAATACCTTCATGTTGAATATTACTCATGTGGTAAAGAAGGATTATAACCAATGGTGTGAAGAATGAGAAAGGAGGGACAAAACAAAAAACAAAAGACAGAGAGAGCAAGTTGTGTGCTTCAATTTGCATTCAGACTCTGTAGTTCTTTCTCTGTGTGTGGATATCCTTTTTCCATTATGAGTCTTTTGTATTTGTCTTCTAACCTTGTACTGCTGAGAGGAGCCCAGGTGCGATATGAACACAATTACAAAACACTTCTCACACAAATAAAGTCAGATCTAAATAATTGGAAAAACATCAGCTCTTATTTCTTACTCACAAAACATAGCCAATATCTTGCTGAGTATTGCCAATTCTACCTCTTCAACTTCTGTTCCTTTCTCTCTACTCATACTCCATCCACTCTAGTGCAGAAACTCATCAGCTCTGGTTTGAGAATACTAAAATAGCTTCCTAAACAGTCTCCATCCTTCCAGCCTCTTCCTTCTCCAATCTGTCTGTTATATAGCTGCCAAAATGATATTCCTAAAAGAGATCTGACCTCTCATTCCCCTGATCAAGAAATTCCGGTGGAGCCAATACCTGTTGTGTCAATTTAAAAAATATCTCTCTATTTGGCAGTTAAAGCCTTTCACAATCTTGACTCTAGCCTATCTTTTCAGGTTGATTATACATTCCTCTTCACCCATATTCTGTGTTTTAGCTAAATTTGCCGGCTTGATGTCCCCCACATGCAATGTTCCCATCTCTGAGTCTTTTCATAGGCCATCACAGGTGTCCACTGCCACATGGTAGTGCCCCTGTTCTCTGCAATAACTTTCTATATTTATTTTGCAGATATCTAGTATTTACAGGGATGTTATATCCTCCCTCCTTCAGTAGAATATAAACTAGATAAATTATCATTTTTGTGTTTATGTACCCAAAACCTAGTATGGGACCTGACATAGGTGCTTTCTAAATGCTTACGACTTGATTGATTATTATGAATCAGTCATCAGATGGCATCCACTTGAGTCTTGTCTTTTTCCTGTACTTTGGTTTCATTTAACTGTATTTCCTGAATAAAAAAAAACTGATGGATGAATGAATGAATGAATATGGTATTATTTCTGATGATTTAGATTTTAATGTAAATTTTTTAAAACTATATTTTTCTCTTTTGAAAATTAATATTAGTGGTCTTTGAAATTTTCACTTGCATCATGCTATCAAAGAAAGAGTCCTAGATTTGGAGCCAACAACTATCTGTGTAGTCACTTCTCCTCTCCAGCTTTCAATTTCCTCATCTTTAACAAAATTATGACAGATTGGTTGCTCTCTCAGGATCCTTTCTGTTATTTCATTAAATAATAAGCAAGGAGGTTTATTTTTTTTACTGTTAATAAACATTTTGAATATTATATAATAATATAATACAAGTCTATAAAAGCCAGTCATTTGAGTATGCACAGATACTTCTTGCATGAATTCACTAAAGAGATGGCATATAAACTTTGGGAGAACCAGTTTCCTGCCATGATCCAAAGGTTGGTACCGTATTTTCTAATCGTTAGGCTTCTGTTTAATATTATTATATGGCTTCTAGTCACTAAAATTGTGGCAGGTTAACTTACATATTTGATCCTTTAAGGCAATTGTTCTCAACCCTCCTAGTGCCGCAACCCCTTAATACTCGTATGTGGCTGTATCTGAATGTGGACAGACCCTCCTGGAGATGAATAGAGGAGCAGTGTCTCAGCTCCTAAGACCATTGGAAATATGTGTTTTCCAAAGGTCTTAGGCGACCCCGTTCGACTCCCCAAAGGCATTGTGACCCACAGGTTCAGAACCACTGCTTTAAGGCGTGCAGCAAAATTTGCTTAAAAAATACCAAAATTGCAGGTTCTCTGAAAAACTTAACCTTTTCATTTAATTATCACAGCCAATCAATAATCATTTTCTTCTAAATAAAATGGTGCTGAGTTGAATTACATGTAACAGAAATGAACTAGATAACATAAAGCTTCCAAATTATAGTTGACAACATACTTTGCATCAGATGGAGCATCCCAATTTGCCTCCATGAATGAAAAGTTACAGTAATTTGAGGGTGAGGCATTATAGAAGGCAGCACCTCCAGGGACCCACTCAACCAGTCCAGACATACTAAGACTTGACCTATTCATTATAATAGGTAAAATTTATATAATATTTTAAGATTTCCCCAAAGTGTTTTTGCAGGATTCTCTTAAATAAGAGAATTCTCATTTTCTCTTCATAACAATCCTGTGAGTAGGTGAGAGGTTACATGACTTACCCATGGTCACACAGTCAAGCGTTTGAGGCTAGATTTGATCTCAGGATATCTTCCCACTGAATGGGTAGATGAGAACAATATGTTCCAAGAGCTATGAAACAAGCACCATGGAGTGCTTAGAGTTTGGTGCTAGTCATTCACTGAATTCCAGGCCATTGTCAGTTGTTCTGACTTTTGTCTTGTCACTAGACTTCAATGACTTGAAGAAAGAATGAGGCTGATCACTTTGTGCAATTCTGCCTCACTTGAATACAATGCATGTGTAAATTAAAACATTACCCCATGATACCATTGGTCCTCTTCAAAAATTAAGTACAAAAACTGATATTGGTTGAATATAGACTGAAGCAAGATATTTTTCACTTTTATTTTTTTCACTTTTGTGAGAGTATTGTACAAAATAAGTAATATGGAAATGTTTTACATAATTACACATGTATAATCTATCTCTGGTTGCTTCACTCTCTCAGAGAATGAGGAGGGGAATAAAGGAGGGATAGAATTTGGAACTCAAAACTTGAAATAAAACTGACCCAAAAATGGACAACAAGAAAGAACAATTAAAAAACTATTTTTTAAAAAAATGAAGCATAAACATAAAGTTTTCTTTCATATAGAATAAACAGGAAGAACGTTATTGTACTACCACTGACAAACTTTGGTTCGTGGGAGAAATGTTCTAATAAATGTTATTCATAATTTTAAAAAATCTTTCCAATTCTGACCTTGGATTCCAACAAAACATGCTCTGGGATGGAGCTAAGAACTGTTGCTTCAAAATCTGAGGGCCTTTAGTTGGATGAAATGAGGAAGGACCCCATATGCATTGTGGTATAATGAATACAGTGATCAACTAGGAGTCAGGAAAACCTGGATTAAAGTCTCACGTTTGACCCCCACTTGCTGTGTGACCGTGGACAATTAATCTGAGATTTAACTTTCTATTCTGTAAAATGGAGAAAATAATATCTGTATGTACTAAGTGCTTTACAATTTTTAAAGAGCTATATAAATAACAGTTGTTACCATTCTTACTAAGCTATAATTATCTCTCTTATAATTAATAACATAATTAATTGTAATAATTATCTCTTCATATAATTAACATAATTAATTCTCTCTCTTTGAGGTTTTTTTGGCAAAGATAATAGAGTGGTTTGCCATTTCCTCTGCAGCTCATTTTACAGAAGAAAAATGGCAAACACCGTTAGCTGACTTGCCCAGGATCACACAGCTAATAAGTGTCTGAGGCTGGATTTGAACTCAGGTCTTCCTGACCAGAGGTCCAGTGCTCTATCTACTAGACCACCTAGCTGCCCTTACATTCTACTAGAACAAAACAATAAAATAAAGAGTGAATCAGGTAATGGTGAGACTGTGCACAGAGTCCTAGAAATATTTGATGAAAGAAAAAGAACTAATAGTTTGGAGAATCAGTTAATGCTTCTCAGTACCTGAAATTAATCTTAAAGGAAAATAAGATTTCAAAAGATTTCAAAAATAAGATTCAAAAGATGAGGTCGATATTATATTGTTGTAGCTTGGGAAAATACATAGCAGGGAAAGGATTTGTTTAGTTTTATAAAGTCCAGTTTGGCTGGAATACATAGCATATAAAAGGGAGTGACTTTTAAAACCCTAGAGAGCTAGGTTGGAATTAAATTGTAGGAGAGTTGAGATGCCAAGTCAAGGAATTCAGATTTTTATCCTAGGGCAACTATTCTTAACCTTTCTGTGTGTCATGGAGCCCTTTGGCAGCAGGTTTAAGCCTATGTATCCCTTCACATAGGAGATGCAGTAAATAATTATATTGAAATAGAAGTGTCAAAGCATTTCAGAGAAAAATAAGTTCATGAATCTCAGTTTAAGAATTCTTGCTCTGGAGGCAATAGAAAGGCACTGAAGGCTCAGGAGAGTCACATGATCACATCTGTGCCTTAGGAAGGTTATTTTTGCAGTTATGTGTTTAAAAAAGTAGAGAATGCTATCAACTACAAAAGAAACCAATTGCCCATAACAATTGTAAAGGGGTATCAATTCAATTCTTATTACAGTAGTCCAGATAAGAAGTGACAGCAGTTTTCTAAGTGGAAGGAAGAGGGAAGAGGTAAGCAATGTTGTGAAGGTAAAATCAACTGTTTTTATAGCAACTGATTAGATATAAGAGGAGAAAAATGTATACAAAAACTGATCCTGATGTTACAAACCTGGGTGACCAGAAGAACGAGAGTGCCATTGAAAGACACAAGGAAATCTGCAAGAAGAAAAGATGGGGGGGGGGGAATGGGAATGAATAGTTCAGTTTTGAACAGCTTGAATTTGAGGGGCAGATGGGATATCCAACAGGTAGTTTTTGGTGTGGAAGTGGAATGTAGCACACAGAATACTATTAACTATTTTGGCATCATCTATATAGATATTATTACAGTTCAGTATCTCAGAGTTAATTAGCTTACAAGAGGAGAGGCTGTACTATATAGATAAAGAAAGAAATCGGGCCCATGCAGAGCCATGCTTAAAATGTGAAAGATAGATAATAATGCATCAAAGGAATATGAGAAAGAATAGATAAAAAGGAATTTCAAAAGTAGTATCATGAAAGCCAAAGGAAGAGAGTGCCTCGGTCGGTTGGAGGGAAGTAAGAAGAGGGAAAAATAGCAGCAACTGGGCTAATAGTGTCAAAAGATACCAAAAAAAAGTCAGGAGAGATGAATATTGAAAGAAACTCTCTGGGTTTATTAAGCACTTAAAATATAAAAGGTGTTTAATAAACACTTGTTGACAAACTGGATGATTAATTGATGGACTGATTTAGCAGATAATTCAAAAAAATTTAGTAACTTTAATTTCAGAGTACAGTTATGGTAGAAAGCAAAATTACAAAGGGTTGCAAAACGAGTGATGAGAAAAAAAGAACAGTCACTATAAAGGACCATTTCTATAATTTTTTTATCTGAAAGGGGAAGAGATATAGAACAGTCACTTGAGTAGGTAATAGACTCAAGGCAAGAGGGTTTTTTCAAAACAGCTTTTAAACATGTTTACAGGAAGTAGGTAAGGGGCTGGTATATGAAAAAAGATTTAAGAAAACAGTATCAGAGAGGCAACTTTCCACATAAGGCAGCAGGACATGGGCCTGAGGAAATTAGAGGATATAAGAAAAATTAACCTTAGTTAGAAAAAAGTACCACTTCATCTTCTGAGACCAGCAGAAAGGATGGGTGAAAACACATGTGTTCTAAAGTGCGTAGTAAGAGAGGCAAGAACAGACGACTTCAATTTTCTCAGTGAAAAAGGAAGATGAAATATGCTAACTTGCCTACTGGAAAAGGGGATGGACTTCCTTCAGATCCAGTACTAAAATTTTGTGAGGGCAAAATGGGCATTTTTTTTTACTTTGATCATGGCAGACATGCAAAGCTGAATGCACATACACTGTTACTTTTGACGCATGGGTTCTTTACCTGAGCTCTGTGAACTTGGGCTTTAAAAAAAAATATTTTGACAACTGTGTTCCAATATTGATGATTTTCTTTGCAATGCAGTTTATTTTATACATTCAAAAATATTACTCAAAGACAGACTCCATAGGTTTCACTAGACTGCCAAAGACATGCAGGACAAAAATGTTAAGAATCTCTGCTCTTGAGAAACAAGTATTTAATAGAAGTCAAATAAGAATTTTTAAAGTGCCTACTATGTATCAGGCACTGCTCCAGGGGCTGTGGACAAAAATACAAATAATAAAACACTCTCAATTAACAAGGAGTCTATTTCAGACAATAGACCATGAGGGAAGGAATTCTTATCAGTATCAGAGCATAGTAATCTATCAAAATGACTGATCTGTAGTGAAAATAAATATCCTTAGCAATAATCCTAATCAAATAAAAGGCACAATTATTTGTTGAACCAAATCATTTTTCAGCCTCCCTGCCTGAATGAAAGATCATATTGCCTTTTCAAGAATAAAGAGAAAAGGGGGGGTGCAAACACGAGGAGAGGAGAAACCAACTCCCATCCTATCTTCAACTACATAAAGAAGAACAAGGCTAGGTTATGCCAGCTTTGGGGGAGGGGTTGTAGTTAAAGGATTACCACTCTCTTAGGTCATGGAGGGGAAAAGTAGAAATGGTAGCATGAGACAACCATTTTCTATGACCAATTGAAAGCAAAAGAGAAATAGGGGGAAAGGACAAGAACCCAAAATTGTAGACATCCTGCCTCCTACTGTATTTTTGTTCAACCATATCCCATAAGTCTAGTCACATGCTCTGCTTCCAGAACCCTGACTTCTACATCAGCCCACCTTTAAGATGCACTATCTCTTTACCTAAAAAAACTCTGCTAGAAAAAATTGAAACCTCAGTTTAATAAATAGAAATGCATTTTTTTTCAATCTAGCTTACACAACTGCTCAGAAGCAAATCACTGAATTAAGAAAGTCCTACTTCATTCAACAATAGTGTACCTTTTAAATTGGTGACAAACTGAGGTATATTTCTACACTAACATAGATGGTCGGGAGAAGGTGAGAAGTTATATTGAATTATATATTGTATTAAACCTCAGTTCAGACAAATAAAAGGTATCAGGTGCCCATGTTGATACCACAAGGGAAAACAGTAATCTAAGAACACAGATATTAGGTATCAGTTTTTAAATTTGATATTATTAACGATGAAAAAGTCAGGGAAAATACAATAGTACCTGTATATATTAGGACTTGAGGGGATCAGAAAGTTTGGAAGAATTTTTCAATGAAAAATTAATAAAAGTATTGCTCTACTGTAGCATTGCTGACCTCCCACTGTCTTCATTGAAAAGTCCTTAACATCATTTCCCACTCTTTCCACCATTCTTTGTCAAAGAAATAGAGCTTTCTCCATACCAATGCCAACTTTTCAACACTGATCGTTCCAATCCCTCCAATCTTCTTCAGCAGATTCCATCCTCGGTCATGATTTTCCTCTTGAATCTTCAACCTCTGTCTAATGGTTCTTTCACTAATGCCTTCATCCATGCCCATTTTTCCCCATTCTTAAAAGACAGCAAACCTTGTCCTTTTCTCAAACTCCTAGGGAAAAAAAAAAGCTGTACATACCTTTTCTCTTCTTACTGCTCAACCCTATATTAATCTAGTTTCTGACCTCATCATTCATCTGAACCTGCTGATTCCAAAGGTACCAATGATCTCTTACTTGCCAAAGGTGAATCTTTTTTCCCTGTCTTCTTATTTTTTAACTTACCTGAATTTGCCATTGTTGACGACCCTCAGCTCTTGGTAAACACTATCCTGTCTGGGTTTTCATGGCATTGCTCTCTGCTAGGTCTCCTCTAAACTATCTGACAGCTTCTCATTTTTCTTTCCTAGCTTATCATTCATATCATGCCCCTTAACTGTAGGTATTTCCCTATGTTCTGTCCTCAGTCCTCTTCCTCTATGCTATCTTTTTTGTTTAGTAATTTGTTTCCCCCAAATATATGTAAAAACATTTTTCAACATTCATTTTAAAAATTAAGTTCCAAATTCTCTCCCTTCTTCCCCACTATGTTCATTGAGAAGGCAAGCCATTTGATTAAGGTTATACATATATAGACTTGGAAAACTTATTTCCATATTAGTCATGCTGTAAAAGAAAAAGGATCAACATTTTTAAAAAAAAACAAGAAAAAGAAAGTTTAAAAGTATGCTTTGATCTATATTCAGACTCCATCAGTTCTTTGGGGATGGATGGTTCTTCTTTTATCAGAACTCTTTCAGAGTTGTCTTGGCTCATTGTACTACTGAGAATAGCTAAGTCATTCACCATTGATCATCTTAAAATATTTCTACTACTGTGTATAGTTTTCTCCTAGTTCTACTCATTTCACTTTGCATCAGCTCATGTTAGTCTTTCCGTGATTTTTTTCTGAAAGCATATAGTTCTCATTTCTTATGACACATTAAATAGTATTCCATCACAATTATATACAACAACTTGTTCAGACATTCCCTAATTGATAGACATCCTCTCAGTTTCCATTTTTTTCCACCAGAAAAGATCTACTATAAATATTTTTGTATATATAAATCTTTTTCCTTTTGTTTTTTATCTGCTTTGGGATGAAGACCTAGTAGTAGTATTGCTAGGTCAAAGGATACGCATAGGTCTTTGGGTATAGCTCCCAATTGTAGCCACTACTGCTATTAATTCAGTTACTCCCAAGGCCTATTCCTGGCTTGCTCAGTGTTAACAACAATGCAGTATTCACAATGTCTACGGTGACTATAAGTATGCTGATATAGTTATTAATCACAAAATGCAACAGGTTCTCTAAATGGGAGGCATAGCTAGAACATTTATTCAAATACCAGAAAACTGAGTCTCAAAACCAGTAAGTCAAGGCCATCACAGTAGCCATGGAGTTGGCACACATAGTTAATGCAGTAAACACCCACATTCTCAAGCCTTCAAAACAAAACAGGCTACCTCAGGCAAAGATTCTTCTCTCCTCACTCACGGTAACTGCTCATCTTCCAGGCAGCTAACTCCCATAATTTCTGGCCCCCCACAGCTCCTGTCCCTGGATGTCTTCAGCAGAAGTCCTTAGCAGAAGTTCTGGCTGGCTCAAAAAAATAAAAAAAATTTTTTTTAAAAAAGCTCACACCTCCACTGTGACTACTTCCAGTCACCACACTGGCTCTAGTCTGGCTCCTACTTGGCTCCAGCTCCTTCCTGCCATATCAGCAAGTTCAAGGGGCGTGGAAGATCTTCAAATCCCATTACCATTACACTGGGGTCTGGTCTGCACTGGCATGCCTGCACTGGCCTGTGCTGCATTCTCACCCTGGCACAACGGATATTTCCTGCTGACCTTCTAAGTTGCCTTGGGCTAGAAGATTATTTCACCCCATCCTTTTGTGGGTTCTTCTGCTCCATAATTTGTTTGGGGACACTATTTAAAGGTATTTGGAAAAGTTTGGGGAGAGCTCAGGTTAGTTCCTGCCTCTTCTCAGTCATCTTGGCTCCTCCCCCTATACTCTTTTCATAATTTCATTAATTCTTATGAACATATTATCCCTACACTTACATGTGTATAATATGTATGCATGTCTTTCTGTTAGCATGAATGCATAAATGTTTTGTGTATATATCTCATCTCCTTCCTGAACTTAAATTCTATCCATCACCAATTACCTATTGGACTTTTCAAATGGAATGTACCAGAGAAATTTCAACTAAACATATCCAAAACTAAAATCATTATCTTTTTTCCCTCACTCCCTCTTATTTTCCAAATCCCCCTATTTTTTATTGAAGACATTACTATTCTTCCAGTCTTCCAGATTCCTAACTTCAACTTTATCTGTTCTCTCCCTTCACACATTCAATCAGCTATTGAAGATTGTCATTTCTAATTCCACAACATCTCTCATATCTGATCCTTGATTCTTCCTCACACAGTTCCCATCTTAATTCAAGACTTCATCATTTTTCACCTAGATTATTCCAAAAACTGCCTAATTAGTTTCCTTGCCTTAAGTCTCTCCCTACTCAATTTTATTCTAAAGAGTGATATCAAAGTAATTTCTTTCTGTGCAAAGCTCATCATATGTCACTACTAATCTATCAATCTATGGTTTCTTAGTGTTTTAGAGAAAAAATATACATTTTTATGTTTAGTTTTTAAATCTCTTCACAATCTGACCCCAACCTACCTTTCTAGTTTCATAGCAAACTACTCCCTCTCTTTCATTTTGTGATCTAGGCAAACTGGTCTTCTTTCCATTCCTCACACACTATTCCATCTCTGTGTTTTTCCCTTGACCATTCCTCATGCCTCTTTACTTCCAACTCATAGTGACCCACTTATCCTTTAAAAACAGTTCAATGCCATCTTTGGCATAAAGGCTTTACTGATTCCCCCAAATGCTAGTATTTTCATTCCCAAACTATTTTATATTTAACTACTTTGTATTTATATGTTATTCATTTCTTTATTCAAATTATTTATAATAGTTATTCATGTATTTTATACATGTGTGCTTTTCCCTTTCATTAGAATATAAGCTCCTTGCAAATGGGAATGGTTTCATTACTCATAGTTGTATTCCCAGTACCTAGCACAGTGCTTGGCAATAGAAGCTACTTAATAAACACTTGTTGATTGGTAGATTAAATGATAGCTAGAAGCAGCATTCAACAGCTCGTGAGTGGGAGCCAAGAATACATATAGTGGTAGCTATTCAGGGGTGAAAATGGACAAGGCATGAATGGTAAAACAATAAGAGGCATTCAAGGATGCAAATGCTTTATTGAGAATATAGACTGACAATGAGAGATTTAATGGGAGTTTAAAAGAATTTTTTAACTCTAAGTAAAATATTTGGCTCAGTCTATGGACCATTGACAACATGAGAAAGCAATTCAAAATTGTAGATTTTTTTGACTTTGAGTGCTCTGTCTTTTTTATTGAGTTTTTTTTTGTTTATTTTGTGTTGTGTTGTATTTCCTAGCTGAGTGTGGTGGTTCAGAGTCATTGTTCATGTTCTAAAAAGTATTTTGACTCTCTCTTGCTAGTGATAGATTTGCTAGCTTCTACATACACTAGCAGATGTTTACAGAGAGCAGTTCAGTGACCAGGAGAGCAGCTAAAACACTGAAAGAAGATCAGAAACAACATATCCAAGGAGAGATATTGTAAAGAGTGGAGAAATAATGACTGGTGGACATGACTCAGAGTATGTGATGCCCAGTAGATACAATATGAAACCCAGAAGAAAGCAGATGAGAAAAACATCATGACATCCCCAGAAAACCACAGCAGCTTTGTAATGTCAAGTGCAGAGTCCACAGGAAGCTTCCTTCCTGGGAAGATAAACTCTACCCCCTAATAGGCTGAATTGTAGTAGGAGGAATCTGATGAAGGGAAGCAGAGCCCACAGGAAACTGGAGGTCAGAGCTAGCCGGGTGATGGGGGATAGAGAAGGACCCCAGGCAAGGAGTCAGAGAGTTGTATGAGTAGATATTGAGCTTGCATTAGTTTGTGGGAAGGCTGAAGGATGCTGTGGCTCTCAGTGCTATTATAGCTTCTGAATATCTTTGGTATTAGGCAGGAATACTTCTCCCTCGCTGATGATTTAGAGAATAGTACCAAACAAATCAGATACTCAGATAGCAGACCTGACTGTATCAACAAGCACTCTAGCATACCCAGGATGGCTGCTAGCACAGGTTCTTAGATCTGCTTTTCTAAAGTAAAGCAACTCAAAATGGGTTAGCAGTCTTACTTTAATCAAACATATATCATTTACCTAGTTCAGGGGGAAATGTCAGCACCCTGAACTTCAAAGAATACAAACAGAAATTACGAGTAGACAAAGAAACAGATCAGCACACAGACTTCCAACCATCTGACCATTATATCCATACCTAGTTAATTACCAGAGAGGGAAGCACCAACATCTAGGTTTTCAATGCCAGGGATGCTCAAAGGCTTTTCCAGGCTCGTTTGGCCAAATCACACAACTCTTTCCAAAGTGAGCCCCCAAAGCAAAAACTCACATCAGGGCATATATAGCCTTCTCCTAGATCAGAGACTGTCACAACCCTCTTGACCCACTGCCCAATCACAAAGTAATAAGGTGTGGGAATTCCTGAAAAATAAGCCTCCCAGCACAGGCTCCATGTGACCACATTCAGCCCATTGGGGGCAGAGTATATTTTCAAATCAGGGAAGATTCTCAGAGTAACTTAATCCTATCAAAGAGCCTAGGGGCAGGGAAGATCTTCAGATTTCCATAATATCAACTGAAAAGCAAGTGCATAAATGGTTTCCACAAGCAATATATTTTCTCAATGTAGCTCATTTCTTCCCATCTTATAATGAAGCTACAGAAATGCTACTGCTAGTACGTTCAGTTATGCCCCTTTCTTACTGACCCACTTGCTTAGTCTAAAGGTTCTCTTCACCCTAAATTTCATCATTAAAATGATGTGGCAAGAATGTCATTGTGTTCTATAATCACAATGCTGTGGTATAAACTACCCTCCATTATCTGCAGTTAACAGTCTTATATATTCATATCTTTCAACTCCCTTAATCCCTGTGTCACTATCTGCCAGGGCAAAAACCCCCTTTAATCCTACATGCCCCGATACTCTTACTTGTAAATAATTCTACCCTCTGATAAGATAGAATGAAGTACATATACAAAATAGAATTGGTTTGGTGGGGGAATCAAGAGAACTAATCAGATTCTATCTCACGAACATGGATTCTATCTTGTGCTGACACATGTATTCTCCTTCATCTTGTTTTTCTGTAAATCACTCATGGAAAACTAGTTGATATGTCGTATATTGTTCCATAAATGCAGGTGGATGCAATTATTCAGTATCCCTCCATTCTGAGAATAGAAAGACCCCAAAACCTACTTGTCCCCCTCCCGACTTGACTAAAACTCACTTTTTCCCCCTCCCAAATTGGAAATCCCTTAATCTTTCATCCAATTAGAAATCAGATTGCCTAATTTTGTAGCCTGGTTGTTATCCTGGTTAATTGCCTTCTTATAATTAATTGGTTGATTTGTTTCTTTTTAATACATAAAAATCTTTCTCGCTCTATATTCAGGGACTTTAGACTAAATGGAGACTCTACTGACCCATTTATTATGCCTGCTCATTTAATAAATTGCTTTGGCTTGGATTGTTTTCTCAGTTATTATTAATTAACTTCCACACCTCTCTGAAGGTTCTTTTCTCCTTTGTCTGACCATGGTGCCCACTGAAACTCTGCTTTATTAATACCAAACTTCACTATATCCCAGAGCTCTTCTTTTATCACTTCTGTTCAATTATCTTCCCATCATGGAAACCTGGCTCTCTCTGTTCAAATAATAAAAGTCCTAGCCACACTCTTCTTTGCCAACTACTCCTTTTTTTATGCCTTGAAACACACTGAGCCAGAGAGGGAAGTTCATTTTGTCTTCCTTCAAATCTCAGCTCAGGTAACACATCTTCCTGAAAAGCCTTCTCTGAGTCTCTACTTGTAATGCTCTTCCTCTCCTCCAATTACCTTGTATTATATTTATTTTTTCAATTAAATTTGATAAGCATTTAACAATTATATATTATGTAACAGGTACTGTGCTATACACATATCTGTGTAACAAACAGAATTTGAAACTGAAAGGGATGAACTGCTCTAATCCTCTTCATCTTAGGAAACTGGAGGAAAATGGAGGCCAATAACAAGTGACTTGCCTGAGGTCATACGTAAAGTAAATATTTGTATTTATGTTGTACATTTCCAGTGGAATAAAAGTTCCTTTATAGATTTGTCTTCATATCCTTAGTGCCTGTAACATAGTAGGCTCAACATACAGGTCTATTAAATTTTTGTTGAATCAATATATTGTAATATTCACACAGAGTTGCATGATGGCTAAAAAAAAAA
>CM053594.1:233987332-234017393 GCA_028646575.1 Pseudocheirus occidentalis | reverse complement strand
ATTTTAGTAGAATGCTTTCTAAATTAATTTGAATGGAAAAATTTGAAAAGAGTATACCTATCATTAAAACTGCTTTTGAAGCATTTATCTGTTCTGCTTTTTTATTATGTTAAGAATGTTTCAAAAGTAAATACATACTCATTCAAAAATAATCAATGAGAGCACTTTCAAGATATGTTACAAATTAGTGCTGTGCTTCTAAGGAGTCGCAAATCTATCATAGAAGTAATGTGAAAAAAAAGTTGCTTACTTTTCTCATTTTATAAAGCAGTGTGCTCTAATTTTGGCTCTCTCTGGGGAAATATTATTACTTCTATTAAAGTAAAGTAAAAGAAAGTAAGGCAACAGAGTTGTTACATATTGTACAAACACAGAAGAAGTTATTGGGGAACCGAGACTCTTAGTATGCAGTACTGTACAACATAATCACAAAATTTTTTTTATTAGAGGGAAGAGCGTTACAGTGCTACTCACATGCTTTCCTTTAAGAAAACGAAATATGTGAAATTCTAAATGCGCAAACAAATCAGTTGGGATATGATTGTTTTAGAAAAAAAATACTGTCAGATTCTTAGCTGAGTGTATTGCCTGTATAGATTATTAATTAATTAACATGGAATCTTGGTCAATGAGATGGAAATTTAGTGGTTTTTATTATTACTAATTAAGATTAAAGCTTGCATTTTTAAAATTACAATAGAAGTAAATGTGACTCAGTTTTTAAATATTTGAATTATATTTTATTTCAGTAACATATCTATTGTACAAAATGAGATTCATCTGCTTGTAAATATGACATTGTCAGAAAATTAGCAGAGTGATTTGTGCAATAAAATTACACCTGATTAATACAAGCAAAAGGACAGCTAGATGGCACTGTAGATATAGTGCCAGAGACAAAGAAAGAGAGGGAGAGAGAAAAAGAGAGGGGAGACAGAAACAGAGACAAAAGACAGAGACAGAAATCTTTGTTTATGTCATGAAGACTCATTTTTCTGACTTCAAATCTAGCATCCAACATTTCTTAGCTGTGTGTCCCTGGATAAGTTATTTAGCCCTGTTTTCCTTAGTTTCCTCATCTGAAAAATAAGCTGAAAAAGGCAATGGTAAAATGCTCCAATATCTTTGCCAAGAAAATCCAAATAGAGTCATGAAGAGTCAGACATGGCAGAAATGATTAAACAACAACTACAACAACAACAAATTCAAGCAAGGAGGATTCCCTGTTCATAGGGATGGGGAGACCCATCAAGAGTCAGAAGCTAGGGATTCCCAAAATAACTTAAGGCTATAGTAGCCACATCATGATTTCCCATCATAAAGTGTAAGCAGAACTGAACTGCTCTCTTAGGTCAGGAGCAACTCCATCTACCCACCAAACATCTAGGTTATCTATCATACTAGTGGGACTAAAGTGGCATGTAAAGAATCTTGGATATGAATAATCTGATGTCTGATCCACTGACCATCTGCTGACTCTCCTTCTCTATTTTTCCCTTTTATATCTCTGTCTCTTTGTCTCTCTGTTTCTCTGTGTCTCTCTGTCTCTGTCTCTCTGTCTCTGTCTCTCTGTCTCTGTCTCTGTCTCTCTCTCTCTGTCTCTCTCTGTCTCTCTCTCTGTTTCTGTCTCTGTCTTTCTCTGTCTCTGTCTCCTCCCCACCCCCCCATATGTTCTTAGATAGCTGAAACCTAAAAACCTTCCCTCCTGGACTCTGTTATCTCCTTGAGAGGCAGCCTGGTATAATAAAATCCTACATTTGGACTCAGGAGACCAGAAGACCATAATTCTACCTTAGCTACTTATCAGCTATGTGATCATAGGTAAGTCAAGTATCTTCTCTTGGTCTCAATTTCCCAGATGTTAAGGGGAGATCATATTTGTACAACCTACTTCAAAAGTATTGAGAAGGAACACTTTATCCTTATAATCCTTAACATGCTATATAAATATGGGTTTCTATTTCTTCCCTCTCCCAACCTTCTTTTTGATCCCAACGTTTCTATTTCTGTAGATGGAACCACCATCCTTCCAACTTCAAGTTTTCATCACCAATTATATCTAATCAGCTGTCAGTTCATTGGCAATATCCCTTGTAACACTCCACTTCCCCACCCCCTTGACTCCCCTTCACTCCCACTAAGATGGCTTCTATCCTTTTTCAGAACCTCATGATGTTTTAATGGATTGTGAGTTCCTTGAGGTCAAGTATTGTCTTTTGCCTTTTTTTATCCCCAGAACTTACCATACTCCCTAAAACATAATAAAAACATAATAAATGCTTATTTACTCACTGACTAAATTGGACTTATATCCTTCTAACTGGTCTCCTGGCTATCAGGCTTTTCTTTTCTGATTCATATTTCACACAAATACAAAAATAACCTTTCTACAACAGGTATGAGCATGTTCCTCTCCTCAATTATTACAAAACTCCTCTCTACTTTTGGTTTCAGCTGTGTCCAACTCTTTGTTACCCCATTTGGGGTTTTCTTGGCTGGAATAGTTTGCCCCTTCCTTCTCCAGCTCATTTTATAGATTATGAAACTGAGGCAAATAAGGTTAAGTGATGTGCTGGGGGTCACATAGGTAGTAAGTGTCTGAGGCCAGATTTCAACTCAGGACAGACTGATACTCTATCCTCTTTGCCACAAAGCTTTCATTCCCACTACCTCTGAGATAAAATGGTAAGTCAGTTCCAGAAAGCACTGGAGGGTCTTCAACTGTCTGCTTCCAGACTAATTCTCCAAATTTATCTTCTTCTGCTTCCATTCATACCCTGAATGTTTGGGTCTCTTAGCTCTTACCTAGTCTCATCTTGCTCTTTCCTATTTCCAGGTATTCATGCAATTTGCCAAGAATGCTTCAAACATAAGCTTTATATCTCTACCTGTTAAAAATTATTTTCTTTGGGGTGATGCAGTGGAGAGAACACTGGCCCTGAAGTCAGAAAAGACCTGGGTTCAAATCTGGCCTCAGACACTTGATACACTAGCCATGTGACTTTGGGCAAGTCACTTAACCCCAATTGCCCTCCAAAAAGCAAAAAAAAAAATCATTTTCTTCTTCCAAGTTCCAGATTTATGGCCTCTATACTCCCTCTACAACTCTACAATTCCTCTGTACTTCATTTCCTGACTCTCTTGTCAATAGTATTAAACTCAAAAGAAACTGGTGATCAGACTACATACAAGGATCTTTGTGGTGGCATATTGACTTAGAAAACAACATATTAGCTCTGTTTTAGTGTATTTTAATTTATTCTGTTAAATGTTTCCTTATTACATTTTATTTATTTTTTTAAAATTTTAAACTATTTTTGGACTTAGTAGTATTTTATTTTCCCATTATATATATAGTTTCCAACATTCATTTTTTTGGTAAGATTTTGAGTGCAAAATTTTTTACCCTCCCTATCTTTCATCCCCAAGACAGAAACTAATCTGATACAGGTTATACATGTACAATCATGATAAACTTATTTCCACATTAGTTGTGTTGTAAAGAAGAATTAGAACAAAAGGGCAAAAACACAAGAAAGAAAAAACAAAGGACAAAACAAAGTGAAAGTAATATGCTTCAATCTTTGTATTCAGACTCAAGAGTGCTTTTTCTGGATATGGATAACATTTTCTATCATGAGTCTTTTGAGATTGTCTTGCAAAATTGTTTTGCTAAGAAGAGATAAATCTATCATAATTGATCATTGTACAATGTTGCTGTTACTGAGTACAATGTTCTCCTGGTTCTGCTCACTTCATTTGCATCAGTTTATGTAAATCTTTCCAGGGTTTTCTGAAATCTACCTGCTCATCATTTCTTATAGAACAAGAGTATTCCATTGTATTTCATATACCATTTGTTCAGCCATTCCCCAGTGAATGGGAATCCCCTCAATTTCTAATTCTTTGCCACCACAAAAAAAAGAGATGCTATAAAATGGGTCCTTTTCCATTTTTTATGATCTCTTTTGGATACAGGCTTGGAGTAGTATTGTTGGATCAAGAGGTACACACATTTTTTTTTAACTTTTTGGGGGGAGGAGGGCAGGGCAATTAGGGTTAAGTGACTTGCCCAAGGTCACATGGCTAGTAAATGTTAAGTGTCTGAGGACGAATTTGAACTCAGGTCCTCCTGACTCCAGGGCCAATGGTCTCCCCTCTTCGCCACCTACCCACCCCAGTACACACATATTTATAACCCTTTGGGCATAGTTCCAAATTGCTCTCCAGAATGGTTGGATCAATTCACAACTCCACAACAATACATAATTATTTCAATTTTCCCACATCTTCAACATTTATTATTTTCCTTTTCTGTCTTATTAGCCAATCTGATAGGTATGAGCAGATACCTCAGAGTTCTTTTAATTGGCATTTCTCTAATCAATAGTGATTTAGAGTATCTTTATATGACTATGGGTAGCTTCAATTTCTTCATCTGAAAAATGCCTGCTCATATCCTTTGACCATTGCTTGATTACATTTTAATCTGGTTTGAGTTGCACTCCTGAGTGTTGTGGTCCACAGCCACATCTATAGGCTGTTGGACACCTCTACTCTAAGTTGAGGATTTCTAAGCATCTTTTTTCATGTTATGGACCCCTGCAGCACTCTGGGCAAGCTTATAAACCCCTTTCTCAGGATGAAGTAGTGATTTTTGTTTTTTTTCTTAAAAGTGCAATGTATTAAGATCTCAACTGTTCTAATATTCAATGTTATTATGGTCACTATCTAGAAACAGAGAGACAGAGAGAGTATTTTTGTTTATTCAGCTAAGTATTGCAGTAGATAGAGTCCTGGACTTAGAGTCAAGAAGACCTGAGTTTACATCTGGCCTTAGACATGTGTTGTATGACCCGGATTAAGTCATTTAAGCCTTGTCTATCTCAGTTTCCTCATCTACAAAAAGGTAATAACAACAGCTACTTTCCAGGGTTGTGGTGAGGATAAAATAACATTCGGAAAGCATTTCATTAATCTTAAAGTTCAGTATAAGTGCTAAATATGGTTTTTGTTGTTGCTAAGTTGAAAGAAAATACAACTACTATGTGGAGCACTATGTCTTTAGTAGTATGGCATGGGTATTTT
Organism: Pseudocheirus occidentalis; assembly: GCA_028646575.1. Classification (NCBI taxonomy): domain Eukaryota; kingdom Metazoa; phylum Chordata; class Mammalia; order Diprotodontia; family Pseudocheiridae; genus Pseudocheirus; species Pseudocheirus occidentalis. Next base: position 234,012,305 of record CM053594.1, on the reverse strand, counting down.
GTCAGGGTAGGTACTCTCTTCATAGGATATAGGTCTTTAGTGTCTCTACAACTGGAGAGATGGTCTAGGAAAGTGGATGTGACTGAAAGACACACTGCCTTATAACCAATCCAGTAATGAGCCTTACTATATTAATCATGTTGGACTGGTTGATCTTCAGATGGTAAACATGCATTCAGTCACTGACAGCAGTCTGGGCCTTTTAAAACAACGTTTTTACACACATAAAATAAAAGTCATAGCATTAAAAAGGAAACCAACCCTACTGAAATTATTATATATCAAAAAAATGCTTCCAGACCTCAGGTTTAAGGCAGGCCACTGATCTAAGTTGGATGTAATCTCTGAATTTATCACATTATACTGTGAGGTCTTGTCTTACTCATCAACCATTCACCTCCATTGGACTGGGGGCAATGACTGTGTTTTTTTTTCACAGACGCAACCCTAGCAGCTACTACAGTACATATACGAAGAATGCCTTGAAGTCTTGAAATACCTGTAGTTGATTTCTGCCCCAGAAACTTACTACGTGTAGAACCATGGGGAAGACAATTAGTCACTCTATTCCAATATTCATTCATGTGTAAAATTTTAATAACAACACCTGTAGGACCCACCTCACAGTAGTATTGTGAGAATCTCATGAGATAATGTAGATAAATCACTTTCTCTAACTTAAAGCACTATAAAAATAATAACTTTTATTATTGTCATTCCTCTGGGCAGATAACTCAATCAAATTATTAGACCATTGGATATGATCATCCTTTCCCTGAACCCTTTGATATCTGTGCTAATGAATTCCAGGTTACTTGCAAGATTTTTTTTAATGGTTTCTTTTTTTTAAATTATGAATCTAATAATTGTAAACAAACACCATCATTTCAATAAACAGATGAACACAAAAAAAGGATTGTCATGAAACAGAATTATTACATACAGTTCATTTTTAAGTGTATATTAAATTTAACAAGGTAATAGCAATACTTCCCTGTTTGTGTTCCCTTTTCATCTTCCTTTTGTTTACTTCATTGCATTTTTAAATGTTTTTTTTTATTGATGCTCATATTTCTCTTATGGTCTCTCTGTCTCTTTCTGTCTCTCTCATCCCTACCACTACCTAATTAGAAGCCTTCTTTTGTAACAAAGTCAAGGAAAACAAATGGACACATTGCTCATGTTTGAAAGGGAATTTATCACCCTGTACTTCTAGTCCATTTACTTTCATGCCAAAAAGACTTTTCAGAGTTTTCCTCTCCTTCTTGATCACAAGCTCTAGACTGGATGGTGGAATGTTCAGATAGAATTAAAGTTCTTATTGAGTTTCCTTGCTGGTACTAATTAGGCTAAGAATGGTATTTTTTCCATTATCTCCCCCTTCAGCTTTTGGAGGATGATTGACATTGTCATTAAGATGGGTGATGAAATTGTTAGCTATTCTGTTTGGGGGGAAGGGTGGGGATAAAGGAAGGAAAAGGGGAAGGAGAAAGGGGGAAATGGAGATAGACAGAGAGATAGAGAAAAAGAAAAAGTGGTATAGGGAAATAAGACCAGATGTCTGAAGAATCAAAGTTACCCATAAATACACTATTATACTTCTGTAATAAGTTTCTGATGTTCCCCAAATTGCTCTTTGAATTTCTTCCCTCAAAGCAATCAATATTCTTATAATCCTATTTCTGTTTTGATTTCCACTGATTTATTCAAATATTTCCCTCAATTTTACTTGCTTCAAATTCCTGGATTCCTTTATAAATATAAACAAATACACAGATGTATTAAAAGAAATTATAATTATACTATAATATTTATAATTAATTATCAATTTGTGATCCAGGTTTTTCTCCTATTTCCTCAGCTCTTATTAAAGTCAGTCTTTAGAAGACGTGACTGATTGATGAGATTACTCCTAGTCTTCAAGAAACATGCTTTTCAATATTGCGCAGGACCTATCCAACTAGGAGCCCTAATTTCCATTTAGAGTATAAACAAAATCTAATTTGGGCAAACCCTTATCCTAAGAAAAGGAATTCCTATCCTTGGTCTCCTCCATCATAGTCTAGTGCTACCCAACACCTGAAGAAGAAAACTAACCAGAGAGGTCTGGATAGAGTTGGCTCCCCCTCGTCTAGATTGCTTGAGGCTATTCAATCTCATAATCAATCCATGTTCTCAGCAGGAGGAGCTGAAGACTTTTAGCCCATCTCCACATTAAATGTCCACCAGTCTAGGCTGATCTTCACTTGTAGTGGGAATTCCCTTTCATAAGATATTTAAGGAATCTCTGGATCTTCCCTGGTGTCTTTGGTTACCCAGAGAAACCACTGATCATCAATTTATTGATTGCCAACTAGCTTAATCAAAAAAATTCTTATTGATTACCCAGAAACTCTGTCTCTCAAGGTTTATAATATTAATAATATTCATGTATGACTTTAAGTTATGTGACAACCATTAGAGGTGGGTACTATTATTAACCTTATTTTACAGATGAAGAAAGAGATAAGGTAAACAAAGGTTAAGTGATTTGCGTGGGGGTACACAACTAGTGTCTGAACCTGAGTTTGGACTTATGTCTTCCTAACCCCAAGTTTGGCACACCACCTCTCTCTTTCTCTTCCTCTTGGATCTCTCTCTGTCTCTTTCTCTATCTTTCTGTCTCTGTGTCTCTATCTCTTTCATTCGCTCTCTATCTCTCATGCTATTCCATCCTCACCAACCCAAACTTCTTCCATTCAATTCAGAGAAAATATACTCTTGCACACCCCACAAAGGCAAATTCCAATCATGAGTCATATGCTAATGTCTCACTAATACCTGCAAAATCAAGTTTACCTCCTTTTACTAGAATCAATAATTTAACTAGCTAAAATATGGGATGAAACAATCTTTTAGCTCAAGAAACCTGGAAGATTTGTAAGAAAGTTTCATCTCACTGAGGTGAAAGTAGAGCATTGTAAAGTACAGGAAGCATCCCAGCAATCGAGCAGAAAGCCCCACCTCAGCAAACCAATAATAGATCTGGAGCCCTAGTGTGGTAAAGCAAATACCAGGACCTCACACATATATTAGCAGAGGCAAGAAAACTAACAGACTTCCACTCTGAGAATCACCAAGTGTTTAACTGTAGGACCAAGGAAGCAGCCATTTTCCAGCAGCCAGACCTCTACATGCTCAGCACTGTTCAGGACAAACAGGCACCCTCCAGAGGTCAGACTAACATGTACTTCAGTGTAACCATGGGAAATGCAGAAAAACCCCACCAGGCATCAGCTTATGCTAGGCACTATCACTAGGACCCCAGCACAGTAACAGGTAAGCTACTAGATTTCTACTGGCTCCAGCATGGGCAGAAAATTTTCACCCCAAATCCTTAGCATAGCACCAGACCTGAGAGTTCCTCAAAGGCATCAGGGAAACATCAGCACAGAAGCAGAAAAATGGCCAGGGCCAGCAGCCTCTAGAATAAGATATCTGAGACAGTGTCCCTTCCATCCTGGAAGGAGAGCTCAAATGTAAAAGAAAGGGAAAAGGCTTTTAAAAAGTTGAGAAAAAAAAACAACAACAAAAAGAATTTGACCATAGAATGTTATTATGGAATAATAGGAAGACAGACTCAGAAGACGACACAACACCTATGGAGAAAACCCCAAAGAAAAATAGGAAATCATCTTAATCCCAAAAGGAATCCATGGAAGAACTCAAAAAAAGAGCTTAAAAATCATATAAGAGAGGCAAGAGAAAGACTGGGAAAAGAAATGAGAGTGAAGAAAGAGAATTATGGAAAAAGAGTCAAAAACTTGGCAAACTGCTTAGAAAGTAGAATTAGTCAAATGTAAAAGGAGATTAAAAAGTTCACTAAAGAAAACAAATCCTTAAACCGTACAATTAGTCAAAAAGAAAAGAAAATATGAAAGCTTATTGAGTAGAGCACCTTCAAATTTATAATTGGGTAAGTCGAAGCTAATTAATCTCAGATATCATGAATCAATCAAACAAATTTTTAAAAATGAAAAAATGAGAAAAAATGTAAAATACTTCATGGGAATATCAAATGACCTAGAAAATAGATCTCGGAGAGATAATGTCAAATCATTGGGCTACCTAAAAATCATAATCAAAAGTAGGATCTGGACAGCATCTTTCAAGAAATTATGAAGGAATACTTCTCTTAAATCCAGGAACCAGAGGGTAAAAAAAGGCATTGAAAGAATTTGCTGATCACCGCAGGAAAGTAACACCGAAGAACATCACAGTCAAATTTCAGAACTATAAGGTCAAGGAAAAAAAATACTACAAGGCCAGAAAGAAACAATTGAAATATTAGGGAGTCACAATAAGTATCACACAGAACTTGACAGCTGAAACATTAAGGGATCAGAGGTTATGAAAAATGATATGCAGGAGGGCAAAGGTGCTAGGACTACAACCAAGAATCACTTACTTGGCAAAACTAAGCATAATACATAAAGAGGGGGAAATGATTATTTAACAAAATAGAAAGATTTCAAGCCTTCATAAGGACAAAACCAGAATTAAATCTAAAACTTGACCTCAATATCAAGATCCAAGAAAAGCAAAAACAGATCAAAAGGGAAAAGAAAACATAAGGGATTCAATAGAGCTAAACTACTTATATATCTACCTGGGAAGATGATACTTGTAACTCTTAAAAATCATATCTGTAATACATAGAAGGCATAGCTATAAGGTGAATTTAGGGTAATGACATAAAATAATTAAGGGATAAGAAAGAAGAGTACAATGGGTGCAGAAGGAAGATGTAGAATGTAGTAAATTATTTCACATGAAGAAGTATGAAAAACCTATTACAGTGGAGGGGAACATGGGAGAGTAGGAGAGGGGCATCATTTGAACCTTACTCTCATCAGTACTGGCTCAAAGAAGGAATAATATATATAATCATTAGGAAATAGAAATCTTATCTAACAGGGAAATAGGAGGGAAGGTGATTAAGTAAAGGGGGGGTGACAAAAAGAAGGGCAGATCGGGGGGAGGTGCTAGGGTGGTAGACAGAAGTAAAACACTGGGGAGGTGGGGAAGGGTGAAAGGAGAGAAAAAACAAATAGGAGGAAGAAAAGGATGGAGGGAAATACACAGGCAGTAATTCATAACTGTGAATTGGATGAACTCTCCCATAAAATGGAAGCAGATAGCAGAGTGGATCAAAAATCAGAATCCTACAGTACAAGAAACACAGAAAGAAGAGAAATACAAACAGAGTGAAAGTAAGGGGCTAGAGCAGAATCTATTATGCTTCAGCTGAAGAAAAAACAAACAAACCAGGGATTGCAAACCTAATCTTATAGAAAGTTAAAACAAAAATTGACCCATTTAGAAAAGATTAGGAGGGACACTACACCTTGCTAAATAGACACTATAAACAACAACGAAGCAATCAAATTTCAAAGAGCAAGGAATAGACTACTTGTCAAATCTGTGAGGAGGGGAAGAATTCATGACCAAACAAAAGATAGAGAGCATAACAAAAATGTAGAATAAATAATTCTGATCATATTAAATTAAAAAGCTAATGGACATACATGTGCAAAAATATGTATAGCAGCCCCTTCCACAGTGGCAAAATATTGGAAGTTGAAGGGATGTCCATCAATTGGGGAATTGCTGAACAAGTTGTGGTGTACAAATGTACAGGAATACTGTCGTGCAATAAGTGATGATGAACAGGCAGATTTCAGAAAAACCTAGAAGGGCTTGTATTACCTGAATCTGAGTGAAATGAGCAGAACCAGGAAAATACTGTAAACAATATCAGCAACATTATGTGATAATCAACTATGAATGACTCAGCTCTTCTCGGCAACACAATTTAGACTCAGAATGCGATTGAAGCATTATTTCACTTTTTTCTTTCTTGTGTTTTTTCCTCTTCTGTTTCTTCTTCCTCAAATGTGATGAATAAGGAAGTATATTTTATATGACAGCACAGGATAAACTATATCAAACTGCCTACTATTTTCAGAGGAGAAGACAAGAGGGGAGGGAGGGAGAACAATTTGGACCTCAAAATTTTGTAAAAATGAGTTCTAAAATGTTTCTTGATATGTTATAGGGGGAAAATAATATACTATTTTAAAAAATCTTTCTGACTAAATTAATGAGATTTTATTCAAAGATTATGTTACTGGACCTTGTTAAGTATATTTCATTTTATTCTAGAGTTTATAAATCTTATATTTAAGTTGTTATAAGATATTAATCTTATATTATTTTCCAGTTAACAAGCTTGTATTTTGTTCTGACTCCTCAAATTTCAAAGAAAACCATTATAATAAATATATATAGTGAAGCAGAACCAATTCCCACATCAACCATGTCCAAAAATGTAGATAACATGTTTTTCATTTTATTTTTTCTATTAATATGTGATCCAGAAATAAAAACTTTCTCCTAAAATATCTTCCTGGCTAGCCCAGCTATTCATTTCTCAAATCTATCTTTCTTTTCTGAATTCCCTACCTTAAATTAGAGATAGTGGGGAAAACATTACATGTAGCACCAAGGTTTTCAAAATTTTATGTAAGATTTTGCAGCATTTAGAAAAGCATTCTATGTTCCTTCTGTGCTTAATCTGTTCTTCCTCCTCCCCACTGCCCCCATGAATCATCAGAAATGAGTGGTTTGATCAGGCTTAACAATTCTAAGGAGAATTCCTATCATGTCATCACTGTATGCCCTAAGAAGAAAACAGATTTCACTGTAGTCTAATTTTTCCAGCAGACTAATCTGCTTGTCCAGTTTGGTTTTAACCATAAAGTGCAGAAAAAGTAAGTAAAATTAGGCTGGAGCAAAGTTTAAGTGGAAGAAATTGATAGAAATTATTGATAGAAATATTCTCCGTATGATCCACTTTACAGATTACATTGTACTGATGGCAGCTAGTACCAGAAAACTATAAGACCAGGTTATATGAGGTATTCAAGGATAACTAGCACCTCTGATGTGAGGGCTAATTGAGCCCTTTTCAGAGCTGCTCATACTCCTTTGGTATCTGCCTTCACCCAACTCTCATTTGTGTCTCCAAAAAGCTATAGCATGGGCAGTGGCCATACGCCAGTAAAACTGCATCAGCAGATGGGCTCAAGCAGGTTGAATGTAACTGACAAGCCTCAACCTCGTCAGTAAGGCAGGGGGATGTATGACCCAAGCATGTGAAGACTTCCTCGGCAAAATGGGAGAATAACAATTTGTTCCAGTGGCCATGAAGATGGCTGTAGTAGGTGTAGTGGAGTATTTAAAGCTTGGTCAGACATTGAAGATGCTAAGATCACCCACTGCATTCTGGGTCACTGCTAGCTGTCCTGACTTTTATCTTGTCACTGGGCTTTAATAATTCATGTAAACTATCCAAGACTAAGTTTCCTTCTTTGTAAAATAGAGTCAATAAAGCTTATACCTCTCACCTCATGGAGTCACAGTAAGAAAAGGTGCTTTATAAGCCAAAAATATTAAAGAAACATGAATTATTATTCTCAACTTCATATACATCCCTCTCCCTTACATATTCTGGATTCCAGGAAAAATGGTCTACTTTCTGCTCCTTACAGAATTTTATCTCCTGCTTCTTTGACTTTGCACAGGCTAACAAATTAATCTTTATGCCTTGAATGCGCTGGAATATTCCCTTAGCCTTACTTCTGCCTCTTGGAATCCCTAACCCTTTCAAGGTGCAGCTCACGTACCAACTCTCCTATAGAAGACTTTCCTAACCCCTCCTAGTTAGTTTTATCGCTATCCCACAAATTATGTAATCTATCTTTTTATGGTGACATATCTATGTACACATTGTTCCCATGACAGAATATTAATTCCGTCAGTTCTGTCATAGTAGGTTCTTAATAAAGATTATTTAAATTTAACTGAATTGACTTTAATTGAATTGAGAGAGAAAATAAGCTATCTCATTTTTTGTTGTTTTTACAACCCTCTGCAAATCTGTAGTTGGGGAATATCCAAGTGAAGTTATAACGGAAGTTCTAAGAGTAAGTTGAATAATAAAATGAAAAATGAGTGAAAAAGAAATAATAGTTAATATCTAGTATCATTTTTAACATTGTAAGAGTCAAGACATTTCAGTGTATGCTGCTTTCATATTTCAACCATTTCTAAAGTTGAAAGCTTATTGAACTAGGGAGAACTAATTAGAATTAAATTAGAGCAATGAATCTCAGACACTGTTTTCTATTTACATGAAATAATAAAAGTAGTTCCCCTAATAATATTTCCTCCCTGTAATATCATTCTTTTATATCTGAAAAAAATTCTACATGCCTTAGATGTAATTTGTCATGAGAAATTCAAGAATTTTTTCATTTTTGCAATTTGTTTCTTGTACAGTTAAATGGAATATATAGTTTTTCACAGATTAATCATAAATTATTATTTCATGCTTCAAGGATATGTGATTATGTCAATGTAGCCTGTCATGTATATAGATCATAGTTCCCTAAAGATTTAAACAGTCTTTGATAGTTCTTATAGTTGAATAATTCATCATCATGTGGCCAAGGTAATGATGAACATTTCTGAATTTAGCCAGACAGGCCTTTGGGCCATTGACATGTATTCTGTCACCCAACTCATAATAATCCTATTAACACTGTAGTTTATGTAGTACTTTAAGGTTTGCAAATTGCTTTACACATATTATTTCATTTATCCTCAAAACAAACTTTGTTGACAGGTTCTGATATTGGCCTAATTTCACAGATGAAGAAACTGAGGCAGATAGAAGTTAAATAATTTGCCTAGGGTTACACAAGCTAGTAAGTGTCTGAAACCAGAGTTGAACTCATATTGTCCATTCCTTGTTTAACCCTCTATTGACTACAGCACCTAGCTGCCTCCATATCTAAAGGCTTTCTAGGCAGATTGAAACACCTAGAACTTGACAGTCCTAGTTGACCTTCTCATTAAGTTAGGATACAGAAATAATATCCACCACTTGAGCCTCTCTATACTTGGGTGAGAGCTTATACACTTAAGAATGTTAGATTCAAATGTTTAGTTGTAATGAAACTTAAGATGAAGTTAACTTTCATTCCCTTCAGTGGGGGACGAGAATTAATCAATGGACATAGTCTTGGTGACCACAAACAGAGACAGCAAGATGGTACAGTGCACAGAGCACTGAGGCTAGAATCAGGAAAACCTGGATTCAAATCTATCCTCAGACACATACTATTAGATAACTATTTAATCTGTTTGTCCCAGTTTCCTGTAGAATAGGATAATAATAGCACCTAACTCACAAAGTTGTCAAGAGGATCAAATGTTTGGCACAGTTCCTGGCACATAGCAGTGTTTAATAAGTGTTTGTTTCCTTCACCATGTTCAAATAATTGCATTCACAATTATATTCTCCTGGTGGTTGGAAAAGCCACAAAATACAATTTTGGAAAGATCCTTGTAACTCCAATATTTCAAAGCACATAACATGGAATTTTGGTCCACATGTCTCTGTCCTCGTGCCAGTTTAATAGCAACAGTTCTGAGATTAGCAGCCCCTAATTTTACCTTTATTTTACAGAGAATTGTTTGGTTTCTACAATGTTTGGGGGCTTCTTTATGGGTTTAAGGTTGAGGAAAGACATTATAAAATAGGTTGAAGGCCAAACATAATGCCAGAGAATGCAAAGTTCCTGAGGACAAGCATAGAAATGGGACATTTACAGATGTTAAGCAAGAGCATATTGAATAGAAATGATGGGTTTTAAAGGATTAAAACAATCTTTAATAAGATTCCTCAGTAAGTAGAGGAAATATAATAATTACAATAAATATATAATAAATACAAGCATGCAACTGCTTTTACATTTAACAAATACAAGGATTATTATATAACACGACGTTACAACAGAAAGAGCATGGAACTTTGAGTTAGGATACTCAGATTCAAATTCTGGCTCTGATTTGTATTGTAAAGCTACTTAATTTCTCTAGGTCTCAGTTTCCTCATCTCTAAAAAAAAACAGTTCTATTACTTATCAAAAAAACTTATTGTAAGGAAGAATCTTTGCAAACCTGAAAGTGTACTTTAATTTGCTTTTCTAGGCATAAAGGACCTTACAAATATGAATAAGATATGGTACATAGCTTCAAACAGCTTACAGACTTTTAAGAGAGGAAATATACACAAATAATGATAATTTTTAAAAACATAATTCAATTCAATAAACATCTATTCATCAGAAAGATTGAATGTACTCCTACTTCACTATTTCAGTAGGTCTTTGATCTCATCAACGTAGGTTAGTTTCCAGTGGTACAGATCACAGTCCATTCACCAATTCTTATCCCATGAGACTCTTGTTCATGACTTTCCATAAATCTTCCACAGGGCATCCCAAAATGTGCTAGAGGTTTTCTTCCATGTGTCACAATATGGCATGTCTGCCAATGTGCCACATGCTCTCTACTTAAAACCCAAGTGTCCAAACATTTCTGGTCTTAAATTAAGTGACCTATGAATTGCCTTTAGTTATAAGTCTGACATTCATCGCTTGTTTTTGTGTGAGTGATGAATTGTGTGGAGTGATGAATTTACACAACATTTCAAATAAATGATTACTCAACTTTTTCTTAATGACAGAGACTATTCACTCACTACTTTCCTTATGTGGAATTGTAATCTTCCTCCTTTCAATTTCCATCCCTTGCTTCTAATTATGTCTTCTGGGACTAAACAAAACAGTTCTCATCTCTCTCAGTTCAAGTACTTAAAGAGAGCTAAAATGTCCCTCCTATGTCTTCTTTCTTCTAAGCTAACCTCCCCTTTCCCGATTTCCTTCAACCAATCCTCAAATGAAATTTACTCTTTAGCACCTTAGTTGTTGCGCTTTGGTTAGTCTCCCATTTATCAATGTCTTCTAAATATGGAATCCCAAGCTGAACCTAATGCTCCAGATGTGATTTGAGCATGGTAGAGAAAAAAAGGGTTATTACATGCTTAGTTCTGGACTCTGTGCCTATCCCAAAGCAGCCTAATATCACATTATCTTATTTTGGCTGGCAAATTGCTTCATTGTCTCACATTGACTGTATAGTCCATTTAAAAACCTCAAATATCTTTTTCAGATACTTTTTGATGGAAACAGTATAGTAATCTTCCACTCTCATGCAAGTTATTCCTTCAAAGGTATTGAAATCATTCTTGACACCTGTTTGATATAAGATGTAGGTTTGGTCCATTGATATCACTTCCTTGTTGCCTGAGTACAACTACAGGAAGCTCCAGATGTGTGGCTAGTATTATAATGGGCCACTTAGGAAGCACAGTTTCAACCAACTAAATCATTTTGGGGAATGCTTAGTACATATCCTGGCTAATGTTCTACTGAAATGATCGTCCTTTTGTTACCTGTTGAACGACCTACAATGTATCATTTTGTACCAATGTAGAACATAAACTTCTAGGAAAGTGTCCTGAGTCAATCAAGAACATGCTTTCTATCTATACCCCTCTCATCATATAAGTTGATATTGTTAAATGTTGATTTAATTAGATTTGACCCAATATTCTAGAATAGTAGTATCAAACTCAAAAAAAGTGGCTGATAAACTGAACATAAGGATCTCTATGGTTGCATATTAACTTAGAAAACCATAAATTACCATTACCCATGTTTTATTGTATTTTTTACTTAGTATGTTTACTTATTATATTTTAATCTGGTTCAGGCATGTTGCCGACCTATGCAATCTGCATTTTTGATACCTCAGTTCTAAACTGAATACTGATGGTTATTCAATGTCACAACTCTAATTCCAACCTTTATGTCAGAGGCCAAGATTATGGAAGACTTTGAATACTAGACAAAAAGATTGGAAATTTATTTGTCAAATAATAAGAAAGATTTTTGAGGAGGAAAATCAAAATGAAAATATTGTTTTGGTAAGACTGGTTGAGAAGCAATGTGTAGGAGAGATTTTAATAAGGAGAGACTGAACAGAGGGAGACTGTTGGGAAGTTTTTACCTGATATTAGGTAATAGGGACCTACAGGGGCAGTATGAAGAATGAAAAAGAAAAGGCATTACAAGAAAAAGAATCAATAAGATTCAGTGACTTACTTTAAACATGAACTCCTAAGAAAAAGAAAATTCAGTTTTGAGAGATGGTGATGGGTGGAGGAAGGAGAATGTAGGTGTTGGTACCATTAACACAAATAAGAGATATAAGAAGGAGATTTTTAAGGGAAGATAAAGAATTTAGCATGTATATTCATCTCATTAAACTCAATTGAAAAAATAGGAGACTTAATTTTTAAAAAGGTTATTTATGTTAGAAATGTCAGGTGTTGAAAGATAAGACTGCCATATTCTAGAAAGAATTACATATGATGACCTTTGCCTACTTACTTTATGGATTAGTTCAATGTGGAAGAACCTTATAATTTTCACTATGCTTAAGAAAACTATGTATTCAGGATATAAAGATTGCAAATCTAGTAATGTGCTCAGTGGCCTTGATTGATGTACCTTTGTGTAGGCTTCTCTTTGTGGGGGCCCAGCATTTATGTAGAATAGTGAGGAGAATCTAGGTCAGAATGTACTATATCAAAAAATAAGAAAGATAGCTTTCTGCTCAATGTAAATAAGCAAGGGCACTTTGAAGACAATTATAATTAAATAGGTTTGGTATGATTGGGGTGATAGGTTGGGGGCAGATAATAATCAGGTAGAACCAGTATTTGAAAGTTACATCAATAAAAATAGACTTGTTTAGAGGAGGTGGTTCTTTTCTTGGAATCTATTAACAGAACGTACAGCCAAATCTCAATTGTAAAGCAGTTGGTTGTCCAGTGTTTGAATTACTCACTAGAAACTTTTCCTTTATTTGCTCTTCAGCTAATTTATTGTCATGAGTGTCTTCCATAGAGTGAGAAAGGAAACCAACTCAATCAATTTGATTCTTATTATCTACAAAGGTTTTGGAAGGGAATGAGGCTGATTCTATTTTCTAAATGAGATGAGGATTTGAATTTATGGATTAAAAAAAGAAAAAAAATATAATTCTTATTGTAATGTTTCATCACATCATGAAAGTTTAATGGGGATGGGGATGAGGGGGCTCAATATGTGTAACAGAAAGGCCCTACTCCCTAGTTCTGAGTATTCACAGGTATTTTTTTTCCTAATCTGTTCACTGCTTGATTCTTACCTGATAAGATGCAACTATCTGCATACAAAAGACTCCTACTGAGGCAATTCAGTACTCATTTCCATACAGTTGTGTTACAGTGAGGAGTTAAGGACTGTTGTCGTTCTCTGCAGTGTGGAGGAGACTTAGCACCAACAACCTACTCTCTGAACCTGAACCAACACATGGTACATTAACATAGCCTACTGTTGCTTCTGTCTCCATTGTATTTATTCTTGACTGCCTTACATGTAGACTCAGAGGAAGATTGACTAGGGAGCGCCCAGGTTAACTTAGAATATTTGGAAGCTTTATTTGTTAAAAGTCCCAGTGATGGGAGTTCATGCCAAAGTGTGCAAGCAACTAAGCTCATTGAGGAAGAAAGCCGTTAGGAGCTTATTTCAATTAGCCCAGCAATGGATTACCCATGAAGACACTGGTTTCTATAAACAAGGGAACAATTTTGTTTATAGGCTATGATATATCTGGACATTAAATTGGTGGATGAATATTTTTACAATGACTTTAAGTTTGAGTGTATTCTCCCAAAGTTCTGAGAAAGAGTGTGCCTTCAGATATTTGTGGGAAATATTTTTGTTTGTGTTATTACTAGATGTTTTCAGTAAATATACCTTTGAAAAAGCCAATTGATATTAATTGGTTAAATGAAACCAAGGTACTAATCATTGTTGACTGATGTTTGGAAGAATTCACTTGAAAGGGGAATAGAACCAATATCATTAGAAAGACACCCCAATTTCCTCAGGGGTACTCATAGAACCTTAATAGGGAAATGTAGTCTCATTAGGGGATACAACTGAGCAATGAGAGTTGGCATAAGGACTCATAAGAGTTAACTGTGCTTCTTAACAGTAAACAATTTTCCAGTAAGAATGGGAATTGGGGTAAGGAGCCCTGGGGCTTATAAGACAAGTAAAGGTGATATTCAATTCTCCAAGCCTACAGCATATGCTCTGGAAGACCCTATAAGCCAAAAAGGCTCAAAGTGCAACTACAATGTAGGAAGCTAGGTGATACAATGCATAGAGTCAGGAAATGCCTAGAGTCAACAAAAACTCATCCTCCTGAGTTCAATCTGGCCTCAGACATTTATTAGTTGCGCCACCTTGGACAAGTCACTTAACCCTGTTTGCCTCAGTTTCTGCATCTTTAAAATGACTTGGAGGAGGAAATGGCAAACCACTCTAGTATCTTTGCCAAGAAAATGCCAAATGGAATTACAAAGAGTAAGACATGACTCAACAACAACAACAACACAGGTACAGGAATGGATAGCCATTCAAGGATCAACTTAGTTAAATTAAGAAAGGTACATCATCTGAAAACAGGTCACCAAATCATTAATTTCTTTTTCCCTTAAGCAATCTATTTTTAAAAATCTACAAAGCCATGGAGGGTTGAAATTTTCATTAACTGAGAGCATTCCCACCTACTACTGAATTGTAGTAAGGGTTTTCTTTTCTACCTCCTAATCAGTTCATTCACTTATCACAGTGGCTCTTCTAAATATTTTCATCTATTCTCAAGCCTCCCATAGCACCCCTTCCAAATCCTCTTAGTTGAGGTCCTCGCTTCATATTCACAGAAACATTTTACCTACCTCCCAATAGAGTTATGAGAGATGTTGAGTTCAAAAGAAAGGAGCAAAACCAATTAGAAGACTATTGCAGTAGTTCCATTAAACTGAAAAAACAAATGTTGCTTTTTCCATTCAAAATCAGTTTGGGAAAGAATTTCAAAAACTTTATTATAGAGGATAGTGGATCACTGATCTTTTCTTGACTAGGCTTGTTAAATATTTCAGTATTTAATATTCACAAAGCCACTGACTTTCTGACACTAGATAATTCTTAAGGATAACTGAATCTCCACTTTAAAAAACTTGTCATAAATTGCCAGATTAATGAACTTTCCATTTTATTCTCTGATTATAGGCTATATATCTTCTAAACAAACAATATATGAATTTTAGTTGTTCTGAAAGGTACTGAAAGGCATTTTCAGCCGGAATAATAGGAACCATGTGTCTGAGCAATGTAAGACTTCTTCATATGACAGACTAATTTCTTCTTAACTCTCTTAATGAATTAAAGCTACCTAAACAATAATTGGACAAGTTGCTGCCACTTTATTTTATTATGACATTTTTTCCTAAGGATCAGCTCTTTAAAAAGTAAGGCATTATTGCCCACCAATTCCAACCTACTTCATAATTCAGGGAGATACATAAGGTGGAAGGAGTAATTGGTCATATCAGCAAAATGATCGCTAGGTTCATTTTACCATACAAAACAGTTTGCTTTGCAACTGGTATGCAGGTGGAATGAAAGACACACTTTTGACAGGAAATTACATTGTTGCTTTAAAGGGATTTGGGGGTAATAGTACAGAGAGTTCCCTAGGGAGCCAAGTTACTTAGTCTTAATACTTGAGGAAGCAAAAGAAATCTCTCATACCCCATCTCCTCCTTGATTCCAGGAGTGGCTGTATCCAAACCTGTTCAGCCAGGCAATTGCCCTCTGAAATACATTCTGCATCTCCTAGACTCATGCTGTACTTCAGCTGCATTGGTTGGAGTGCAAAGAGGAGGCGGAGCAACCCCTAGACCCCCCCCCTCTTTTTTTCTCCCTCCACAGACCATAAAAATCAGCAGCCGGCATGCACAGCTTCTGACATTGAGCAATGATGCCTGCACTTGGTGAGAGTTCCTATCAGGCTGCGTTTGACATTAGCATACCAACCCTGAACTCTCTTTGTGAAACAGCGGTTACTAGGAAAAAATCATTTCGAATTGGATCGAATAAAAAGGGCTTAAGAAAATGCTCAAGGGAGAAGAGAGGGAAGAAGATGTGAACGACTGAAGCTCTTTGCAGCTGAGGCTGAGACTGATTAAACTTCGGGACTAAAAGTGAGTAGATGCTCAAAACTGCTTTGACCTGCATTAAAATTGTGGGAGACGTCTCACTGAGTGCCAGGAACATCTTCTGACTTGCTACCTTGAGGGACTAGAGGAAAGCCCCTCAAAAGGGACTACAGGTTTTCAAA
Source organism: Pseudocheirus occidentalis (assembly GCA_028646575.1). Classification (NCBI taxonomy): domain Eukaryota; kingdom Metazoa; phylum Chordata; class Mammalia; order Diprotodontia; family Pseudocheiridae; genus Pseudocheirus; species Pseudocheirus occidentalis. The sequence goes on along the minus strand of CM053594.1, from coordinate 233,996,054 downwards.
CAATTTCAGCAGGAGTTTGACTGAGCTCTTTCCAAAATGAACTCCACCCAAAATGAAATCTACTACCATGGAATGCACCCCTCTCTCCACTTCTGGAACCACAGCTATGTTTTGCACAGTAGCACCAATGACTCCCTCAGCAAAGGTTACCTGGACAGGGGTTGCTATGAACAACTTTTTGTCTCCCCTGAGGTGTTTGTCACTCTGGGTATCATCAGTTTGTTGGAGAACATCCTGGTGATTGTGGCAATTGCCAAGAACAAGAATCTTCACTCTCCCATGTACTTCTTCATCTGTAGCTTGGCTGTGGCTGACATGCTGGTGAGCGTCTCCAATGGATCAGAGACTATTGTCATCACCCTGCTAAACAGCACTGACACCGACGCACAAAGTTTCACAGTGAACATTGATAATGTCATTGACTCAGTGATTTGTAGTTCTCTGCTTGCCTCTATTTGCAGCCTGCTCTCTATTGCAGTGGACAGGTACTTTACTATCTTCTATGCTCTCCAATACCATAACATCATGACAGTTAGGCGGGTTGGGATTATTATCACTTGTATATGGGCAGCTTGTACAGTTTCTGGCATATTGTTTATCATTTACTCAGACAGTAGTGCTGTCATTATCTGCCTCATTAGTATGTTCTTCACCATGCTAGCTCTCATGGCTTCTCTCTATGTTCACATGTTCCTGATGGCCCGACTTCACATTAAGAGGATAGCAGTTCTCCCTGGAACAGGCACCATCCGCCAAGGTGCCAACATGAAGGGAGCTATTACCTTGACCATCCTGATTGGGGTTTTTGTGGTCTGCTGGGCGCCCTTTTTCCTCCATCTGATTTTCTACATCTCATGTCCCCAAAATCCATACTGTGTGTGTTTCATGTCCCATTTCAACTTTTATCTCATCCTCATCATGTGTAATTCCATCATTGATCCCCTTATCTATGCCCTCCGGAGTCAAGAACTGAGGAAAACCTTCAAGGAGATCATCTGTTGTTATACTCTGGGAGGCCCTTGTGATTTGTCCGGCAGGTATTAAAACACCTCACAGAGCTGCATTGAATCCTCCAAGGCATTCTCTCAATAGAACCTGTACTGTGTGCTTCTCAAGCAGCTTTCTGTATCATGTGTGACTTGTTCAGTGTATCATTTGTAAAGAAAAAACAAAACAAACTTCAGATTGTGATTTATTTTTCAATGTGAAAAAATGTACTAGTCTCTATTTTTGTTTAAATGCCGTAATAATTCTGAGATGTAAAATGCTAAAGAATATGCTTATTTCAGGTTCTCTGTGTTTAAAAAAATGTACAACCTTATTTAAGACATAATATGCCCTTTGGGGTATAAAAAAGAAAAATAGTTTAATCATGTAACCAATAAAGAATTCATTCACATCATTGGTGGACTCCAATCATTGTTAATATTTTATTACACAGCATTTTAAAGTATTGATTTGAATTGGGTATAAAAGGGGAAAGAATTTGAAATAGGAAATCACAAGATGAGTAATATAAGAGAAGCTTTCTCTTTCCCCTTTTGCCTAAGTGGCAGTAAAGTTGATTTTCTTTTCAACAAGAATTCTCTGAATAAGACTACCCAGGAAAGGAGACAGAAAGATCTTTTGAATCCCAAAGCAATGGGTCTTTTAAAAGATGGAAGTGATGTATCTGTTCAAGTACATACTTTCATTTCTTCAACCAAATTGTCTGATTGTGAAACAGCTGACTAGCATTCTGATGCCTGGGTACTCCTGGGAACACAAGGTATGCCGATTCACCCTCTTTTATGCTCTTCTTTTGCTTCTAATCACTAAGGATAGGAGAAACTCTGGTCTCTGATTTTATTTAATGTGGGAGGTGATACTCTGTGGAGCTGACTAAAAAAACAAAGGTGTTTGGGCATAGCAATTTGCCTATTTCTCCATCAGATATGGATTGTCAATATCAGTTGAAGAATTTCTCATATATACATACACACACATATAAAATTAAGACATCCAAATGAATGCTTACAATGATATATTAAAACTTTCACAATAATAAGCAAGCAGCTTGGTGTTCTCTGACACCTTACAACTGAAGGTTAGAAGTAAATGGCTGAAAGCTAAAATAGTTCTTGGCAAAGTTTTCACCATCAGATTGATCATGTTCCAGCAATATTTATCAAAATTTAAAAGTAGTTGCCTGTTGTGGATCCATTTGCTCACTGATGAATACAATCCCAGGATCAGCAAAGGGACTTCAATGAATATGATTACTTACTACCTCATTTTGAAGAGTATGCAACTTTAAGTTTGGGGGATATCAGTGACAAAGAAGGGACAAACACAAAACCTTCCCAAGTTTTCCAAAGCAGTGGTCCTTAACCTTTCTGCGTATCTTGGATTCCTTTGGCAGTCTGATGAAGCCTTTTGATCCTTCTCTGGAAAATATTTTTAAATGCATAAAATACACGGAGTTACTAAGGAAATAATTTAAGGAAATAAATAAAATATGAATTTTTCATATGTATATCTATCTATCTAAATAGATATAGAGATAAATACATGAGAGAGAGAGAAATAGAAGTTCAAATAATACAAGTTAGAAACACCTCTTATTGTATTATACTTCTTGGGGGGAATACTGATGAGCCTCCCAAATAAGAGGAGATAACATTGCATGAAGGTTGCTCAGAAAAGAATTATGAAATTCATTTCAGACTAGGCTAAAATCTGAATAGATGAAGCATAATGTAGAAGGGCACATTTGAAATCACTGCATCTTTTTAACTCAAGGCTATTTTGTACATTTTAACATTCAGGCGTAGGATGCAGCTCTAATAGTGATGCAAGTGGATTAAAAGTGAAAAGTTATAGTTGGGTTCAAGTTTTTAGTTAAAATTTATTTTGTGAATTAAGTCTAATCTCTAGGGATTTTTTTTTCTATATTTGGAGCGCAATTAGATTTATGGATTTAAATACAGAATAGCAATGGAATCTTAATTAAAGCTGTAGATGAAATGAAAGTGTTAATGTATCATTGTAAGCATTCATTGGATGTCTTAATTATATAGAGAGATATAGGTATAGATATAGATATATAGATATGAAATTCCTGAGGTCTAAAGTGGAGACAAATAATATAAAATTATATTCCACATCTTCAGTGGCAACTCTGATTCTGCTTTGGTACTTCTAAAAGCCTGTCTTTTCTTCTCCTCCTCCTCCTGCTCTTCCTCCTCTTTTTCCTTGTCTCTCTCCTTCTATTCTTCCCTCCCTCTCTCCCTCTCTCTTTTCCCACCCCCATTACACAATCTTGAGGAATAAGTCTTTTCTTACCTGTTATGTATTCCCTCCTTGCTAAAGTGAGGAAAGACATTGTCTCTGACTCTTGGCTCAACTCTTGGAACAGAAGATAGTATTATGGAAGTAATGTGACACCAGAAGACTAGAGGGTGAAGTAGTCAGGGCTAAGACCAAGTCAAACACACAAAACTAAGACAAAGTTATATAACTTTAGGAGGTGATGAAGACTCAATTTCTACCACTATTATTAGAGTAAGAAAAATGCTTTCAAACATAAATGGGATGGATGGGGCAAGGCACTGCAAAGAACCACCTATAGATATTTGCTCTGAAGAGTTTTGGTAAAGCCAGGCGCCTTGCTAAGTTCTGGGATACAGATAAAAAGATGTGTACTGCCTTCAAGGACCTTAAATTCTAATAAAGAAGGCAAAACATACATAAATAGCAGGGTACATACAAGTTGTATGCAGAGTAGTTGGGAAGTAATCTAAGAGGGAAAGAACTAGCAGCTGCTGCGGGGAATGGAAAATATTTCCTCTAGAAAGTGAGGAGTCTTAAAGTAAGCCAGCACAACTAAGAAGTGAGGGGGCATAGAATTCCAGGCACAAGAGAGAGCCAGCTTGAGGGAGGATGTAATGTAATGCGAGATCAGGAGTCCTAACCTTGGAGCTGTGGGGGAAAAAAACTGTGTGTGTGTGTGTGTGTGTGTGTGTGTGTGTGTGTGTGTGTGTGTGTACACATTCTATGTATGTATATTATATTTATTTTATACTTTAAAATATTTATAACTATAAAACATAAAATATCTGTAAAACACTTCACCAGACTAACAAAGGGTCAGTGACATACAAAAAAAAAAGTTCGAAGTATTCTGCTAGAGGTATTCTATCATGGATTTGAATCCAGAGCCAGGGATTCAAATCTCAACTCTGCAACTTAGGTTACTTACCACGCATGAACAAGTTGTGTCAGCTCTCTGGGTTTCAGTTTCCTCCTTTATAAAATTAAAGGACTGGACTCATTAGATAATCTAAAAGCTTCCTTCCAGCTTGAAAACTGTGATCTTGTGATTCTAAAAGGCATTGCCTATTATGCCTCATCATCATCTCTGCTAAATCACCACATATGCTACAATTATGGGGGGAATGAAGAAAACATGGGCTTATTTCCTATAATATCAACAACCTTTGGTTCTGCTGGGGGAAAGAAACCACCCATACAAAATGACCCAAGGTAAATTTGAATTGTGCCTGATTTACGTATGAGCCAAGATCCTCATTTTGGGACCTAGTTGAACGTAGATTTCAGGAGTTTGGAAATTCACTGTGTTCCTTTTGGAGTGCAGTGGAAGCTCTCTGTTGTTGATGTTGTTTGCTTATGGCCAATGAAGGATAACCAGAATAGGCCGCATTGTTTCAGCTATAAAAGTATCCCTAGCAATCTCCTTAGATTAATCAATAGGATAGGTAGGGGATAATTTTAAGGAATCATTCCAAGTCCTTTCCCCCATACTTGATAATCTGATTAGCCACGTTAGATTTTATTGGAATGTCATTGTTTTGTACATACAAATTCTACCCCCAAACCTCAGAAAGGTTTCCCCCAAAGTTTATGTCCTGTGTGCTTTTCACTTCCAACATTCTATCCTTTGGTGATCTCAATTATTCCTAGAAGATGAATTACCATTTCTAGAGAGATAACTTCCAAATATAAATATTCATCCCTAATCTTTCTCTAGAACTCAATGCCTGAACCTTCAATTGCTTGGTAGATGTCTTTACAGGATAACTCATCAGAATCTGTAATTCCATATGCTGAAGAGAGGTCTCATTATTCCCTTCTTTGCCCTAAAACCTAACCCTCCACCTTTCTTTCCTGTTTCCTGTTTCTGTTAAGGTCACTACCACATTCCCAATCATACAATGCTTCATCTTTAATTCCCACCCCCTGTCCAGTCTCTTTCCAAGTCCTACAAGTTTTCCATACACAACCTCTCTCAAATCTTCTTGCCGCTCACATCATTTTAATAGTTTAATCCCTCAGAATCTTTTGTGGGATTATTTTTATACCTTCTAATTGACTGCTTCCAATCCAGCCTTTCCCTCTACAATCCAGTCTTCAAAAGTTGTCTAAATAAGCTTTTTCACTAACAGATCTCACCACATCACACTCCTCTTAAAAGAACTTCAGTACCTCCCTATTGCCCCAAGGATAAAATACAAACTACTCTGCTCGATATTTAAGATTTATATAGTCTGGCACAAGCTACCTCTCTTCAGCCTTGTTTTTCACTACTCCAATTACATATTCATCTACAACCCACAGACAGTCTCACAAATTTTCCTCCATGCCTAGAATGTGCTATTTCCTAATCTCTACTTTTCAGAATCTTCCTTCAAAGATAAGCTTCTATGTTACTTTCCCCAGGAAGCCTTCCTGATCTACCCCCATCACCATTCCTTAACTCTTTAAAGGGAGAAATTGTTTTATTTTTGCCTTGGTATATATCTTAACATCTAGTATAATGCTTTACTGGGTTCAAATTCTGCCTCAGAAACTTTATTTTTATTAAATCTGAGTGAGTCATTTTATCTACCTGGGCCTCAGTTTACTTATGTGTAGAATGGGGGGGAAGTTGAATTAGGTGAGCTCAAAAGGTTTTTCAGCTATAGTCTATGATTAAAATTTTAATTGTTTTATGGATATTACTTTCATTATTTTAAATCAGTAAGGTAAAATACATTGAAAAGTGCTGGTATGATAGATTAAATGTGTGAAATCGTATTACAGGCAGCTGGGATGGTAGATAAAATTTGGAACAAAAAGAACTCATTTGAGGTTCTGCCACTGACAAATACTAGTTTTATGATTATGATCAAATCCCTTGCCTCCTTCCTTCCTCCCTCTACCGCAAACTCTAAGACTAGAAGTTACAAACAAAACATAGATCTGCCTTAATAGACAGTTTCTCTAACCTGATAAAAATCACAGATGTACACCCATTTACCCCAAAAATGCTTTAATTCAGGACCCATTACTTTTGTGCCTCTCTGTTTACTTTCCTCAACCTGCTGTCCTCACCCCACCCCCATTCCAGTAGCATTTTTTCAATGTCTGATTGCTTGCTGACTGAGTTAATGTATTTCAATGTTTTTCCCCCTTCTTCTTTTAGGGAGGTGTGCATTTTTCTTTGGTTTTCTTTTTATTGTTTGTTTGCCTTTAAGACTGCCTTAGAAAGAAAAAGGGGCATGACAAAAAACAAAGGTTTTTTTTTTAATACCCAAGGTGGCTTTGGAGGGAGGAGTAGCTGGGCTTTTTCGTGGTTTGGTTGTGTAAGAAGACATGATCTTTATTGCTTCCTGGAGCATTTGGGCCATTGTCCCAGGTTCATGACCCCCTTAGTACATGAGGTACATTTTTAATGGAAAACTAGGATTAGAGCAGATGGCTTTTATGTTTATATTTGGTTTTTACAGCAGACTGAGACTAAGGAACAAACCAAAGAAAAAAGGGTTTTCATCATATTTCTCATTAAAAGAATAAAAAAAGAAAAGAAGTAACAGGGAGGTTAAAAAGTAGCAGATATCAAGACTCATACATATCTTCAATCAACAAGCATAATTAAGCACCTGCCACACATTAGGCACTTGTGCTAGGTCTTAGGGAATCATATAAATGAAAAGGAGAAAACAATCCCACTCAAAAAGAACTCAGATTCTAAGAAGGAAGACAAGAATATATAATACATATACAGCATGAATATAAAGAAAAGAAATACAAATATGCAAAGTCATTAAAAGAATAGTTTGGGAAGTCATTTCCTAATGCTATTTCACTAGCATTAGGAAAGGCTTCATTGACAATATCCTAACTGAAGAGGCAGACTTTATGAAATATAGGTAAGAGGCAGACAGTGGGATTAGCTAATGCTAGAGCTAAGAGAAGGGAAATGGAGTCTTGATTATGAGAAAAGGAGAGAAATCCCTTTTGGTTAGATCACACCGTGTGGAAGGAAGAGTAATGGGGCCTGCGCTGTGAAGGGCTTTAAAATCTAAATAAAGGAATTAAAATTTTATCCTTAAGGCAATAGGAAGCCACTGAAGTTAATTGAGTAGGGGCATCGCATAAAGAAAATTACTTTTGGCAGCATTGTGGAGAATGGAGAGGAATTGTGAGAAACTTTAGGTAAGGAGACTAATTAGGAGGCTGTAGCAATAATATATGCAAGAGATTATGAGAACTTTCACAACTAAGGTCATAGGTAGCTGTGTGAGTGGAGAAGAAGAATAGGCATTGGATGTGAAAGATGTTGTAGAGAGAAAATCAACAAGATCTGGTCATTAATTAGATATGTGAGGTGAAGGAGATTGAGGAGTCAAAGATAATACCCAAATTATGAACCTGGGAGACTGGAAGAATGGTGGTGTCTTTGACAGAAGAGAGAAGCTTGGAGGGAAGATATTGAGTTCAATTTGTTCAAGATGCTTTGGGGACATCCATTTTGAAATGTCCAATAGGTAAATATTAATGTGGAATTATGTATTTATAAAATTAATCATTGAATGAATGAATATAAAAGCATTTAAGTGTTTATAATGTATCAAAGATTGTATTAGAACTACATATACAAACTTGAAAGCAGAGATCATGTCCCCAAGGAGTTTATTTTCTAGTGAAGGTATAGGTCATGGTCCATGGTTTCAAAATTCAGAGCTGTGAGCACAAAGGTGAGAAGGAAGGAAAGGGCACATGTTAGGTGGGGAGTAGGTTGTCAAGGAAGTTGTGGAAGTGGGCAGAGAAGAATGGTTTTCCTGAAATTATGTTCCAGAAGAGGAAACCACCAATCAAGAGTTTCCTAAAATTATAAATTAAGTTGTATGTGTATGATTACAGCCTACATTCAGAAGTGATGATTTGTACTCTTTGAAAGATGAATTCTAGTCATGTAAATGGGAGACAACAGTGGCTTGGGATTTAGAAACTCTGAATTTCAGAGACAGCCCAATCCTCTTGATTTACAGATGAAGAGACTAAAGCCAGAGTAATTAAGGAACTTTACTAAAGTCATATAACTGCTGCTGGGGAAGGAAAGAAACAACATTCTGAAGGGGTGATGGGACTTGGATCCCTAAAAGGAAAAGACCATGTCTTTGAAAGTGAAGAGGAGCCCATAGAGGGTTAGGGCTGCCTGAGACCCCAAAATACCAACATACCGGTTCCTGTGGAAAGAATTCCACTCAAGTCTTCTCAGCCAAGAAAAAAGTAAAGTCTATACTAAGCTATCTCATGGCGCTGTCACTGCGCAAAGTCTATACCAAACTATTCCATGGTGCTCTCACACCACATGGAGAGAAGATGGGGTTCTATATACAATAAGGTTGTGGGAGGAGTCTAGGGGTGGTCCAGAGGAGGAGATTGGGGAGGGTCTTCA
>CM053594.1:233934579-233975265 GCA_028646575.1 Pseudocheirus occidentalis | reverse complement strand
CAGGGATGGGGGCAGGGAGGAGCTCCCTGACCTGCTAGAAAGCTAGAGAGGTGTTGGAGGAGGGCATAAAAGGGAACAGATTGTGGGAGGGGTCTTACAGTGGGATCAATGTTCTGGGTTGGGGGGTAGGGACAAAAAGGGGAGAAAATTTGTAACTCAAAACCTTGTGGAAATGAATGATGTAACCAAGAAAATAAATTAAAATTAAAAAAAAAGAAAAAAAAGAATTTCTCTCTCCCCTTCTTCAGCAGCTTTGCTTGCTTATTAGCAAAATTCGCCAAACACCCAGTTTTCCGTGGTTGAAATTCCCTTGTTAAAGCAATCTTTGGCCTTTAAATGGGCTTTACTGTGCTACATTGCTGTTATTTCTTCTGGAGAAGCGTGAGCACATTTATTACATTTCTAGTGGAGGAAATTTAGACAAAAGCTTAAAAAGAAAAAGGGTTGCTCATTTCCTTGTAATTGCAGTGTTTATGACAAAAGAACATCATAACCAAAAGGCTAAGTACTATGAATTTGGTTTTCTGGTCATAGATATATGTATCTGTATCTATAAGTAGATATAATAATCTAACATACTAGGGGAAAATGAAAACTTATTTTAACTCTTCCCTATAGCATTTTTAATTCTGTTTATTGACTTTTGTGTTTGTTTGTTTTTCCACATTAACTGTAAAGCCATTTGGAGATTTCATTACTGTTTACTTTCTTTTTGTGTACATGTGACAAACAACCAAAAAAGTAGCAAAAGTCTTTTTCCCCTGGGAGAATTTCTAATTTTATTTGACCATAGATAAAAAGAATATTGTGGGCAGTGACATTTATACTAAGGTTACTAATAAAATTTTGAAGTAAAGGCAGGATTAAGATTCTCCAATCTATTTGACATTCATATTTTTTTCCTTGTAATTTCATTAGTATATAGTAGCTCACATTTACTCAGGGTGTCTTAAAGGTCTAAGCATAGGTTTAAGCTTTAATAACTTAAACTTTAATGACTTAAACCTACACTGAGACCTTTGGGACACCCTATATAATATCTTCAACTTTAACAAAACACTTCACATATGTTTCTCATTTGATCTTTACAACAGGACTATGAAATAAGTGCTATCATCACATGGAGAGAAGTTAGTTACCTTGGCAAAGGTCATGTAGAAAGTGTCTGGAATATGATTAAAACCTGGTGCTTCCTAACACCAAGTGGAACAATCTGTCTACTCTACTACTTCTCATAAATTCCTGTATTCATTCAGCAAACATTCATGCATACTGTATGTTAGACACTGAACTAGGTACTGAAGTTATAAAGACAGAAACAAAATTGTCTATAAAATCAAGGACAATCTCCAAAGGAAGGTGGAGAGGAAAACAATATGTACACAGATAAGTAAATAAAAACATACAAAATCAATCGCGGCATAGAAGCAGCAAGGTTTCACAGTTCCCATGTAGGCACCTCAAATACCCATTAAATATGACTCTAAAGAAATTTTAGGGCTCCAAAACTCACAAAAATACAGAAAACACATCTCATGCTGAAGGCAGCTTGGCAGGTGGGGTTCATGGCAGCAGGCTGGGAGCCAAAACCAGCCCAGCCTGAAACTTCCACCTGGCCCCAGGGCAGTCAAGAGGAGCTTCAGTTGGAGTCTTTAGGAGAATGGATAAGTGGCAGCTGTGGCAGTTTCCAGATTTATCAAGTGAGGAGAAATAAGGACTAAGTGAAAGGTCAGGGGAATCCAGCTATATCTGGGGGAGAAAAGCGGTTGTGCCAAACTGCTCCCAGGGCAAGGAAGCAGCCAAAGCAGCAGCTGCTTCCACCTGGCTGCTTCAGAACTCATGGCCTGCAGACTGCAGGGGGTGGGGGGGGGGAAAGCAATCGTTCAGAGGCTAAGTGCTCTTGTGTTGATTGGCCTGGATCCGGATGGTGGTCTTGAGTGGTGGTCCTGAGGTGCATTTTCACTGAGCCAAAGCTGGTGGGGGCAGCAACAGTCCCCTGATAGCTCCAGCAGCTGTGAAAACCCCAGCAATTCAGGACAGAGCTTTCCTCCTTGGAAGAAGAGTTCCACAGAGCAAAAAAATCAAGCAATTAATTGACTGGCCAACATAAGCAGGGAAAGGAAGCAAAGTAAGAACAGCAACTGAACCCTTGAATCACTTTTTGGGGACAAAAAGTATCAAAGCATGGAACTGGAAGAAGACAGCACAGTCAGAACTCCCACACCAAATGCTTCCAAGAAATATGAAGACTGCCTACAAGCCATAGATCAGCTTAAAAAGGACTTTGAAAACCAAATAAGGGAAGTGGAGGGAAAACTGGGAAGAGAAATGAAAATGATGCAAGAAAATCATGAAAAGAGAGACAACAACCTGACTGAAGAAAATAATACCTTAAAAAACAGATTAAATCAAATGGTCAAAGAGTCCCAAAAAGCCAATGAGGAGAAGAATACCTTAAAAAGTCAAATTTGCCAGATGGAAAAAGAATCTCAAAAGCATGCAGAGAATAATTCCTTTAGAATTAGAGCGGAGAAAATGAAAGCAAATGACTTTATGAGAAATCAAGATACTATTAAACAGATACAAACAAATGGAAAAATAGAAGGCAATGTGAAATATCTCCTTGGAAAAAACTCTGACCTGGAAAAAAGATCCAGGAGAGACAATTTAAAAATTGTTGGACTGCCTGAAAGCCATAAGCAAAAAAAGAACTTAGAAAACATCTTTCAAGAAATTCCCAAGAAAAATTGCCCTAATATTTTAGAACTTGAGGACAAAATAGAACTTGAAAGAATTCACTTATCACCTCTTGAAAAAGATCTGCAACAGAAAATTCCTAGCAATGTTATAGCCAGGTTCCAGAGTCCCCAGATCAAGCAGAAAATATTACAGGCTGCCAAGACAAAGCAATTTGAATACTGTGGAAACACAATTAGGATAACCCAGGATCTGGCAGCTTCTACATTGAGGTATCGCAGGGCATGGGATATGAGTATAATGTTCCAGGGGAAAAATATGGTCATTCAGTGAGGTGGAGGATTTTCAGGCTTTCTTGTTGAAAAAAAGCAGAACTGAACAGAAATTTTGACATTCAAATACAAGAAACATGAGAAGGTAAACGTGGAAAAGAAATCATAAGGAACTTATCAAAGTTGAACTATTTAAATGCCAGTATGGAAAAAATTATAATAGCAACTTATGAAACTTTTCTCAGTATGAGGAGAGGTGAAGGGAATACAAATATATATATATATATGTATATATAACATATAATGTTAAATATAATATATAATATATATTAAATATAATATATATATTTTAAATATATGTATTTTAAAGTGCTGCTGGAAGCACACAATTCTGTAAAGGGACAGGGATAGGGTAGAGAATAGAATGGGAGCGGGACAAGATAGGAAGGAGGGGCATATAATCAATCTGTCACAATATGTCCTCTGTGGAGATGTCCTGCGTAATTACACCTGTACAGCCTGTTTTGAATTGCTCGTCCTTCCAGCAGGGGTGGGTGATGAGGGAGGAAGGGTAAGAATCTTAAAGTTCTATAATCAAATGTTAAATCAAATCAAATGTTAAATAGATATATAATTATTATTATTAAATACATGCAACTGGGAATTAAGATATACAGGCACTGGTGTAGGGAGACCCATCCTGCCCAACCAGAAAGTTAGAGGGCGATGGAGGAGGATATAGGAGAGAACAGATTGGGGGAGGGGCATTACAGTGGGATCACTGTTTTGGGGTTGTGGGTAGGGGAAAGATGGGGGAAAATTTATAACTCAAAATTTTGTGGAAATGAATTATGTAAACAAGAAAATAAATAAAATACTCCAGAAAGAAAAAAAACCATATGAAATCAATACAAGGTAATTTGCAGAGTAAGGAGCACTAATACCTAGGGGAATCAGGAAAGATATCACTTGAACTTAGCCTTAGATCAAAAGGAGCCCTGAGTTCTAAGAGGTCAAGGTGAAAAGGGGGAGCTTGCTTAGACTAGGGGAGAGCCTGTGAAACAGCATAGACTGGAGAAGACAGAACTTAATGCACAGAGAACAGTGACTAAACAAGTCTGACTGCAGTAAGAATGAAGTGCAGTTCTCATTGAGAGCCAGTTTGGAAGCAGATTGTGACTCGTTTTTAATCCCAACCAGATAAATTTTTTTTTCATAGGGAGGAACTCAGACTTCTTGAGCAAAGTGACCTGATTGACCTGTGCCTTAAAAATATTTTTTTCCCAATTACTTTTAATAACAGTTTTAAACATTCTTTTTTTAAATTGAGTTACAAATTCTCTTCTTTCTACTCTCACCTCCTTGAGAAAGTGAACACTTTGAAATCAATTTTACATGTGCAGTCATGGAAAACATGTTTTTGTATTAGTCATGCTGTGAAAGGATACATGGACCTGTGGTTTTAGAATGTCAGTTTGTCAGCTTTATGAAAGATGAATTGGAAAGAGACTGCTGAGGAGAATAGTCATTAGGAGTGACATGAATAGGAATAAGATGTATTTTACAGGTAGAAATGACAATATTTGGCAGCTGATTGGACATTGATAAGTGAGAGTGAATATGATGACTTGAAGGTTGAGAATATGGGTAACTGAAAGAATGGTTATATGCTCTACAGAAACAGGAAATTAGGAAGAAGGATGGATGTTGCTTATGTTGAATGGGCAGAGATATTGTGCAAGTAAAGACACTTAGCTATCCCTTAGTGATTCATGATTAGACCTGGGGAGAAAGACAAGATATGAAATATATGAATAGTTACATGTCTTCAGTATTTCCCCTTATCCTAGGGGATAAGGGCCATAGATACATAATTGCAAGGAACCTTAGAGGCCATGAGGCCCAACTCCATCATTTTAGAGCTGAGTTTCAGGGAGATTAAGAGACTTGCCCAAGATCATGACCCTAAATATAATCTAAGATTACAGTAGTTTAATAATAATAGGCATCTAGGTGACATAGCGGATAGAGTGTGGGACCTAGAGTCGGGAAGACCTGAGTTAAAATCCTGCCTCAGACCCTTTAGCTGTATGATCTTGGGCAACTCACTTAAACTTTTTCAGCCTCATCTGCAAAATGAGGATAATAATAATACTTACCTACCAATGTGGCTGTGAAGACCAAATTATATTCCATAATTATTAAAACTTTTCAAACATTAAAGTGATATATAAATGTTAACCATTAAAATTACAAAATTATTTTCTTTTTCTTTTTTAATATACAATGGTAATTAATGTAGGCCACTAAGTTTTTCAGTCTTTTTTCATGTGAAACATTGTGTAATCATGTTTATGCACAAAATTGTTTTTATTAATATAGTAGGGATAATAACATTCTAATAATTTAAACATTGTCTATAATTAATGTTGATCCTGTGTGCTCCTTGCTATTATCTTATGTATTCTTTTGTTTCATGAGTATCCTTAAGATTCCTAGTGTAAAATTGTCCGTTATTTAAATGTCTGATACACATATAATCATCAAAAGTTAGAAAACATTGTAACTCTTACTTCTATTATTCATACTGTAACTTGTCAATTCCTAAACCCATTTCTCAGTTTTCTATTCTAAAACAGTATACCACCAGAGAGCAAAGACTCGTAAGGGGTTTAGTGTTAGAGGAATATGTTTGCTTTTATTCCATTAGTATTTTCTCTATATCTACAGGGTAGTTATCAAGTCCGTATAAAACTTTAAACTTTAATAACTTTATATTTGCTCATGATAAAGATGCAATATAAATGCCATGAGTATGATGAATTCTTAGAGTTTTTATGTGTTATTGTCAATTTGGGGTCAATATATTTTTGCACAACTGAAATTCATGAAAATATAGAATAGCCATAGAAAATCAGTTTGCTTATTGTTATAAATGATGTCAGTTATATTGAAGATTAGAAAAATCAATCTCTTTTGCTTTAAAATTTTAAGGTTCCAGCTTTTAAATGTCCTTTATAGTGTGCTTCTATCATTAATACAAATAAAGTTATTAATGTTTAAAACTGAACAAGAACTTTATGCTCAGCATAATATGCCTGAAACTATTCTAATGACCGAATAGAATACTGGTCCCATAATCAACCTATAATTACTAAGCAGCAGCTAGGTTATGGGCACTTTGCTAGATCCAAGAATATAGTGAAGATATTCTCTATCATTTATTAGCTTCACTGTTGGCCATACATCATCAAGTATATCTTTTATTTTATTTTATTTTTTTAGTTTGCTTGCTTGCTTTCCATAATGGTAAAGGCACTATAGCTTTCCAATCACATATAGCAAAGTAAAGAGTAGAGAGCAGCAAGAATTGTTGGATTTTTGTTTGTTTGTTTGTTGATGGAGTGTGTGGTGAGGAGGGTGCTCAAAGCCTGCAACATTTTACTGTCCTTATGTACATTTCTTTGTGTGGAAGAAATCATATGTGGCATGATTCAAAGCTATCATTTTCCCTTTGTTTCAGGTTTTAAGTTAGGCAGAAAAATACTCATCCAATGAGCTTAGTTTTTTCCCTATGCATTTATTTCCCCCTCTACATTATTTGTATATGAAACCAAAGAAATTTTGGAATTGAAAAATGAAAGTCTCTGAGCCCTAAACCAAGAGGGTCCTTGGCAGTTGACAGAAAGAGTGCTTATAAATCAGGGGGTAGAATGCCAAGCAAAGGCAACTTCCAAGGTTCAGATTACCAGCATAGCAAACCCCATTTATTCGGCAAACATTCACAGAACAGAGAAAATCAAAATACAGTATAACTCATTCATTTAGCAAGTAAGTTCTCAATTCAATCCAGGTACTACTCCATCCCTAGACAGTACATTCATTTAGTCAGTAAAAGTTTCTTCTCAAGTGGAGATCAGTTTCCAATCATAAACAAAGCACATTAATTTGGTCAATCACAGAGCACAAAAAGGCCAAAGGTTTCCCACCCCTGGACACAAAGTAATTACAATACCATCCATTAACACAAAGCACTTTCTCAAAAGGGGTGAGAAAGTAAAAAATGTGATCTACCCTTAAACTATAACAAAGTCAAGATATATCAGCATGGAAAACCCAAGGAAAGGCCCTTCTTTCATCTTCACTCAAGGCAAGCCCTCAACAATCTCAGTTTCTACAGAAACAAGGCTCAACAAAGCCATAGCCAGTGTCCTCATCAAGTCACTCTCTGCCTGTACAACAGTCCCAGAGCCCCTGAAAACATCAGCATGGCCCTCTTCCAGGATTTCTGTGAACATACCACAAGAAAATCCTCCTTCAGGGCTTCTGAACCAACAGCCAGGTTCCAGGACCTCTACAACAGCAGCTCTGTCCACCATCAGGTGAATCTGGAAAAACAACATCAAAATGGACAGACAAAATATAGGCATCACAGCCGTGCCCCTTCAGTTCTCAGCAGCTCTGGGTGACAGTTCTCAAAAGTCCTGGGCAGCTCCAATTGGCTCCCAACAGTCTTTCTCTAAGCAAATCAGGCCCCACAATACTGAATACTGTCCTCCCAAAAGTCCTTATGGCCTTCTCTGGGCTTGGGCCTGTCTCTCAATTCATGGCTCCTCCCAGTTCAGCCCTCTCTCTTCACGTCAACAAGTCCATCCCACAAGTGGGATTCACAAGCTCTGGGTTTTAAACACTCGACCCCAAATCCAAGCCAATATAGGGGCATCTCTGAATTCCATTACCATTACAGGGGGTTCTTAAGCTGGGGCATGTGAACTTGTTTATGTTTATATTTTAATATTTTGATAACTGTATTTCAAAATAATTGGCTTCTTTTGCAATCCTATATATGCACATGCACATATATATTTTTCATTAAAAATGTAATTCTGAAAAGTCATACATAGGTTTTACTAGACTGCCAAAGGCATCCATGACATGGTAAGTATTAAAAACTTTGACTCTAAATGAATGATGACAAGGTAAAATGTGATGATTATGAATTGAACAGGGATCCTCATAGACTTTTTGACTTTAATCTTAAGTCAAGTACTCCAAAGACCTGAAATCTTTTATGACCAAGATATTTCTACTGATAAATAAAATTTGAACAGAAGGGAACTATCTTATTGGAGCTGATCTGAACTCATTCAACACCTAGAAAATTCTCTTTTAGTGAAATACCCATTCTGGCTATCAAAGGCTCAGAGAGATTGGCTCTTAGGGGAGAAAATCACAGATATCCTCTCCCATCCCCTCCCCCACCCAATTGCAAAAACTCAATCTATGAATTTCTATTCTTTCTAAAGTATCAAAAAAAGTTTCCAGGTTTTAAGTTAAAAGAGTGATGATAAGAGTCCAACTACCCTTTTCTGACAATGAAATTACTGTTACCTACATACATTCAGTTGTCTCACTGGCGATACACATTTTTGTGTAAAAGTATAATCCAGGTTTATGCATGGAATGTTTTATTGTTACTTTTATTAATGTGCTGTTCTATTATACTAAATAAATGACTTAATTGTATCCTCTGGATAACTTGTAAAAGATAAATTACTGAAGGCTCATGGGCATTGATTTTAAATGAATGTAGATCCTCAGAACCTGAGGGCCTCAGAATCAGAGGGCCCCACTATACCAGCTTTGTGGAGGTGATACATAAGGGGTAACATTACCACCAAAGTCCTACTCCAATGTTTTATCACAACATTCATGGAGATTATGTCAGAGCAGCATAAGCTCCAGTGGACCTTACCAAAAGTGGCAAGGATTTGATTATGTCTCCAGTGACTAACTGTAGTCTGTAACCCAGCCTCCTAAGACTTCGGGCTTTATCATTAGTTTGGTCCTGTACTATTAGGGTTGTGAATAGCATTTTTAGACATAATGATGACAAAATATTAATGACTAAGCCACAGAGGATTGTTTATCATTGTCTGCTGGAAACCTGTTAATAAAAAATCATGGAAGATTTAGTCACCATTTTAAGATGCTGGTTGGAGAAAGACCTCAAAGATATGAAAAGGGGGCTACTTAGTACTATACTCCTTCTAAGAGCAACACATTCAACAACAAAAGCCAATTTTCTGGTCAAGGACTAACAAAATAAGCATCTTCCACATCCTTAAACTGAGAGGCATCATTTATTGAGGTTTATAAATTCAGGGGAACAAAAGGATAACTTTAACAATCACAATTTCTTTTTATGCCTAATCAGTGTCTTTTGAAAAGCTGGAGAGTAGACAAATTGATCAGTGTAAAAGGCTTTTACTTTATTTCAACATGATTAAACTTGCATGGTACATAGGAAAACCTTTCTAAGAATGCTTGTGTTGTTAGAATTATAGCTATCAAAGCAATGATTCTAGAAAACTCACACATGCTTTTTAATCACCATAGTATCAGTAAGCTATATATTCAAGTTTATTCCATCCTACTTCACTCTCAACCCCTTGCTCTACCATTAGGCAAAACATATTTGCTTTAAAATGTTTTCCTTTTTTCCTGTATACTAATGCTTACAATCTGTTTCCTTTAATGGAAAATTAATTTTGTCTGACAGTATTACTTAATCAAATCAGTTAGCCATATATTAGCATTGTTAGACTGTTTTTCTGGATTGTGCCCAAGACTTCATAATTTCTACTTTGATTTTTATTAATTATGAAAAATAGATGATTATCAAAAACCTTTTTAATAGGGGTGAGCAGATATGATTCAATTTTCCCCAGGATGATGAATCATTATAAAATCATATATTTATTTTTAACTAATTAAAATGTGAGAAATAATAAATGCATCCATATATGAGCATATTTACTTAAAACAATTGTATATTATTATAGTTTGTTATGTGAATTTTTACATATATTTTATTTTCATAAGACCTTTCAAAGGTGATTATTACTCCACACATTTTATGGATGGAGAAACTGAGACCTACACTTTGGAGATTTATCATGGCCATTCAGTAGTAAGAGTTAGAACTAGGACCCACAGTCACTTGGAGAAATTCGAAATGTTTCTTTTTTTAATCAGATGATAAAGACTGCAAGAGAAACTTCATCAGATGTTATAATTAGGTAACAAGGAATGATCCACTCAACAGGCCTCTACTCTTGTACTTTTCCTATTAGATGTGAATGCTATTATAGTCTCAACTTCCCTAGATCTATTAACCACATTAAGCCAGCTGCCATGGGATGCTGCTGAAGGTGGTAAGAGCTATTTATTGATATTGGCAGATTCAACTAGAAAACATGCTATTAACTAAAACTGAGTGGCACATTTGGTTCTTCTAAACCTCTGCTCTTTCCTGTGTTTTCAGGGCAGCAATGAATTTGGGAGAATGCAACAATATTCCCTTCTATCCAACACTGTTTAACATCTATTTAACATCACTATAACCAAAAGTCATGAATAGTAATTTTCAGCTGGTTTCCCAAAGATTGCTGCTAACTGCTTTCTGCCACAACATGCTTAGAAGCTGTAACAGCAAGCACCCTAGCATACCCAGGATGGCTTCTAGCACAGGCTCTTTGATCTGCTTTTCTAATGGAAACAACTCAAAATGGATTAAGAGTCTTACTTTAATTATATACATACATATGTATGCATGTATATACACACATATATGTATACACATTTATATGTACGCATGTATGTACGTACGTATGCACATATGTATATATGTATGTATGTATGTATATGTATATGTAATCTACTCAGTTCAGGGGAAAAAGTCAGAACCATGAACTTCAGAGAAAATACAAACAGAAATTACAAGCAGACAAAAAAATACAGATACTTAAAATAACACAATTCAACAGACCAACAGACGGGGCTTCTAGTTGGCTGATGATTACATACATACATAGTTATAAGAGAGAAGCACCAACATCTGGATTTTCAAAGCCCAGGGGCTCAATGGCTACCCAGAGTCACATCTGGCCAAATCACACAACTCTTCCCATAACTGAGGTCCAAAGCAAAATTTCACCTCAAAGTATATATAGCCTTCTTCAGGCTCAACCTTTGTGACCCACTACCTAATTATAGAGTAACAAAAGGTGTGGGCCTTCCTGAAAAATAAGCCTCCACCTGATCAGGCCCCTTCTGTTGGACTCCACTTGAGTACCATCAGTTAAGACTTTAAGATTTTTTAGATTTCTTAAGGGATAGGGAAGATCTTCAAATTCCTTTATCATTACAGAGGCAGAGAGAAGGAAGTAGAGATAGAGAGTGAGGAGAGAGAAGGAAGTAGAGATAGAGAGTGAGGAGAGAGATGAAAGAGAAAAGGAATTGTATTCAAGTGATCATTATATGAGCCACACTAATGTTTTTAGCCTCTGTTCTCATTGTGTCAACCTCTATTAATACAAGATGAGATCAGAATGAGCATTTTTAGAAGCCATCTGCCCTCATTTGATGCTATGGTATGAGTTTGAATCTGATGTTAGTAGTTTATACTATTGGAATTGATTTTATTTTTATAATGCAGATGGGCAATGCTGTCTAATGCCTGGAGAACAAATATCGAAACCAGGAAAAAAACTGAGATAAAGTCTTGCCTCTGACATACTGTGTGATCACAGTAAGTGATTTAAGCTCAGTGTCCTGGTATCGACCTGTGTGGAAGGAATTTCCTGCCCTGGAAGTTCCTTCAACTAATGAATCACAAGACTGAGTCCCTCACCATTTTATCATCCTCTTTCACCTATTTACATTGAAATTGAGTCAATTCAAGTCAATCAAGAAGCAACTATTAAGCACCTACTATGTACAAGGCACTGTGCTAAGTGCTAGCAATTGGTAAAAAGGTTGAGATAAATAACAGATGTCTATGGATAGTCCTCTTGGAAATTAATCAGGAATGAAATCTAGGTCCCTGGTCCAGAGTTTCTATACCATAAGTAGATTGTGGTCTGTTACATGGTTACCTAAGCCCTAAGCCTGATGAGTATGGAGATTCGATACTGAGATGTACCTAGACTGCATGGGGATTATCTACAGGGTAAAAAGGATGCAGAAAGGAGATCTGGGAGTTAATGGACAATATATTTTAAAAATTAATTGAATTTTCTTGAATTCAATTTCAAGAAACAAGAATTTATTAAGTACCTACTATATACTAGGTAGTGAACTAGTTTCAAAGAATACAAAAAAATGGAACAATATCCTAGTCATCAAGGACATAGGGAAGGGTGGGACTGATGTGTCTTTATACTAACAAGGGGTATGATGGTAGAAAGAAGATTCATGGAAAAGTTGGGAACTGAGTTGATACCCATAAGTAAAGCAAGAATTCTGAGAGACTGAGAAGGGCATTTTGGTTTAGAAGAAAAGTCTGTGCAAATGAATTGAAGCAAGCATTGAAGCAGGTATGTGTCTAGTCTGAGAACAACTAGGACAGTAGTGTGACGTTTTGGAAGGAAAGAAATGAGGTAGGTACCAAAAATTTGATTTGACAAATCTATAGAGACTTGGCATTTAAAAAAAATATGGTCCAATTGTACTGTCTGGATTTTACTCATTTAAATGAAAAAAAAAAACATTTCACTTTCGCAATTTGTTTTTCTGACAAAGTTTTGGCATTCTTTGAATGAAAAAATGTAAGATATGCAGGGAAAATACATTAACTCTAATACCACTTAGTTTCCCTCAGCTAAATTTTGAATCTACTTTTTTTATTTCATAATTTATCCACTAGGAAAACAAATTATGAGGCTCTATTCAGAAGAAGTCAATGCTTGCTTATTTTTTTCCCCTAATGGAACTTTAAATCAAAAAATCATTTTCCTGAAAAATTGAGTGTTTTTTCCCTAAGTGCTTTTTACAAAGAAAAGAAAACTATTTCATATGGAATTAAGCATTTTTATAAGGGTTTGATTTAATATTTGTTCTTTCATACAGTTTTGATTATTCCATACTTCTATATCTTAAATGCATGTGATTTTCTCAATGTCTCTCCTTTCTCCATCAACATAGAACTTGACCTCTTAAGTTTCAAGAGTTGTGGCCAAAAATATTCATTAGCTAACAGCAATGTTAGCTAGCCTTCTGATCAATAAGTCGATAAACATTGGTAACCCTCTAGGAAATCAGAGACGATGGTTCTTAGAACACAGAAACAATTTGTGTTTTGAGAGCATCTGACTCCTGAACCTTTTATAGTCTGATAAGTGGGACCTGAAAAGTTCATGTGTATGTGCACGTGTGATAGGCTTCAGGAGCCCAGGGTAACCTCTACACCACAATGAAACAAACATAAATGAAGCAAAACAAGACTTTACTAAAGTTAATAATTTTGTTCTGGATTACAAATATAGAATCTGAGGAAAATGGTTCAATTGAATATTACTGGCAAATGTTATTAACTCTATGGTGAGTAAACTAGGTTGAAAGGAATAGATTTTCGAACTATGAGAAGCATATAAGCTCTTTTCATGTAATTTTCCTACTCAGAAACCTTTAATGGTGCTCCTTTGCCTACTGAATAAAGTTAAAAATCCCAAATCTGACAGTAAACTTCACAACTATGCCCAAAGTATATTTTCAGACTTATTTGAATTTGTTATAGTGAAGTGGTGTCAAACTCCAACATAAATATTTACACTAACATGTAAATAAGGATCCCTGAGGGCACATATTGACTTAAAGAAAGACATATTAATATTACCTATATTTATTCTATGTCATACATGTGTATATACATACACATACATACATACACACATATACATATATATATATGTATATGTGTGTATGTATGTATATATAATGTCCATTCACCTCTGGACCATATGTTTGACACCTGTGGTGTAGCGGACAGAATCCTAGACTTGTAGTCTAGAAGATTAAGCTCAAATTCAGAATGTAATGGTTTATTTGGACAGGTTCAGTTGAATTTCCCAGCAGGTGGGTGAAGTAGTATAAATTCTGCATAATGACCCTGGAACCTCATTCTCCTTGGCTTTTCTTAGCCCTGGAAGAGATGAAAAAACTTGAAGTGGACTGGGCAAGGTTGTACTATCCAGGAAGATTTTTTAAACTGTGACTATGTAGAGAGACAGTTTTAGGAAATGACCATTACCTCTTGCGTCAGTGATGTAGTATGATCTTTTTCCCTACCTACCAGCACCCAAGGAGAAGGAAGAACTGGAGGTCAGGGATGGTGGTTGTTTGTCCCTTGTGACTTGTGGTCATCTTCCCCAAGGATATAACTCTGGGCATAGGCTCCTGAACTATTTTTCTCTGAGAGGTTGAGAAGGTTCTAAGATTTTACTTTCTTTAACTTTCATTTCTTTATGATTGGTTCATTACCAGACATTCTTAAATGATTTATTTACTCAGTATTCCTTAAGTTATTTCCTTATTCTGATATTTTTCCTCTTTACATAAAGTCTAAGGTGGAAAATGAGAGCTGTGTTTGCATGTATACACATTAGTTGAATACAGGGGGGCTAATAGGAGAGGCTAGTGACCAGCTTATATAAGGCATAAATAAGGCAGAGAATCCAGTCTCTAGACAAGTTAGTTAAATAACTATGCTATTATTTTATTATTAATTCTGTAAACTTCCTTATAGAAATAATTTTAAATAGATTTAACTAATGAAATTTTTTGAAGACAGACTGGTTGATTTAAATTCCCAGCCCTGAGAGAAGAGAGACAGAGAAACTGACAAAGATGGAAACTGAGACCCAGACTGAAATTGAAACAAACAGAAAGAAATGTGGGTGAGAAGGATGGAATGTGAAGCAAGATGTTCACCCTCCAGCGAGAGGTAAGAGAGAGGGTAGTTAAGACAAAGAAAGGTTATGCCCAAGGCAAATCCCCATGGTTATATACAGATATGTTCTGGGAAGATTCATCTCTGCCTTTTTCCAGAAAGGAGGAAGAAATAGAAAGGAAAGAGTACCAGTCACTGATCTTTTCCCCCAACAGCAATACTATCTCTTTATAAGATTTAGAAGTAAAATGGACATCAAAGGGAATCTAGTTCATTCAACCATCTAATTTTATTGATGAAAGAATTGAGGCCTAGGAAGGTCAAGAGATTTTGCCCAATGTCACTTAGATAGGAAATATCAAAGAGAGGATTTAAACCTATGTCTACTGTACCATACGTCTGATCTTAATTAGCTGTGTGACCATGGGCAAGACATATCTTCTCTGAGACTCAGATTCTCAATCTATAAAATGAGAATTATGGTACCTAGTTATGAAGATAATAGTAAGGCTCAAAACAGCTAAAGCATAAAGCATTTGCAATCTTTAAATTGCTACACAATTGTGAGTGGTTATCTCTCATAACTTCTGTACAAGTATTCTAGTTTACAAATGAACTAATTGGCTTTGTGGCCAAAACTATGCATTTCTCATCCCCAACAACTTTTAGAATGTCCATTTTTACTTCTCAGCTGTGCCCTCTTTGGGGATCCATAATCAATCTCCTCTAGCCTTATCAGTACCCTCTCTCCATCACCATAGCAAGTATTTATTACTATTTCTTTTAGTCTTTTTTATGTGGCACTATGAGGGAAAGTTCAGGGAGCCTTGGGGAAGAATATAAAGTTATACTGGATGTCTTCACACTTTACATGTCTTCACAGGTAAAATTTAACAGCATCTCACTGGACTCAGTCAAAAGAATAAAGAAAAAAAGGCACTGGTGAAGTTGACAGCTCCATGGACTCCCCAGGGCCTTTTATTTTAACTGTATATATCTTCCTGTAGTTCACTTGAAGCCCCTTGGTATGTGCCTTCCTCATTTGTTCACACAAGGGTGCTGGAAGTGGAGTTAGTATAGTGAAATACTTGGGACTCCTTCATCTTCATTGCAAGGGAGGAAGGGTTTTCTACTTTCCATATGAAGTAGAAAGCTGGTATTAATATTTTGTTATTAACTACAAAGATTAGAGCAAGAATTCCCTTTTGGTCCTAACCACATTAACTGGTGTAAGAGTTGCCAAAAAAGCACATAAAATTGTAACCATCATGAGCTCATAATAATGTTCTTTTAAATTATGTATGTATATATACACACACATGTAGATAAAGTATATATGTACATATATGTATATACATACACATGTGTATATGAAAAATATATATTTCAATTATATGTAAAAATTTTTTTCTCATTCATCTTTGAGAATTTGCAGTTCCAAATTCTCCCTCTCCCTCCTTTTGTCTCCCCCTTCCCATAACAGGAAAATAATCTGATAAAGAGTGTACATATGCAGTAATGCAAAATGAATTTCCATATTAGACATATTGAAAAAGAAAACAGAAAAAACCCTCAAAAACTAAAAAAAAATATGAAGAAAAAGTATGCCTCGATCTACATTCAGATTCTTTATTTCTGTAACTAACATTACTAGTGCAATATTGACTAAAAGTGCTGATGATAGACGTCTGTGCTTTACCTCAATCTTCTTGAGAACTTCTATCTTACCCCATTACAGATAATGCTTGGTTATGATTATTCACAAAAGTCTCCCCCCTCCCATCTACCTTCCCTTCAGTTATCCTTCTCCCCTTTCTTTTGTTACTCTTTCCTCCAGCTTCCGTGTGGGGCAAGATAGCCTGAGTCTAGTGCAGGTCCTCACCACCTCACACTCTGATTATCGCAATAGCTTGTTGGTGGGTCTGCTTACCTCAAGTGTTTTCTCTGCCATCTTCTCCTCCACTGTAACAATAGCTCTTTCATGGCTCTTTTATGGCGCACAATTTACCCCATTCTATCTCCCCTTTCCTTTTTTCAGTGCAATATTCTTTCTCACCACTTTATTTTATTTTATTAGGGTTAGTTTAATTTCATCAGTTACCCTACATTCACACCCTCTGTCCATGTATATTCTTTCCAATTATCCTTATAGTAATAAAGTTCTTACAAGTGACAAATATTATCTTGCTATGGAGAATATAAACTGGTTCAACTTATTGAATCTCATGTTTTCTCTTGTTTACTTTTTAGTTTTTTATGTCTCCCTTGAGTCCTATTTTTGAAGGTCAAAATTTTTTTTAAGCTCTGATCTTTTAATTAGGATTCATTGAAAGTCTTTTATTTTGTTAAATATCTATTTCTCCCTGTCAAAGAATATATCTAGTTTTACTGGGTAGGTCATTCTTGTCTGTAATCATAACTTCTTTGCCTTTAGCTATGTCATATTCCAAGCCCTCTGGTCCTTTAATATAGAAACAGCCAAATTCTATCTAATTCTGATTGTAGCCCCATGATATTTGAATTATTTCTTTTTGGATGCTTGCAGTACTTTATACTTGATCTTGAATATAGAGGCTCTGTTAGCATGGAGGTTGCTCTGGAATTTGGGTAAGATGTTACTGGGAGTTTTCATTTTGGCATATTTTTCAGGTGGTGACTGGTGGATTCTTTCAACTTCTATTTTGTCCTATTGTTTCTAATATATTGGGGCAGATTGATAATTTCTTGAAAGATGTTATCCAATTTTTTTTTCTTTCTGATCTTGGCTTTCAGATAGTCCCATAATTATTAAAACATCTCTTCTGAATCTTTTTCTAGGTCAGTTGTTTTTTCCAATAAGAAATTTCACATTTTCTTCTCTTTTCTATTTTAAAATTTTTGTTATATCATATCTTGATGTCTCAGTTGCTCAATTCTCATTTTTAAGGAATGACTTTTTTCAATGAACTATTGTACTTCTGTACTTCTTTTTCAATTTGGCCAATTCTATTTTTTAGGGAGTTATTTTCTTTAATAAATTTTTGTATCTCTTTTTCTATGCTATTGACTCTTTTTTTCATGACTCTCTTGCATTACTCTCATTTCTTTTCCAAATTTTTCTTATATTTCTCTAATTTACTTTTATTTTCTAGAATGGAGGAAGGCAGGGCAATTGGGGTTAAGTGACTTGCCCAAGGTCACAGGACTAATAAGTGTTAAGTGTATGAATCCAGATTTGAACTCAGGTCTCCGGACTCCAGAGCTGGTTCTCTATCCAATGGGTCACCTAGCTACCCCTCTAATTTACTTTATAAAGTACTTTTAAAAACTCTTCTAGGAGTTCTGTTTGGGCCTGAGAAGAAATCACATTTTTCTTTGCAGCTTTGCATGTAACCATTCTGATACTCTTTTTAAGTTTGTGCCTTGATCCTCCCTCTCATCATAGCAACTTTCTGTGTTCAAGTTCTTTTGTTTGTTTGTTTGCTCATTTTTTTCTGCCTATTTTGTGACAGTGTTTTTATGTGAGACTTGATCTCTGGTCCTGTACTGTCCTAAGCTTTGTGTACTGGGCTCAGGGTCTTGATGCTGGCCTTCACTGGGCTTCAGGGCCTACCTGCTTTCTTGCACTAGAACAGTGGTTCTCAACCTTCCTAATGCTGCCACCCTTCAATACTTGTGTGTGGGTATATCTGCATGTGGGTGGACCACCTGGAGATGGACAGAGGAGTGGTGTCTTGTTTCCTAAGACCATTGGAAATATGTGTTTTCCGATGGTCTTAGGTGACACCTGTAACCACTGTGAAAGGGTCATTCAATTCCCAACAGGGTCGCGACCCACAGGTTGATAACCACTGCACTAGAAGGTAGATTTCCTTTCTGGCTTGTACTGAGGGTGGAGAGGTTCCCTGTTGACCTCCTCAGTGTTTGAGGTTTCTCTGCTGGCCTGCCTTAGGGGTAGGGTAGGATTTACTGCTGGGTTGCTTTGGAAACAGTCTTCCTTCTGACTGGCCTTAGGAGAGGGATGATTGCTGATCTTCCCTGGGGGTGTCAACCTGTTGCTGGGTTGCTATGAAAACAGAGCCTCTTTGTTGGTCACCAATGGAGTCAGGCCTGGCTGGTGGCCTTGAAATGGGAACATTGCTGTGCTGCACAGATTGACTGCTGGCTGGCCTAGGGGAACACTGGCTTTTAGGAAGGTGAGACCTCACTAGTGGATTACCCCAGACTTGAAGCTTTGATGCAGACTCTCTGATATGAGGCTTCCTGCTGCTGCTCTTGACAATGATGCCCTCTCATCCCATTAAGACAGATCTTTCCTGCTTTTTTCCTACACTAGTAAGTAGCTTCCCTGTTCCTAGATCAGATCAGTTCCAAAGTAGTTTTCATGTTGTTTGGAGGGGAATTCGGGAGGGTTGCATAGGATTCCTTTCTCACTCCACCATCTTGGCACCAGAAGTCAACTATACTTCTTTTAAAGTAGTTGCTTGGCTGCCACACCACACTGTTGATTCCCAGTGGTTCCTGAAAAAAACCTCTAAACTCTTTTCAAATAAATTGCTCCCATACTTCCCACATCTTTATTTCTATGAAGCTGATTTGCTTTTAACCCAAGCTTAAGACTACATTTATTGCTATTAAATTATGTCTTATTATAGTCACGCTAAGTGTGATTGTGTTAGTTTTTTATGTTAACTGTCTCTTCCAGCATTGTGTCCTCTGAAAGATCAGTATGTCAGCTCTGCCTCCTTTGAGTTTTTCAGGAATTGGTTGGGTGTGGTGTTCAGTGGAAGAATGAGAATGGGGGGCGGGGAGTGTATGAGAAGGGCTATTGGTGTTCTCTTTTGACAACCTCCGTCTCCAGTTAGTGTTCACTCCTCAGGACTCCACGGGTCTCAGGGCCCTGTTCATCTGTGAAAAAAATTATGAGTTTCATATTAATTGATGGGATGTGTGTAATGAATATACTAATAATTTAGATTCCTCAAGAGCTGTCTTGTTTGGGAGTTAGAATTAACACAATTAACAATCCAGCTTGAAATGATCAAATATTTGATAATGCTTTACCTTGATGCATTATTGTTCCTGTGTGCCTTAACTGAAGTGAATCAGACTATAGAACCTGTTCTTGTCACAGAACTCTGGTCCTGCATCCCACTAAATAAGGCTCCTGAAAGACTCATGCAAAATTGCTCCCACAGGGCTCCAGAATTCTTTTACTGTCCTCTATTTGTGGGTTGGTCTTTGGAAAACAGTCTGGCCCTGGGAAATGATTGTGATCCTTCTTCCCTCTACCTCCCTTCCTATTGTGATTTACGTATATAATCTCTGTCTTCACTTCAGGTATGTGGAATTCTGATAAGGAGAATTCCTGATTTGCATATCTGTTCCTCATAATGAAACTTATTAATAAAAGGGCTACCTGATTGCTGGCACTTTGTCTCTGGCCTGTTGTTTCATCATTCTCAGGTTAGAGACTGGTTCAGTAAAAATACTGTTAATACCCGAGTCTGCATGTGTCCTTGTTGCCCAGAGAGATCACATTAGGGGATAGTATCTACCATCACTACTTCATCCAAGGGGCTTGGGAGTAGGGTGTGGTTGGATTAAGAAGGAGGGCCATCCGTGTCCCAGAGACTACCTGCACAAGTCTATCCAGTCTGACCCAGGATCTAATTCTAGCAGGAGCCTCTGTTTAAGTCTGATATGATGTGATCTGCTTAGCTTCCCAGACTCCAAGATTTTATGAATTCCTCCCTTTCTCCTGCCTTCCCCACCCATTAATTTTGTCCCTGCTCCTATTGGCTTATCTTCTAAGCCCTTTCAGAATTGTTCTTTTCCCCAGGTAAATTCTGTGATTGGGCAGGATCAAGGCTTCTTGATGAGCAGCTTTCGTTAGGTTAGAATCCACTGAGGTTCTGAAGCAATGGAGGTTGAGGCTGTAAAGTGAGGTTATATTATGTGCTCTTAGCTGCTAAAGCATCTTCATCTGTCTGATGACGAGTTTGTACTTGATAACTTTTTAGGTCTCTTTCCTCTTTAAATCTGATATAATTTTCTTTGAAAAACAACATTTGTGCTCACATTATAAAAATATCTTAAAGAAAATGGGAAGAATGACCAATTATGTGGTTATTTCCAAATGCATAAGCCCTAAATGTCAAAGGGACAAAATCTGGTTATTTGAAGAAACTTTTTAGGCTCTTTCTTCTACCCCCATGTCACATTTTTGCTGGCAAAGCCTTACTTAATAGTTTTGAAGAAAAAAATGAAGTTCTACCTGATTGGCAAAAAGTGTGCTTATTTTGTCCTTCGTGACCTATCATCCCATCATGCTAACTGAGGATTAATCAGGTGCAAGTGTTCTAGGAGGAGGTGAAAATACCACAGCCTACTATCCACAAAAAGAAAAATTATTAAATGAACCCTTGATTTTAATGTCTGTACCATTTACATGGCAAGTCATTCCTTTCCCTTTCACATGATATTGTTGCCATTTGTAGAGATTAAAATTTAAAAAAGTTTTCACATGATAACATTAGTAACACTCAACAGATGCATTTCAGACCCAGTACAATTGCTAAGAATAAATTTTTGAGGGGAAAGTAGGAATTACTAAGAATTTTTTATATTGAGTTCAGAATTATAAATAATGATAACAAAAGATGGAGTTAATGATTGCTGAAAGCTTCTAATTTTTCTTCCTTGAAACATGAGATTTATTAGGCATTATTCAGCTTTCAAGATTATGGGGTATAGTTTATTGGAGCATTAAAAAAAATACCCAAACCTCTCCAATGACTCTTTTTTTTTAGCCTATTAGAAATAAGCAGTTGCTATAGTTGCTTATGCCAGTAAATTAATTATGCTATGTGTATAGTGATAAACTAGTGCAATTACTGGATGGAAGTTTTCAGTCTTAGAACTCAAAATTTAAACTAGCGTTGCTGTAGATAAGGTAGAATGAATTAAGATTCCTATTCATTATCACTAAGGAGGAATATGCTATTTAGAGTTTAAGGTTAAAAAGGAGAAAAATCTGAAGCTTTTCAAATAACTTGAAATAACATTAATAAAATTACATCTGTAGGCCATAATTTTTCTATGTGTAAAATGACAGCAAATAATTCTGGAGGATATATTGAGAGGTCTCCCTGCCCTTCTTTGTTCTGGCCAAATGGGGTTGCTTACCATTCTTCAAGCATAACTTGTACAGTCTTGATGTTTTGTTCAGTTACCTTTACTAGGAATGATCTCATTTGGCATGCCTACCTAACTATATCTGAGCAGTCCATCACTGACTATTTCAAATGTTACCATGCCCATGAAACCTTTCTGGATCCCTTGAGCAATCCAGCCTCTGAATTCCCATAATACACATTGTTTTCACTTCTCTTGTGGTACATACTTCATTTGACTTTATAGCTATATGTGAATATGTCTATCATTCCACTGGTTACAAATCTAAAAGCATGGACTTCATCTAAATTCTCCTTATATCCCTCAGTTATTTATACGCATCAGCACAGTTATTTGCACACACTAGATACACATAGAATTGATTCATTTATGCCTTTTTACATTCTCTGACACTGTGAAGAGGTGGGGTCAGGAACAGGAGTCTGCTTCTCACTGTTACTTTTAGCCTCTCCCTTAGTGACCACCTCTCAGGAACTTTTCATCAATTAAAGTTCACACCATCTAAATATGTCATCTTTTCCAGGTCCTCATCACTATCTTCTAATGTTGGAAAATGAGATAATATATACATGCAGTACTTTGAAAATGTCTTTTTAAAATTATTTTTTAACATTATTAAAAAAAACCCTTTCCAAATTCTCTCCCTTCCTCCCTCCCTTTATCCAGGTCCTTTAACACTCATTAATAAGGCAAACAATATGATATCAATTATACATGTGAAGTCATGCAAAACATATTTCCATTTTATCTATGAAAGACAAAACAAAAAGAAAGAAAAATAAAAGTATGTAAAAACATATGTTTCAGCCTGCACTCAGGGCTTATCAGTTCTCTCTCTGAAAGTGGATAGCATTTCTTCTCATGGGTCCTTTGCAATTGTCTTAGGTCATTGTATCAGTCAGAGTAGCTAAATCTTTCACTATTAATCATAGTTGTCATTCAGTTGTTTTCAGTCGTGTCTGACTCTTCCTGACCCTATTTTGGATTTTCTTAGCAAAGATACTGGAGCAGTTTGCCATTTCCTTCTCCAGCTCATTTTACAAATGAAGAAGTTGAAGCAAACAAGATTAATTTGTTTGCCCAGGTTCACACAATTACTATTTGATGTCAGATCTGAACTCAGAAGGTAGGGTCTTCCTGACTCCAGGTCCAGCAGTGTATTCACTATTTTAATTTACATTCCTCTAATCAGTAGTGAGTTAGAGTATTTTTTATAAGAGTATTGATAGCTGTAATGGCAAGTCAAGAAGTAGTTATCACCTTTTTTCAGCTATTTAGTTGACACCTTGTTTCAGTTCTTGCCATTGATTGTATCGTCTTCCTTGAGGAGCAGATCTTGTGAACCTCACAACTTGTGACCCCTAGAATTTGTGAACTCTTGCTGTAGATGCAACAGGAAGGGGAGAAGCTAATGACTATATATATAAGGAGAGGCCCAGGCTAGAGAGAGCAGAACAGAGAAGAGAGAACTGAGAACTGAGCAGAACTGTGAAGAGAATTGAGAAGAACTGAGCAGAACTGAGAAGAGAACTCTCGTGGTGGCAGACTCAAGAAGGAGAAAACTTGTGGTATCCTGGAACTCTATGTTTGTCTGTTCTGTCTATGTTGGTGTTTGTGATACTTTCTACAGAAGCCCTGGGACCTTACTGGAAGTGCTGAAAGATGATTTTCTGGAGGAGGGTTTTGGAGGTCCTGCGACTGTACTAATGATTTCTATTGCCCTCTTGGACCTTGTTTGTGGGTCTCTGTTGATTTCACAGGCCGATAGTGAATCGATTATGGTGCCAGCAACGTTTATGAATGTTGTATTGGCTCTATTAAGCTTTGTCTTCCCAGAAAAAGGAGCTGTAAAGGACTTGAGGTGGACTGGACTCTTTGAATTTCAGTATGGAATGGGAACTGGACAAGGAACTGGATGAGGAACTGAACAAGGAGCTGTATAAGAAACTGAGAGATGCCTGCCTTTGAATCCAAGTGACAGTTGGGTAGATTCAGGAAGGAACTGGGACCATGGAAGAGGAACCATGGAAGCTGAGAGAGCCATCCTCAATATAAAAGAAGACTTTGCTTGGATGCTGTGTATTCATCAAAAAGATCATGATTTACTGTGACCTAGTGGTGGAGAATTTTGACCTTTGTGCTTTGTGTCCCTTAAGGAGGCCTGCTTTTTAAGGACAATTGAGCTAAGGACTTAATAAATGTCATATTTTGCTTAAAACTATGTGACCACTTTGTTCAAAACTGCATGGCCACTTTAATGATAACTTGTTATGCTATAAAACTATGAATGCTGTACTTTGAGTTTCAACAATGTTTTGTCATAGTTTATTATTGAATAAATAGAGAGTTCACTATACTATGTAACCAGAACTCTGAAGCTGTTCACAGCAGCTGTCCTCTGAAAAGCTCCTTGTGCTTGACTTTATAATAGCTTTGTTTTTTTCTTCTGAAAACTGCCCATTTATATCCTTTGGGCATTTATCAATTGTGGAATTATTCTTATAAATTAGTTTCAATTGGGGAATTACACTCATTTTCATAAATTCGGCTCAGTTCCTTCTGTATTGAAGAAATGAGGCTCTATGTCAGATTAACTTACTATAACATTTGTTCCTTAGTTTCACATTTTCCTTCTAATTTTGGTTGCATTGGTTTTATTTGTGCAAAATCTTTTTTTAAATTTCAGATAACCACACTTTACTTACCAAGATTCTCTTTATTTCTTCCTTGTTCATAGACTTTTTCCCCTTTTCTACTAGTTAGTTTTCTCAGTGATCCCTTATTTTAGGATATCACCTTTTATGTTTACATCATTTCTTCATTTTGGCCTTATTTTGGTATGTAATGTGAGTTGCTGGTCTATACCTTGTTTCTGCCATCCTGTTTTCCATTTTTCCCAGCAGTTTTTGTCAAATGGTAAGTTCTTGTGCTCAAAGATTAGGTCTTTGGGTTTGTAAAAATCTAGATTACTATTGTCATTTTCTACTCTGTATTTTCTATCTAATCTATTCAATTGATCCATTGCTTGCTTTCTTAGCCAATGCTAGATTCTTTTGAAATTACTTTATAATTTCTTTTGCAATTACCAGATTATTTTGTAATATAGTTTGAAATCTGTTATTGGTAGGCTACCTTCTTTCACATTTTTCATTGATTTCCTTGATATTTTTGACCATTCTTCCAGAATAATTTATTTTATTAATTTTTCTTGCTCTATAAAATAATTCTTTGGTAGTTTAATTGGTATGACACTGAAAAAACAAATTGAATTAATATACATTATATATAAAACTGTCATTTTTATTGTATTGGTTTGACCTATTCTTGAGTAATTCACATATCTCTAATTGATTAAATCTGTATTTGTGGGAAAAATTTTGTAATTGTGTTCATATAGTCATAGTTCACATAGAGTGATAGTAATGTTTCATCAATGCCTTTTTTATTCCCTTTTTTACAAACTATCTTGTTGTAACTAGCATTTCTAGTACAATACTGAATAAAAATGATGATAATAGCCAGCTTTGCTTAACCCCTGATCTTACTGGGAGGGCTTAAAGTGTATCCATTTACAGAAACTGCTTTCTCTTGGTTTTAAATAGCTGCAACTTGCTATTTTAAGAAAGACTCCATTTATTCCTAAGGTGTGTGTGTGTGTGTGTGTGTGTGTGTGTGTGTGTTTAATAAGAATGGATATTGTATTTTGTCAAAAGCTTTTTTTTAATGTCTTCATTGTTGTTGTGGTCAGTTATGGTTATAGTTTTCTCAATATTGAACAAGGTCTACATTCTCAAATTCCATCTTGTCGTATTGTATGATATTTGTGATGTATTACTTTAATCTATCTGCTGGTATTTCACTTAAAATTTTTGCCTATATATTCATTAGGTAAATTGACTTACAGTTTTCTTTGTGTTTTTTGTTCTCTTTGATTTAGGTATCAAAACCATATTTGTATTATGAATCCACTTGGTCCCTGGACTGTATTTTTTTCCCTCATAAGGGAACTGGCTTATCGCTGGTCCAATTTCTTTTTCTAAGACAGGTTTATTTAAGTATTCTTTTTCCTCTCTTGGGCAATTTATATTCTTGCAAATAAGATTGTCAGTTTTACTGGCCCATAATTGGGCAAAATAACTCCTAATAATTGCTTTATTTTCATCTTCCTATGTGGTGTATCTACTCTTTTAATTTTTGTTACTGGTAATTCGGGTTTCTTCTTTCTTTTTAAAAAATCAATTAGCCAATGGTTTATCTATTTTACTGTTATTGTCCCCAGCAAAACCAACTACTAATTTTATTTATTAGTTTAATAGTTTTTCTTACAATTTTATTAATCTCACCTTTGATTTTCGGAATTTTCATTTTATTGGTAAATTGGGGAGGCTTAGTTCATTTTTGTTGTTGTTGTTTACATGTCCAATTCATTATCTGTCCTCTCTTTTATTAATCTACTTGTTTGGAAATAGAAATTTACCCTTAAGTTCTGCCTGTGTTGCATTTCACAAATTTAAATATATTGTATCATTGTTGTCATTATCTTTAATAAAATTGTTTCTGTGATTTGCTATTTGACTCATTAATTCTTCAGGATAAAGTTATTTATTTACAATTAATTTTTAGTCTATGATTTCAATAATCTTAATTGAATGTTATTTTTATTGCATCATAATCTAAAAAGGGTACATTTAGAATTTCAGTTTTTCTGCATTTATTTATGAGATTTTTCTAACTTCATACATGATCAATTTCTGTGTAGGCACCATTTACTGGTGAGAAAAAGTTATACTCCTTCAAATTCCAGTTTAGTTTCCTTCAGAGGCTTATCACATCTAAGTTCTATAAAAATTCTACTCATATCCTTAACTTGTTATTTGTTTTATAGTAAGTTTCATCTAATTCTGAGAGGAGAAAGTTAACTTTCTCCACAGGTATAGTTTTAATATTTTCTCCTGTTATTCATTTAATTTTTCCTCTAAGATTTTGGATGTTGGGGCAGCCAGTTGGTACACTAAAGAGGGCACCGGCCCTAGAATCAGGAGGACCTGAGTTCAAATCCAGCCTCAGACACTTGACACATTTTCTAGCTGTGTGACTTTGGGCAAGTCACTTAACCCCAATTGCCCTCCAAAAAAAGAAAAGAAAAGCAAAAAAATTATTTAAAAAAAGAATTTGGATGTTATGCTATTTGGTACATAAATACTTAAGGTTGATAATACTTAATTTTTCAATGCTATGTTTTAGCAAGATATAATTTCCCTGCTTATGTCTGTAAATTATATTACTTTTTGCTTTTGCTTTGTCTGAAATCATGATTGCCATCCCTGAATTTTTTTACTTCAACTGAAGTATAATAGATTTAGCTCCAGTCCCTTATTTTAATTCTATGTCTTTTTGTTTAAAGTATCTTTCTTCTAAGCAGCATATTGTTGGATTCTTGTTTCTTATCTATTCTTCTATCTGTTTATGTTTTATGTTTTATGGGTTTCTTCCATTCACATTCACAGTAATAATTACTATGTATTTCCCTCCATCCTATTTTCTTCTGTGTATCCTTCTCTCTCTCTTTCTCTCTCTCTGTCTCTGTTTCTCTCTCTCTCTGTCTCTGTCTCTGTCTCTCTCCTCTGCCTCTCCTCAAAAGTTTGTTATCCTTCTAACAGCTGCTGCCAGCATTAATTTGCCCTCCCTTTTATCACACCTCTTTGTTTTTCTCTTATCTTTCTCTTATCCCCTTTCCCTTTTACCCCCTCACCATAGATGTCTATACCCAACTGCCTGTGTATGTGTGTGCTTATTCTTCCTTTGAGCCAATTTAGATGATAATAAGGTTCAACCATTGCCCCCCCATCTTCCCTTCCACTGTAAAAGTTCTTTTTTACATACCTCTTTTATGTGAGATAATTTTCCCTATTTTTCCTCTCCCTTCATACTTCTATTGCATTCTCATTCATCCTTTTTTTAAAATTTCAAAGCAACATTATTGACTTACTCTCATAACTTTTGTTTATGTAGGCTCCTTTTAACTGCTGTAATAACAATTAAGTCCTTAAAAGTTAAATGTATCATCTTCCCACATTAGAATGTAAACAGTTTAACCTTAATGAGTCCCCAGGGATTCCTCTTTCATATTTACTTTCTCACGCTTCTCTTGAGTCTTTTATTTAAAAGTAGAGTTTTTATTTTAATTTATCTCTAGTCTTTTTATCCAGAATGCTTGAAAATCCTCTATTTCATTAAATATTATTTTTCCCCTGAAGAATTGTACTCAGTTTTGCCTGGTAGGTTATTATTCATAGTAATCCTATGTCTTTTGTCTTTCATAATATCTTATTCCAAACCTTATGCTCCTAAAGAGCTGCAATTTTTTTTTTGGTGATACTGACCATAGCTCCACAGTATTTGAATTTTTTTCTTTTTGGCTTCTTGTGATATTTTCTCTTTGACTTCAGAAACCTAGGAATTTTGTTATAAAGCTCCTTGATGCTTTCATTTTGGGATCTCCCTCAGGAGGTAAATTCTTTCAATTTCTGTTTTTCCTCTGGTTCAGGAGAGTTTTTCTTTATAATGTCTTAAAATACAGTGTCTAGACTGTTTCTTTGATTGTGGCTTTCATGTAGTTGAATAATTCTAAAATATCTCTCTTAGTTCTATTTTCCAATAATTTTCCCCCCAATGAATTATTTCATATTTTCTTCTATTTTCCTGTTCATTCTCTTGACTTTATTTTATTTTTTCTTGAAATCTCACAGAAGTCATTTACTTCTGCCTGTCTAATTCTCATTTTTAAAGAACTATTTTTTTCAATGAACTTTTGGACATTCTCTTTTAGCCAATTTTTCTTTTTAAGAAGTTATTTTCCTTCAGTAAAGTTTTTTTTAAAAAATATCTTTTACTATTTTACCAATATTCTTTTTCATGTGTTATTTTCTTCAAAACTTTTTTTTGTGTCTCTTTCACCAGGCTGTTAATTTTCTTTTAGTTTTTTTTCTTTCTTTGTTCTTGTTTCTTTTCCAATTTTTCTTCTATCAAACTTATATGATTTTAAAAATCATTTTTAGTTCTTCAGGAATTCTTTTTTGGATTGTGTCCAATTCACAGTCTCCCTCCCCCCAGACTTTGCTAGTAACTGTTTTAAAATCATTGTCTCCTGAGTGTGCATCTTATTCTCTTGTGTCTTCATGGCAGCTTTTTATGATCAGGTCATTTTTTATTGTTTGCTTATGTTTCCAGCCTATTTCTTGACTTTGAACTTTCTTAATGATGAATTCTGTTCCTAGGTTGGGAGTGAGGACACTCTCCCAAGCTCAGATATTTTTTTATTGCAGGAAGTTTCTGAGGACGGATTTGAACTTAGGTCTTTTTGACTCCAAACTCAGCATCCACTGCATCACCTTAGGCAATGGTAACTTATAGGTCAAACAGGGTTATTATATATTTTAAAATAAAAAGGAAGAAGTATGTGTAATGTACCAACTTGTGCCATTTTGGCAGATTTCATGATGGCAACTGTAGTAATCTAGGTGAGAGGTGATTAGAGCTTGAACACCACACTCTAGTGCCATCTTCCCTATTTGTTTTTCTTTTCACACTATTCCTTTCTGAGTGCTCTTTGTTTCACTACTCTCCAATGAATCTGGACTATTCATCATCTCTTATGTGTATCTCAACTTCTCCTTCCTCTAGGTCTTTACTTAGACAATTTCTGATCTAGTGAAACTATCTAGATCTCGGACTGATAAAATCCTACACTACCTTTCAGGTCAAGCTTAAATATGCTGTCAAACCTTTGATTATCCAGTCAGTAATGACATTTCCCACCTCAGACCTTGTATATTTCTCAATTTATTTTTTACTTAGGTATCATAATTTTCTAGT
The DNA here is from genome assembly GCA_028646575.1 of Pseudocheirus occidentalis. Lineage (NCBI taxonomy): Eukaryota > Metazoa > Chordata > Mammalia > Diprotodontia > Pseudocheiridae > Pseudocheirus > Pseudocheirus occidentalis. The sequence continues at coordinate 233,945,514 of CM053594.1, read as the reverse complement.
CCATTGACTTCTTCAGCTACAATTAATGACATCTCTTTAGAATTGGTCATATTTGGTGATAGTAGTCATATTCTTGACTTCTTCCGCATCCCCAAAGTGGACTGCTGCCATGAACATTAACTCTGACATATTCTTATTTCTTCCATTCTTTCCCTTCTGCCTCATCTCTCTTAAACCCAATATTTTTTATTCACTGAAACCTCTAGTACTTTGCCCCCATCTCATTTTTTTCTAACCAATCACGACAAACATGGTCTTGTTTTCCCCCTTTACAACCTTTACCTTAGGATTAACCAGTTCAACTCAGCAATGTCCTCCAAACTCAGACCCTTTACTTTGTTGTCCAGGAAACAAATGAATAAGCATTTAAGTGTTAATTATGTGCCAGGCACCAGGTTTAGTATTGGAGACACAAAGAAAAGCAAATAGTAATATTTGCTCCTAAGGAGCTCATAGTCAAATGGGGGAGACAACATGCAAAAAGCTGCTTTTACAAACAAGACTCTCATACTTACATGTATATGTACATGTACTGTTTTTATAAATAAGATATATGTGTATATACACATACATACATATGTATAATTGGAGATGATTTAAAAAGGGAAAACACTGAAATTAAGGAGGAATTTAAGCCTTTCAGTATTTATGCCCTACAAGTGCTTAACCTTGCCTGCCTCCCCCTCATCTCTACCCTTTCTTCCATCCACCTTCTCCATTCCTTAACTCCTGAACAAATTTGGAGAAAGTGATGCAAATATATGGAGAATTCATTACATATTCAACTAATATAGTCTTCTAATGGTTATTGGGTGCTTACTGCTGTACTTTATTCTTTCCTGATAGACTCTAACAGGCTTGCTGTAATAGCTATTCCAAGCTTACTTCTTTAATCCCTAATGCTTCCTCTATAAAGCTTCTAAGCAAATGATATCCTTTCTGCTTTACTATGGAAGTGAAGAACAGACATAAGATCCTCCCTTATTTCCCCTACTACACATTATAAAAATCTTCTATAACTTCATCCATTCTCTAATCATTGAAAAAGATGGTCTTTTTGCAACAGGTATTTCCTCCATTTGTGTCTTAGACTGTATTCCCCTGCAACTCCTTCCATCTTTTCTAGGACCTTGTTCCCTTCATCACTTCATCTTTTTCATCTTCATCTTCTTCTTGGCTACAGACTCCCTCCTCACATACTATAAATGTGATAAGGTCTCACCTTCCATTTATTCTGCCATTCAAACTTTTGTCCTACGTATCTTCTCCCTTTCAAACTCCTCACCGTCTCCAATTCTTTGATACTTGCTGCCAACTAGGTGGTATAGTGGATAAAGTATTGGGCATAGAGTCAAGAAGACCTGAGTTCAAATCCTGCCTCAAACACTTATTATCTGTGTGACCCTGGGAAAGTCATTTAAGCTCTGTCTGGTTCAATTTGTTTAGCTGTAAAATAAGGCTATTAATAGCATCTACCCGCAAGGATTGTTTTGAGGATCAAAGGAGATAATATTTATAAAGCATCTGGTACACAGTAGGCACCTAATAAATGTTTTCTTATTATTTCCTTCAGTCATAAATGATTAGTTTTCCAATATTGTCAGACCAGTGAAATTTCTATCTCAAAGTTTACTAACTTTTTATCTCCTAAGGCTGATGGAGCATTCCTGGAACATTCTTCAGTGCTTGTGCTTCCCCACTCTATAATATTTGGATGCAGTTTTGCATCTTACTACTTATGTGACCATAGACCAGTTACTCAACCTCTCTGGTCTAAGTTTTTTAATCTTCAAGAAGTGAGGAGTCGACCTCTAAGTTCCATTCCATGACTCTAGGGTTCAAATAGGTGAGTTTCCTAGAGCAGTCACACGAGTAAAACTAGGTTGCTCTCTGTTTGCCAAACCTACACATATGCCTCGTGGAGGCTCAAGATGGCAAGGAGAGGGTTACAGTGGAAAGTGAATCATGGTTGGGTCCATTTAGGACAGTGAGGTCCCAGGGTGGGAGTTCTGGAGCTGAAGTGAGTCCAGACACCACACTGGGGACTGCTTGACAATCTTCAAGGCAGTCATGTACTAGGGACATGCTGATTGTTAGATTTTCCCTTTCAACACACACTTCAGAAATCAATTAAAACAGGGGTTTGAATTGTTGCCCTGTTGGTTGTTTAGACTTAAAAGAGTGATTACTTAAATGAGTAATAATGCAGCTTAAAGTTAAAATGTATGTGTGTGTATATATATATATATATATATATATATATATATGTTTCTTTTTCTGAAAGCAGCTGTTAAACATTTGCTAGCCTGACCCCCCCTTCCTCCCTGCTACTTGGGAGTCTAATATAAAATATTTAATAGCAGAGTGCAAAGTGGTAAAGGTAAAGATGAAAGCAAATAACTGAATATTTTGGAACAGATAATATTCTAAAAGATAGTCAAGTCCTATTTGGGTATGAATGTGGATGTTATTTGAATTTTTTTATTATACTTGTAAATCAGAATGTTATCCTAATTTACTGGTCCAATATTTCCTAGAAGAATTATTTGAATAGTAACATAACTACATACTCAAAAAACAGTGATAGCCTTGAAAGATTTTCCTTATCTTTCCTACATTAATACTGACAAAAGGACAGTTTTTGATTACTTTATGGCTATTGGAGCTAGGTCAATAATTTAGGACCAAGTAAGAAGGAATACACCCTGTTTTCCAGAGCTAAAGCCCAGCAAGCAAGCCATGCCCTGAACTTGACATAAGAATGATCCTTTGCACACACCCTCATGATGAAATCAGCCACAGAAAAATCCCATAATTATTTCACAGAAGCACCAGGTATTCAATGAGCTTGGAAAAATACCTGTAGCACACATGCTCCGATTGTGAAGTCCTGGCATAAATCACTTTGTTTGATTGTTGCTGTTACCTCAATGTCAGGTCTACAGCTCACACTGTATAGTCATTGGTATAAGTATTGAGCTTTGCCCACTCTGAAGCAGGTCTCCTACTAGAGGGGACCCTGACACACATGTCAAGTTTCCTTTCTTCAATGGAATAAAGAAAACTTTTTGCTTATTACTTCTATTAAATCTTTGGTTTTATTTTATTTTGGAGTTAACTGTGGTTTTAATAACCTGTGTAAGCTCTCTGTATTTTTTAGAATTAATTTATTTGTTTTTAGCTTTCAACATTCCCTTCCATAAGATTTTGAGTTTTAAATTTTCTCTCCCTCATTCCTCTCCACTCCCCAAGATAACTTTCCATCTGATATAAGCTCTACTTGTACATGCATATTAAACATATTTTCACTTTAGTTATGATGGAAAGAAGAAATAGAACTAATGTGAGCAACCACAAGAAAGAAGGAACAAAATTAAACAACAAAGGAAAAGGAGAGAAAATAGTATGCTTCAATCTGCACTCAGACTCCATAGTTCTTTTTGGGGATGTAGACAACATTTTCCATTATCAATTTTTTGCAGTTGTCTTAGATTCTTGCATTGCTGAGAAAAGGTAGGTCTACCAAAGTCAGTCATCACACAATATGGTAATTACTGTTTACAATGTTCTCCTGTTTTTGCTTGTTTCATTGAGCATCAGTTCATATAAGACTTTCCAGGTTTTTTTGAAGTCTGCCTTCTCATCATTTCTTATAGCACAATAGTTTTCCATTACATTCCTATACCACAACTTTTTCAGCCATTCCCCGTTTTATGGACATGTTCTCAATTGCCAATTCTTTGTTACCACAAAAAAGAGCTGTTATAAATATTTTTGTTCATATGAGTCCTTTTCCTGTTTTTATGAGCTATATGGGATACTGACCTAGAAGTGATATTGCTGTGTAGTAGGCACACATCTCACCTGTCAGATTGGTTAACATGGCAAAACAGGAAAATTATAAGTGATGGAGAAGATGTGGGGAAAGATTGTACAGTAATACATTCCTGGTGGAACAGTAAACTGATATAACCATTCTGGAGAGCAATTTAGAATTAAGCCCCAAAGACTATAAAAATGTACATACCGTTTGACCCAGCAATACCAATTCTAGGGCTGTATCCAAAAGATATCATACAAATGAGGAAAGAACCCGTATATACAAAAATATTCATAGCAGTTTTTTCTGTGGTGGTAAAGAAATTGAAATCAAGGGAATGCCCATCAGTTGGGGAATAGCTGAACCAGTTGTGGCAAATAAATGCAATAGAGTACTATTGTGCTATAAGAAATGATGAGTGGATGGACTTTAGAATAACTTGGAAAAACTTATATGAACTCACGTTGAGTGAGGGGAGCAAAACCAGGAGATCATTGTACACAATTACAGACACATCCTATATTTCATGACTAACTTTGATAATCTTGATTCCAATCATCAATACAAGGCTGTGGAAGCAGCTAAGTGGTGCAGTGAATATAGCATTGGATTTAGAATCAGAAGAACCCAAGTTCAAAACCAAACTCAGAGCCTTAACACTTACAAGCCATGTGACCTTGGAAAAGTTACTTAACAATAATTGCCTTGCCTTCCCCTCCTCAAAAAAGCAAAAAAATACAAAGTTGTGGGGGCAGAGACAAGATAGTGGAGTGAAAAAAGGAACGTGCTTGAACTGGGTCTCCAACCAACTCCAATACTTGTAAAAATCATTCTAAACAAATGCTACAGAACCCACAAAGTGACAGAGAGAAACGAATCTCTTGCTTAAGGCAGCCTGGCAGGCCAACAGAAAGGATCTGTTGCACCAAGTTGGGAGTCAAGTGTAGTCCTGTGTGAGCTGTGCTGGCTCATACTGGCAACACAGACCTGGTGACAAAGAGGACCAAAACATAGAACCAGGAGAAGACAACAAAGTCAAAACTCCTGCCTCAAAAACCTCCAAAAAGAATTTGAACTGGTCACAGGCCATGGAGGAGCTCAAGAAGGATTTTTAAAATCAAGTAAGAGAAGTAGAGGAAACATTGGGAAGAGAAAAGGGAACAATGTTAGAAAATCATGAAAAGAGAGTCAACAGTCTGCTAAAGAGACTCCCCCCCCCCAATACCAAAGAAAATAACACCTTAAAAATAATGATCCAGGCAGATTTGGAGATGTTGGCAGACACAGGCAGAAAGCCACAATAAAATATCATCCCCATGTATGGCTCTGACAAAAGATATCCTGACACAGAAGTGAAATGGTGTAATGCCATGCACCAGCAGATTCCCGAAAGAATGCTTCTGTGAACATCTTTTAAGGTTCAGATTACACAGTGTAGTGAGCACTCAGTTTATTCCATTAAAAATCAAGGCAAACATTCACAATATAATATTCACAACATTACATCTTATCACAGAAAATCACAATATAGTGTTCATAACAGCTTAACATTAGAATGGCCACACAGTTTATTCACTATAGTGACCACAATATTTAGAACAAGGAATAAAAGAATAATCATCAGGTTTCCCTAAGGGGGAAATCCTACTCACTTAATCTTTCAATCAATTCACAATAATCAATCTTCCAATCATGGCGCAACCATTAACTTAATCAGTCACTAAACTAGATTCACAATTACCAAATATCATTAATCAATAGTACAATCATTAGAAATCCACATAAATCCTCTACCTCTTGGTATCCAGAAAACCTCAATTTCCTCCAAGGGGAGGCCTTTTCTTCATCTTGACTCTAGGTGGTCTCTCTGATTCTCCAGATCCCCTTCCATGGTCCCAGCTCTTTCTTGAATCCACCAAACAGTCACCCGGATTCAGAAGCAGACAGCTCCCAGGTCCTTGTCCAGTCCTCAGAGGTAGATAGCTCCTAGGTCCTTGTCTACTCCTGAGGGCAGTCCCTGGCACACACTAAAGTTCACAGGGTCCAGCACATCTCAAACCCTTCACCACTTCTCTTGCCTGGAACTCAAGGATCAGCCAGGCCATGAAGAAACAAAGTCTTATCCTGGTCATGCTTCCTCAGTCCTCCAGCAGTTCAGCTGGCCCTAGGACCTAGAAGGAATATAGGCCTTCTGGGTGGCCTTCACCATATTCTGGTCTCAGGAAAACTCCATCTTAATTCTCAGTCAGTTTCCAGATGCTGGGAGAGAAACACTCTTTCCCTCGCTCCCTCTCCTTCTCCCTCTCCCTCCCCCGCCTCTGTCTCTCTGTCTCTCTGTCTCTGTCTCTGTCTCTCTGTCTCTGTCTCTCTGTCTCTGTCTCTGTCTCTGTCTCTGTCTCTGTCTCTCTCTCTCTCTCTCTTTCTCTCTCTCTCTCTCTTTCTCTTTCTCTCTCTCAAGAAAACTCCAACTCACTTCTTCAGTCCAGCAGCCCTGCTCTCAGATACTGAGACAATCCTGCTTCCTCCAACAGGAAAATTCCAGTTCTGTCTCTCTGTCTCTAGAATTCTTCTTTACATACATACACTGGCCTCCTGTCTCAGCCAATCCCCTTTTTCCACATTCTCTCAACAGGGGAATTTGCTAGCTCTGTCCTCTGGTCAAAGTCATAGGGTTCAATAGCTAAGTTTATTTGAGAACAGTATAGTCAAAAGATTTGGAGTAGAAATACCTATTGATTCCTGTCTCTGCTACTCATTGACTATATGACCTTAAACAAGTCACTTCATCTCAGTTTCAGTTTTCACATTTTTTTAAAATGAAGGAGTTGGAATAGGTGAGTCCTATGGTCCTGTTTAAGCACTATGATTTTTTATTTGGATCTCCAATATTGCAGGACCAATCTACTTCTGGCTAGGAGCTATTGATATCAATCAGTAGATGGTTCAATGATATTCAAGAAAGTTGGGGCTTCTCTTAAGAAGTTAAGATGTTCCTCCCATACATCAAGATATTAGGAGACACCTTGTTTGTCAGAGCTAAGGCCCAGTAAGCAAGCTATGCCCTGAACTTGACTTAAAAGCAATCTTTGGTGCTCACACTCTGGATGGTCTCAGCCACAGCAAAATCCCAGAATTGTTTCATATAATTACTGTATTGCTTTGACCAGCACCAGGTGTTCTATGAGCTTGACCAGGCACCTGCTACATCAGTTTTCTAGTCATGAAGCCCTGCTATGAATCAAAATTGTCTCATTATTGATATTACCCCTTGCTGCCAGTACTACAGCTCGCTTGCACAGCCAAAGGAATAAGTATTGAGATCTGCTACACTAAAGTGGGTTCCCCCTACTATGGGTGGGGTTCTGGCATATGCATTCTTGCTTACAAGCCATTTCACTCACTTTGAAATTAAACTTCTGTTTGCTTCCTGACTCTCCTGTCCCTAGCCTGCTTTGTTTGGTTGGCCACCCATTGGTTAGAGGCAAGTTCTGTACCGTTTACACACAGACACACACAGATACACACACACACACACACACACACCTTAGTGGAGAATATATCCCAGTTTCTTTGGTTTTCCCTTCCATGAATGTCTTCCCCTTTTTAAGACCCTTGAATCTCCCTAGAACTGATAAAAGTTGTTTAGAAGGGCCTCTGGGTTGAACTTTAGTGTTGACTTTCTCCCATTCTCTCTCTTTTGGGCTTTATACTCTTAACAGGATAAAGTAAAACCCAATGGTTTCCCACTGGTTTTTAGTTTTGATCTATAAAAGTTTTTCTCAGTCATAAAATGCATGGCTGAGAGATCACATTTCAATACCACTGAAGCCCTGCTGGGTGCAGTTAATTAATTCCCCCTCTGGGTTATCTATGGCTAGAACACAACTTTCAAAAGTTTCTGTAACTAAGGATGTAAAAATGATTAGGGAAGCAGAATTGACTTCAAAATTGCCTTCATTGACTTCAAAAGGTTCTTCAGTTTGATGCAATAGACAATTATCAGATCAGTTTTTTTATTAACCCAGAACGCTGATAGTACTTTTTTTCAGTACTTGGAGAAAATTTTGAGGACAAAAATTTTGGATAATTTTTTCTTTATGAGAATGTTCTACCGCATCTGCTTTCTTTTACCTGAAATATTCCAATTAATGCATATGTTTAGCATATCTACTCTCACAAATGGTCCTTATAAGATCTTGTTGGTGCTAAGCATATATCAGATTGACCCTTGAATAAAACATTTTCTTCAAATTACGACATTTGATCTGATACTATTTTAGAGAACTACTAGTACATATTTCTGAATTTTGTCATGAAATACTTTCCATTATCAAGATCTGAAAGAAATTGGGAGTCAAGGAGAAAAAGAATTTTAATACATAAATGTTATAACTGGTAGAGTGCTTTTTCCAGATATTACTGTTCACTGCCATGAGTTTCATTATTGTTAATAGTTGGGAAAAGTTGGTAATAATTTTCTCAGACTGGTAAATTTCCAGAACATAGACATGATGAACATCTTTTGAATAACCCTAGATGGATATTGGTTGGATTTTTCAGGAAGTACACATACTACTAACTGGACATGATTTATAAATCTTTTCAATTTAAGACTCTCCTGGACTTATATTCCCTTGAAAAGAAGATCTATGCATGATGTTATCATAATTCATTTGGCTGTATTATAATGGCACAAGTACATGGATCATTTCAGCTAGGGATATGAAAAATAAAATTAAACTTTTAACTTAAAAGTTTTCATCTAATAGTATAATATAACTTTATAATTTTATGTGACATCTGTTAATTATAAATGGAATTAAAATGTTATTAGCCTTATGGATGAATACTCAAATTTATTTTTAAAACAGGATTGTTTCTTTTTAAATATGTGACATGCTTGGTTTAGTCTATAAATATTAATTTTATTCTTCTTATCATGGTAGTATAGCCATAGTAATTTATTACAATAATTTAAGCTTTAAAACTTGAAAATTAGCTAGAATTATCCTGTCAGTGGCTTAATTCTTTGAAGCTCAGGGGCAGATGTCAGAAGGAAGTAAACAAAGCAATATGTATGTTCTTGACAGACTACATATCCACCACAGAATCATGAGAGATGAGGTAAGCTTCCCATCATGAAGAGACAGAGTGTGAGCACAAAGGCATCACAGTTATGGCTTAGACATCAACAGTAACCCAATTGGAATCAATTAACAATCAACTAATGAATGTCAGAATGATGGACATCTCAGGTACTGCTGCTTAGATCTCCTTCCATTGTCAAGGAAGTATAGTGTAGTGTGAGAAGATCAAGAATGAAACTATGAAATTTAATTTTTCCATTTTAAATATTTTGGAATCCCAAGCTCTTCTCATCTTGGGTAGTTATTTGTGTGCATTCCTGAGAATCAAAGTAGGGTATTCCCAAATAGGCATATCTAGAAATTCACAGTTGTCTCTTGGTAGTGATCAGATTGTTAAAATTAGCAACCACTGATGAAACTAACTTCAGATTAGGCTCAAGATTGACCTAAAAATGTGGCTCTAAGGTCGCACCCACAATTACTCCCAATAAATAATATTCAGATAAGAAGGTAAAACCCTCACAAATTCATTGGGGATGTATGTCCTAATATGGACATTATGTCATATTCAGAAAGATTTTTTTGACTCAATGAAATTTCCTAATTCTAATAAGTATAATACTTAACACCTTGAATGTGAAGGAAAATAATCTTTCCTTCTTTCACCTCTCCCTTCTTCTCTAGTTCCCCCGTTCCTTCCTTCCTTCCTTCCTTCCTTCCTTCCTTCCTTCCTTCCTTCCTTCCTTCCTTCCTTCCTTCCTTCCTTCCTTCCTTTTCTTTCCACAAATGCCCTAAGAACCTTAATTGTATTAAGTCAGACTGTCGAACTATATATGGAGCACTGTGCTAGGTAAACAGGCATACAAAATACACTGTGAAGGATCCATATTGGTTGGGAAAACTAGAAATTAGCTAACAAATATAGAAGCTTTTATTTTATTCCTGAAGTAATACATAGATGCTAAAGCTTTTTGAGCAATGGCATGATGTGATTCATAGTTAATACTTTAGGAATATCTATTTGAGGGGGGCAGAGCCAAAATGGCAGCGAAGAAGCAGCAAAGTTTAGCAGCTCCCACACAGCCACCCTGATACCCATAAAATATGACACTAAACAAATTTTAGGGTTCACAAACTCACAAAAATACAGAAAACACACCTCTTGCTGAAGGCAGCTCAGCAGAAGGGACTGATCATGGCAGGCTGGGAGCCGAGGCCAGCCCAGCCCAAACTGAAACCGTGGCCAGGCCCCAGGGAGGGAGGAGCCACAGCATGAGTCTACCTGAGAGAGCAGATCTACAGCACCTGAAGCAATCTCCACATCTATTAAGCCAGGAAACAGAAGAATTAGAGAAAGGTCAGTGAAAATGAAGCTTTCAAGCTAAATTTGGGGGAGGAAAAACAGTTTGGCCAATCTGCACCCAGGGCAAGGAAGCAGTAGGGGAAGGGCAGGATCTGCTACAACTGGCAACTGCTCCACTGGGCTGCTTCAGAGCTCCTGGCCTGCAGACCCTACAGGAAGGCTGAGATGATTGATCAGGGCCAAGGGCTCTTGCGTTGAGCGGCCTGGATCCGGATCATGGTCTTGGGAGGTGGTCCTGGGGTGCCCTTTAAGAAAGCCAAAGCTGGTGGAGGTTGCAGCATCCCCCTAATAGCTCTGGCAGCTGTGAAAACCCCAGTGATTTGGGACAGAGCTTTCTCCCCTGGAAGCAGAGTTTCACAGACCTAAAAAAAATCAACCAATTAATTGACTGGACAACATGAGGAAAAGGAAGCAAAATAAGAACTGAAATAAAACTCTAGAATCTTTTTTTGTGGACAAAAAGGATCAAAGCATGGAAAGGAAGACAACACAATCAGAACTCCCACACCAAATGCTTCCAAGACACTTGAAGAATGCCTAGAAGCAAGAGATCAACTGAAAAAAGACTTTGAAAACCAAATAAGAGAAGTGGAGGAAAAATTGGGAAGAGAAATGAGAATGATGTGAGAAAATCATGAAATGAGAGTCAACAACCTGACTGAAGA
>CM053594.1:233890251-233927591 GCA_028646575.1 Pseudocheirus occidentalis | reverse complement strand
AATGTATAAACTGACTATAATTATATTTTTAAAAAAGACAATGGGACTTAGCAAGCATAGTTAAAGATTCATCACAAAAAATCTTATTGTTATCATTTTGTAAGACTCAGTATGATATTTCCTTCATCCTCACTAAAATATAAATAATTTGAATTTTAATATCTTATTAGGAGATTTCTTTCAGTCACAGAATGTAAACACTAGAAGGGATCTCATTGGCTCCCTAAACTAACTTGTATCTAAATAAGCATCCCTTTTACACTATACCTGAAAAGTGGTCATCTAACCTTAGTTTGAAGACTTCTGGTAAGGTAGAACCTACTATCTCCTTAAACTGCTTGTTTCACATGGGAAAAAATAGAAATGTTATGAAGTTTCTCTTTGTATCAATCCTGAATAGATATATTTAATTTCACCTGTTATGCCCCTGAAGCCAAGCAAAACAAATATAATTCCTCATTTACTTGTAAGCCCTTCAAATACTTGAAAATGGATATCAAGAATCCTTTCTTCTCTTTACAATTTAATTTCCAACTTCATTACTGAATTGAGCCTTCTCTCTCCAAAAATGACTGATGATTTCTCAATGCATAAATCTGATGGCCTTTTCTTAGTGCTCATAATTCTCATCTTGTCAGAAATATTTGACACTGGTTACTATCCTCTATTTCTTTATACTCTTTCCTTTCTGGAACTTTTTTCTTTTTTGGTCTTCTTCCTCCTTGTCTGATCTTTCCTTCCCAGTCTCCATTGTTGGATCATCACTCATGTCCTACCTCTTACCTGTGGGTATACTACAAGACAGCCCTTTCCTTTTTTCTCTTTATACTCTCCGTCAGTAATCTCAGAAGCTCACACGAGTTTGGTGTTTCTTTTAAGTTAAGTAACTCATGGGCAAATGCTTAGTGGACATTTCCAACTGGAAGGCTTAACAGATCACACTTACAGGTCAAACTCAACATGTCCATAATAAAAGTAGCATCTCTCCCCCACCCCAACCTTCTCTTTTTCATACTTCATTCTTTCTGTTAAGAGTATCAGGGTGTGTGTGTGTGTGTGTGTGTGTGTGTGTGTGTGTGTGTGTAAACAAGATGGTGGAGTGCAAGCAGGAACTTGCTCGAGCTTGTTCCACAATCACCTCCAAATAACTGGTAGAAAATGACTAAACAAATTTTGGAACTGTGGAACCGACAAAATGACAGAGCAAAATACACCTCCAGGTGAAGAGAGCATGGCAGGCATAAAGGAAGAATCTATTGTACCAGGTTGGGAGAAGGGTGTCATCCCACTTGGCCCCTGCCAGCACTGACTTACAGCACAGACCACCTGGAAAAGACCTCAGGCGACTGAATCATTGGCACCTGTGGTGGTTTCCAGACTTCTTAACCCGCAAACACAAAAGAGAAAGTAAAATGTTAGTGTGGAAGCCCCTGTTTCCAGGGATGTGGAGGTGGTGGCAGCAGCAGCAGCAGCAGCAGCAGCTCCAGCTGCTTCTGAAGCTCCAGGCCCACAGATGGTGGGGGACCAAGTGACTGATCAGAGGGCAGTTGCAGGAATCTCTGCCGGAGCTGAAACAGCACTCTTTTGTTTTACTCTACTTGGATCTGGGTTGAAGTCTTGCGTGGTATTCCTAGGGTGAGAAGGAGCCCTGATGTGGCAGAGCTCAGGGCAACTGTGGAAAAGGAGTCCTCACAAAAAAAGAGTATCACAGTCTTCCTGCCACTCAGGTTTGAAATGTCAGTCATTCTTGGTTCTTTACTGTCCCACATGCCACATAGCCAAATGATTCAACAATCTCATTACTTCTATGATATCTTTCACATAAATGTTTTCCTTTCCTTTCATACAATCGTCATTTCTGGCCAAGACTATTGCAGTATCTTCCTAATTAGCCTCCCTGCCTCAAATCTCTTTCTCTCTTCCAATTTACCCTTCACACAGCTGCCTAAATCCTTTTCCAATGCTATTATATATTTGATAGTGTTATCTTTACTTATGAAAATTCACTTGCTCTTCCTTATCTTTAGGCTTAAATATAAACATTGATATTTGTTATTTAAAGATCTTCATAACCTGGCCTCAATCTTCCTCTCCAGCCTAAATATGCATTATTCTGTTAAGGACTCTCAAGCCAGCCAAACTGGTCTTATAAGTACAGCATACCATTTCTCATCTCCATGGCTTTGCACTCTCCCCTAAGTCTATTTATTTTCCTCCTCATTTCTGCCTCTTAGAATATCTAGATTCCTTCAAGGATGAGATTAAGAAAGCTCAAGAGCCTTTTCTGATCTCAATGATGCTACTATTTAGTTATTTTTTTCAATTGTGTCTGTCTCTTTTTGACCCCATTTGGGGTTCTTTTGGCAAAGATACTATAGTGTTTTGCCTTTTCCTCCTCCAGCTCATTTTATAGATGAGGAACTGAAATAAACGGTATTAAGTAATCTGGCATGGGTCACACAGCTAGTAAATGTGTAGGGACAGATTTGAACTCGGAAGATGAGTTTTCCTAACTCCTTGCCCAACATTCTATCCACTGTGCCACCTAGCTGCTACTGGCTTCCTCCTAAAACAGTGGTTCTCAAAGTTCCTAATGCCATGACCCTTTAATACAGTTCCTCATGTTGTAGTGACCCCCAAACATAAAATTATTTTTGTTGCTACTTCATAACTGTAAATTTGCTACTGTTATGAATACTAATATAAATATCTGATATGCAGGATGTATTTTCATTGTGACAAATTGAACATAACCCACAGGTTGAGAACCACTATCCTAAAATCACTTTGTATCTATTTTGTATAGCCTATATACATATATGTTATCTTCCTGGAGTAGTGACGGCAGGGCCTTTTCACTTTTGTCTTTGTATCTCTTCCACCTAGCCTGGTCCTTGGAAAATAAGAGGAACTTAGTAAAAACTTGTGAATCGATTTATTTTTCTAAGCATTCCTGATTTCTTCAATAAATCCTCACTTGGCATAATTTCAAGTCCCTTAACCATCCTGGCTGCCTCTCTGTCTTTTCAATGTACTTCCTAAAATGTTGTACCCAGAACCCAATATAATACTCTAGATTTGGTCTACCCAGAATAGAATGGAGCAGCATTCTATTATTATCAATCAGTTCTTGGACACTAAACCTCTGGTAAAGTTATGTGAGACTGCACTAGATGTTTGGGCTGATGTATCATACTGTCTTCTCTTATTGACTCTTTAGGGCACTCAATAACTTTCATAAATAAACTGTTATTTAGTCAGTGAAATTACCCTTATTATACTAAAATAAAATTTAATTTTCAACTATTATGTAAGACTTTTTGCTTTAATTTTGTAAGATTTTGCTTGCATTTATCTTTATTGCACTTAGCTTTATCAAATTCAACCCAATGCTTTAACTATCAAGATATTTTCAGGGCTTTACTCATTTATCTGTGTTAGCTATTGTTTTGTGTCATTTGTAAAAATAAACAACAGACAAGCATACAATTTCTGATTTTATACATCACTGATAAAGATACTAGTCTAACAGCACATGGAACAGACCCCTGATAAACCTCACAAGAAAGCCATCCAATTATACATGAAAACATTCATTAATAATCCACACCTTGCCTCTTTTTCTCACTATAATAGTGAGAAATTTTGTGAAATACATCGTTAAAATCTAGTTAAATTAAACAAAATGTTTCTCTGATCTACTGTAGACATTTCATTTAAAAAAATGAAGTTAGTCCAGAATAGAACTTTTTGTTTGTTTTGTTTTCACTTTTTTGTATGACTCATTCTTGATGATGCCACGCTGACTCTAATAAAGATCTATCAGTACATATATTTTTAGATGTTCATTAATGATCCTTTAATAATATATTATAAAATTTTGCTGTTAGTCAAAGTCAAGCTAACCAGTCTATGATTTTCTAAAAATATTTTCTTTCTCAAAAATAGGACAACACTCTACTTATGAGGTACCTCTTCCATTTCCCATGGTGTTTCAAAGACTATGGGCAATGGCTCAATAAACATAATGATCTGTATTGTTGGATGTACTTCATCTAGAGTTGGTGACCTAAATGCATCAAGAGAAACTAAGTGCTTTGTTATTATCTCCCTATTTATCTTGATATTCTGCTCCTTATGACTATTTTACTGTCCTTTCCAAATTAAAGATCATTCTCTTTGTAAGAAGAAACAGAAAAAAAATTGAAAAAAAATTCTACCTTCTCTTTATATTCCATTATTATCATCTCACCCACTCTAAAATTAATTGTATACCTTCATTGATTCTCTTCTTCAACATAGCTAAAAAACACACTCCCAATTTGCACCTTATATTCTTTGTCAACATACACTTCACACTAAGCTTCAGTGGTCTTGACATAATTCTTAGAGAAATGAAGGATGCTTCTGAAGACTTCCAACTTATCTACATGCCTTTTAAAAGTCTAATTTGAATGGTGAGTTAATTCCCAGTTTATCCACATCTAAACCTTTATATATAGCCCTTTAATTCCATATCAGAAATATTTTTTCTTTCTTTTCAGAATTCAATTGTTGACATCTTTACATCTTTCCTGAGCTGATCTGAGGTGGAATTTTGAATCATAGGGGCCTTCTTATTCTTTCTCTGTAGCCTTTGAAATATGTTCTACCCAAATCTAGGACACATGGCAAACTATGAACTGTTTTTCTCTTTTTTCTTTTTTTTTATACTATACTATCATTGAGGAGGTAACTGGCCTTATTGGCAAGTGGGAATACGCATATGATTTTACTGAAGTGTTTTAAAAATGAAATATCAGATATGTTTGATTTTTGTGTTAGCTATCTTGAGTACAAAATGCAGGTAATTAACTTGTATAAATTAGGGAAAAAATTACTGAAAAGATATATGGAGAAGACATCTATGAGTTTCCTTGAGATTTATTCACAGGTCTTTTTTATCAATTTAATAATTTATTTAGCAATGTCGTACCTAAAGCTTAGCACAGAACACACTTAGGAATTTTTTTCTTGCAACTTTAGCAATTCAAATGTTTTACATGGTTGATGAAATGATAGCTGGATGGAAAAATAATTATAGACACTGGTAGTTAGATAAATAGAGTGTACTAAAATTAGGAGACTCTATCAGCAACATTTAAAAGTGGAATATAGATCTGTGAGCTCTTCCACCTAGCACTTGCCTTCCCTTGCCTCTAGGTGGGTTACTACCTCCTCTCTCTCTCGAGGGTTTAAATTTGCCACTTCAGAGATCTCCATGGATGATGATATTGCTGCTCTCATTGTTGACAATGGCTCTGCAATGTGCAAAGCTGGCTTTGCAGGAGACCATGCTCCTTGGGCTGTCTTCCCTTCCATTGTTGGGTGCCCCAGACATCAGGTGTGATGGTGGGTATGGGCCAGAAAGACAGCTACATGGGGGGGTGAGGCCCAGATCAAGAGAGGGATTCTGACCCTGAAGTACCCCATTGAACATGGTATTGTCACCAACTGGGATAATATGGAAAATATCTGGCATCATGCTTTCTACAATGAGCTCTGTGTGGCCCCTGAAGAGCACCCAGTGCTGCTCACAGAAGCCACCCTGAACCCCAAAGTCAAAAGAGAAAAGATGACTTAGATTATGTTTGAGACTTTCAATACCTCAGCCATGTATGTTGCTATCCAGGCTGTGCTGTCCCTGTATGCCTCTGGTCGTACCACTGTATTGTGATGAACTCTGGTGATAGTGTGACCTATTCTGTGCCCATCTATGAAGATCATGCCCTTCCCTATGCCATTCTCTCTCTGGATCTGACTGGTTGTGATCTGACAGACTACCTCATGAAGATCCTGACCTAGAGAGGGTACAGTTTCACCACCATAGCTGACAGGGAAATTGTGTGTGACATCAAGTTGTGTTATGTTGCCCTAGATTTTGAACAGGAGATGGCTACTGCTACATTCAGCTCCTCTCTGGAAAAGAGCTACGAGCTCCCTGATGGTCAGGTTATCACCATTGGCAACAAGAGGTTGTGATGCCCAGAAGCTCTCTTCCAACCATCTTTCTTAGGTATGGAGTCCTGTAGAATCCATGAACTACCTTCTACTCAGTCATGAAGTATAATGTTGACATCTGTAAGGATTTGTATGTCAACACTGTATTGGCAGATGGTACCACCATGTAAGCTGGCAATGCTGACAGGATGCAGAAGGAGATTACAGTCCTACCTCCCAGCACAATGAAAGTCAAGATTATTGCCCCACCTGAGCGCAAATATTCTGTCTGGATTGAAGGGTCCATTCTGGTGTCTCTTTCCACCTTCCAGGAGATGTGGATTAGCAAGCAGGAGTATGATGAATTTGGTCCCTCCAATGTCAACTGCAGATGCTTCTAAATAGAGTGTTTGTGGATTTTTTAATTGGCCTTTTTTTTGGTCAAAGGGTGTGACATGATGACATAATTGCCCAAAATAAGAGATGAGATTGGCATGGCTTTATTTTGTTGTTGTTGCTATTTATTATTATTATTATTTTTATTATTTTTATTTATTTATTAATTATTATATTGTCTTTTGACCCAGGATTTAAAAACTGGAATGGTGAAGGTAATGAGCAGTCTAAGTATGTTCGAGGCAAATCATCCCCAAAGTTCTGCAGTGTGTCTTCAGGGCTTTGATTGTACATTTTTAAAAATCATTATTCCATATCATAGAATGCATTGTTATAGAGTTACAAGTCTCTGTGAAGGCAGTCCTTTGCTAGAGCAGACACTTAACACTTACTAGCCATGTGACCTTGGACGAGTAACTTAACACCAATTGCCCTGCTCTCCAAAAAAGCAATACAAAACAAAACAAAAAGAATAGGCTAAAGAATATCAGTTCTTCTCATTGGTTCTTCCACTTTTTGAAAGATGAAAATATCCATTTCTTCTCTTCTCACATAGTTTTTAGATTTTTTTCAATATGGCTTCCAAATCTTTTTACTCTTTTGAAGCTGCTTTTTATAAAGTTATATGTGTGTGTGTATGTCACACACACACATATACACATACATATGTACACACACATACTACATAGGTTAACTATAAATTTATCTATCTATCTGTGTCTATATATTATCTCTTAATTGTCAATTCTGTTGGCCTTTTCTCAGTCTTCACCATTCTGGTTGCTTCAATATGCTTTACTCTGTTGACCCTTTGTTAATTTGTTTTATTATGGATTATAGCTTGCCAAATTCCAACTCTATTTTACTCTCACAACTTGATTCCTTTTCTCCAGTTACTCAGATGTTATTGATTATAGAAGTAGGAAGACACTCAAATATGCTGACTGGGTCCACCAAAAAAATAATCTATGTTTTCTAATCTAAATTAAACTTTAACTGCGCTGATGCATTCCTTTTTACTCCTGAAACATTTTAATCTCACTTTTCACAATAACTTTTTGAAAATATTTTATTTTCTTCCAATTACATGTTTAAATAATTTTTTTAGTATTTGTGATTTTTTTTGAGTTTGAAATTCTATTACTATTTCCCTCCCCTCCCCACTCCCTGAGACCAAACTTTTATTTCTTTCCTCTAGGTTTTCATAACTACCCATGCTATAACTGAAGTCCTCATCTTATTCTTCACTAAAAACATCAAGTTCATTCACCAAAATCTGCATCTTCCCCACTCCTCATTCCATGAACCACTTATTATAGATTCTGATGAATTATGTCCTTTCTCCTGACCAAGGTCAACCATAATATGTATATATATGCCCTTGACTCCAGTCTTCTGTGTTCTCTGACAAGTTGCCTGAAATTTCATCTCCAGTTTCGCTTTTACCTTAGATTTCTCCTTAACTACTTATTCTTTTTCTGCCACCTACAAACTTTCCCATATAGCTCGTCTTTAAAAATGCTTAGTAGACCCTGCCATCTTTAATAAATATCACCTCTATTTGTTATTCAAGTTATTTGGGAAAAAATGGTGTGTCCTCAGTGTCTCCATTTCTCATATTTGCTTGAATTTCTTATATGTTTTAGAAATAAAACTTTAGCAGAAAAACTTAAAGAATTTTATCTAGCTTTTCCCCTTCTAACTTTAATTATATTGGCATTATTTCTGGTTTAATTTTATGTAATTGAAATAGCTATTTTATGTTTTGTTATTCTCTATATTCTTTGATTGTGAACTCTTCCCACATCCATAGATCCAAAAGGTAATGGTGTTCTTGTTTCTCTTTTTAAGATGGTATAACCTTTAACATTTAATTTGTTCATATGTATGTGCATGTGTGAATATGTGTCTATGTATATCAATATCTATAAATGTGTATGTCTGTATATATATGTTGTGTGTGTATATTTGAAACCTGTCTTGGTATAGGATATTAAATACTAACTTATATATGATTTCTGTCAGACTGCTTTCCAGTTTTCCTGAAAGTTTTTGTCAAACGGTGAGTCTATTAGCCTACACCTTTGGATTTATCAAACAGTATATGTTGCTTTGTTTATTCACTTATGAATGCTGTTTAAACCATTACAAAATCATTTTGATGATCTTCAGTATAATTTGAGTCCTGGTATTACTAGGTTCCCTTCCTTTTCACTTTTTTATTCAATGTATCCTGAGATTCTTCTACCTTTTGTTTTTCCAGACGAAATATTTCCTGTCTTAATAAAGGAACTATTTGGTAGTTTGATGTACTTACACATTATACAAGTAAATTAATTTAAGTGGCAATTTCTTTTTCATTATATTGGCTTTGCCTATTTGTGGGTATTAATATTTCCATAATTACTTAATGCTTTATTTAAATAAAAGATAATTCATAATTTTTTCATATATTTCCCGTGTGTCTGGATAGACTCTCAAATACTTTTATGTTTTGTATTAATTTTTAATATAATTTCCATGTTGTCTCTTCCCATTGCATTTTATTGGCAATATGTATAAATGTTGATGATTTATGCTAATTTTATATGTTACAGCTTTGATGAAGTTATTGCTCTAATTATTTTTTTAGTTGATTCCCTAGAGTTTTCTAAATAATTCATCATATTATCTCTGAAAATCAGTTATTTTACTTTTTCTTTGTCTATGCTTATTCTCTATTTTAAAAATTCTTATCATGTTGTTATAGTCAGAATTTATAACATCATATCCCATGATAGTGTTGATCATGGATATTCTTGCTTTAGCCTTGATCCTTTTGGAAAGATCTCCAGTTTATACTTATTATAGATTATAAATAATGCTGGCTCTTCACATTTGACATATGCTTCTTAACATAGTAAAAATTCCACTATTTCTGTTTTCTAATTAAAAATAAGAATTTATGTATTATCAAAATCCCTTTTTGTACTTGTTGTTATAATTATTTGATTTTCATTATATTTATGACATATATGGTCAATTGTCCTTAAATATTTTTAATATTGAACCAATTGTATTTCTGATATGTTTATTATGATAATATTATATGCATTTTAGAGATACAATGTTGTAGCCAATTTCATAATATTTTATTTACTTGTCATGGACTGATAGTCCTTAAAGACATTGGTCTTTTGATCTGTTTTGTTTTTCCTTGGTTTAGGAATCAATACCACATTTATATAACTGAATGAGGTTGCTATGAGTGCCCTTTCTCTCTTTTTAAAGAACAGTTCATTTAATATTAGAATTAATTGGGTTTTTAAAAACATTATTAAATAAGTTGTTGTTTAGTCAATGAGTCACATCCAGTTCTTCATGTCTCCATTTAGCGTTTTCTTGGTAAAGAAACTGGAGTGGTTTGCCTTTTCCTTCCCCAGTTCATTTTACAAATGAGAAAACTAAACAAAACAGACTTAAGGGAATTGCCCAGGTTTACACAGCTAGTAACTATCTGTGACTTGTTTTGAATTCAGGTCCTCCTGACTTCAGGCCAGGTGCTATATCAACTGCACCCACTTACTGCCCTCTTTTTTGATAGGATTTATTTGTAAATTCATCTGGTTCTATATTTTTCTCCCTTTGAGAGTTCATTTATAACTTTCTTTATTTTTCATATTGGATTATTATCTTCTTTATTTCCTGTTCTTCTAATCTGGACAGTTTTATTTTTCTAAATATTAATACATTTAAGTTGACCGTTTTAGGACATAGGACTAAAAAAGTTTCTAATAATTTCCTTTTTTCATCTGCCATGAATTCTTTTTATTTATGATAATAGTAATTTGTTTTTCCTTATTAAATATAATTTTATTGCATTATAGTTAGTACATGATGTTTCATATTTCTAATTTTCTGCATTTGCTTATGATAATTTTCTACCCTACTGCATGGTCATTGTTTATAACCGGACCACAAAGTATTGTGATACAGGTATACATCATCCAGTAATTGCCAGAGATCTATTTTGTTAAACTTTTCTAAAACTCTGTTCTGGTCCTCACAACACATATATATATATATGACGCACATAATATAATATCTAATATATGGTAGACAGAGACAGATAGATATAAAGATGGATAGATCATTGGTCTTGGATTCCTTACTCACCATTGTCTTCTTTGTAAAGATGGAAACAATGGAAAATAGTGAGTAAAATGGAAGGAAATATACAATTAATAACCATGACTATGAACATAAATGAGATAAACTCACATAATAGAAATGGATATTTAGAACATATATATGTATGTGTGTATGTATGTATGTATATGTATGTGTGTGTGTGTTTGTGTGTGTGTGTTTCTAGGTCTTTAAGGGAAACATTGAGGTCTACAATTATTACAGTTTGAATTTTACTGTCTGTCCATTAAAATGTGAACTCCTTCAGAAAAAGGAACATGCTTTTGCTTTTCTTAATATCCCATTTAGAGGAGTTCTTGGCACATACCACACACTTAATTAATGCTTTTTGACTGCCTATTTCTGTACATAATTCTTTTAACTTTCACTTTAAGTGTTAAGACAATAGGCACTAGGTGTATGTATTAAATATTGATGTTAATTCTTTGTCTAAGGGTGCTTTCTATAAACAACATAGAATAATGTAGTATACTTGTCTATATCTTTAAATCAATTTTTTTTACTGTCATCTTGTTGGAAAATTATGATTGCCACCCCTGATGCTTTTTTTTTCAGATGAAGCATAATAGATTTTACTCTCATCCCTCTTTTCCCCCCAGTCCTGTGTGAATCTTTTTTGTTTCATATATATTCTTGTAGATATAACATAATACTGGATTCTGTTTTCTAATCCATTCTGATATTTTTTTTCTATTTTGTGAGTTTATCCCACTCATATTTATGCTTCTGATGCTATATCACATATTTCTTTCTATCCTATTCACTTATTTTCTCCTGTTTCTTTGCCCTTGTTCTCATCTTTATAAAGAATATGGTAAGAGAGGTGCTTGGTACCAATGATCTATGCTTCATACAATTTAATTTCTGCTTAAGTTAAGATAAGATAAGATACACTCATGGATAAAATGTTACATCAGCAAGATCACCTGCTTATTTTATAGGTGACAAAAATAAAGCCTAGAGATGTGAAAATGACTTGCTCTAGGTCACACAACTATTCTGGAGACCAAGTCTCCAGGATCTCTCTCTGCTCAATGGTAGTTTCACCACGCTACAAATGATTATGATTCAGATGTGACAGTTGGGTAAACAAACTTAACTTTACAAGCTCAGTCAGAATAGTCTACCTGATTAAGGTAATGCAAACCCCAAACATAATCTTTTAGAGCACCACTCCCTCCACCCCCAAACCACTGTCTCTTCTCTTTCCCTCACTCAGATCCAAATTACAAGTTCTTGCCATATGTTTATTTTCTTTTAAACCCCCTCCTTTTTAAGATTAGGAAATTTAGACCCAGTGGTAAAATGACTTGCTTTAATTTATAAAGATACAGTATTTTTTTTTGCTACTGAATGAAAGCAGTGACTTTATGTATACTCACAAACAAGACAAATGTCACCTGTATGTAGCATTTCAATAGTGTTTTTATAGATAAATTCCAGTCCAAACTGATTTTATTTGTTTGTTTGGGGCTGTTACATGGGGCAATGGATAGAGCATTGGGCCTGGAGTTAAGAAGACCCAAGTTCAAATCTGGCCTCAGGCATTCAGTAGTTGTGTGAGCATAAGGCAAATCATTTAACTCCAATTTGCCTCAGTTTCCTTATATGTAAAATGATAATAACAATAATACCATATACCCCAAAGAGTTGTTGTAAGGACTGAATGAGATAATAATTATAAAGCTCTTAGCATGGTACCTGACATATAATAATTACTATATATTCCTTATTATTATTATTAGTTTACTTAGTAATTATTTGTTGACACTTCATGAGTTTACACAGACTTTATAATGAAGGTATAGAAACTCATTTGACTTGTGGTATTAAATTAATGGAAATGCTTGTTTTATTCCATAAATTCAAAAAATATTTTTAAAAGTTAGATTTTTTTCTTTAGTATTAGCCCTGTCACTAGCTAGTTACATAATCTGGGACAAGTCACTCTACTTCTTTGGAACTCAGATGTAATTGGGGAGGTGAACTATATCATCTCTGAGGTCCTTCTTTTCTGAATCACAATGTAGTGATCTCTATATGTACACATACAAATGCAGTTTGTATTAACTTGCTAGCACTAATCTAAATAGTATCAATTTTAGAGTCTGAATGGGTAAATGGATAAGAAAATCAATTATCATGTACATATTTTCTACGTGCGCTTAATTCTCTCTATACAAAAATAAACAAGAAAATTAGATTGTTCCTATTCTAAAAGAGCTCATATTCTAATACGAGGAGGTCACAATAAGTGAGGGCACCAGGAAAGGATGTTTTGGTTAAGGAAGTCATGGGGTTGATGGATGGAATCAGTTGATACACTTTTAAGCATACTTTCTAGAAGCAAGAGTAGAGTTAACTTGATTACAGTTCCTTGAGTATGATGATAATGTAGATGACTTAGAGTGAAGTATGGTTGAATCTGACACCATTCCCATTTGGAGGGAACAAGCAGGAGTAGCAGTGTTATAGGGTCATCTTCTCATGTCCAGGTGAAGAATTATAGTCAGTCTGGAGTTGGTCTGATTTGGGGAGTGTTATGTTACTCTGAAGAAGTAATTTGACATCTCTGAAACCCTGTTTCCTGATATATAAAAAGTGAATAATTGTTCTTTGTTCTATTTACCTCACAGGCTTGTTATAAGGAATGAAATTTGTCAATTTTTTACCTGATATAAAAATATCAATTCTATTCTTTACCTTCTGCTAACTTTATATTTTTCTGTTTTCTCTCTCCTTTATTAGATAGTTAGGACAGAGTTACAGGACAGAGATAGTTCCTTGAGCCATCTGGGAGGACCTAGAGGCAGGAAGATTCAGCACCACCTGGGATGCCCTTCCCCCTTTCCTTCCCTTAGCCTAATGGTAGCTCCTAAGCTTGTTCATAAGCCCTGCACCTGAAACATTAGGAGTTCTAAGCCTTTTTATCTGCCCTACAGCTACATTTTCTTTTATATCTTGCCTCCTCTAATTAGAGTATGAGCTCCTTATGAGCAGAGACAGTCTTTTTTTTTCCAACTGCATCTTCGTTGTTCAGCACAATACTTGGCAAATAGTGCTTAGTAAATGATTTTTCTTCATTCGTTCTTGTATTCCCAGTGCCTATTCAAGTATTCCCAATTCTTATGTGCTGCACATAGCATGTACCCAGCAAATGGTTATTGAGTAGAATTTTATTCTAATAATAATGTCTATTATTCCTGGAACTGGCCTTGAATAACACACAGAGCAGACAGTTTACATAAAGATAGCAAAGGCCAGACTGAAATATCTCATTAATTCAAACCTTGCTAGAAATCTTGAAGTTGTATGATTCATTACTAACTCAGGAACACTGAGACACTTGTCTGTATTTGGATGCTCATCTCAAGGTCATAAATCTAGAGCTGGAAGAGACCTCAAAAACCATATATTCCAACACAAGGCAGTTAATTTCCTTTCCCAGTTTCACTCAGGAAATCAGTATAAAGGGAAGGGGTTGAACTTGGGACCTCTGAGTCCAGAGACAGTGGTTTTTTTCATTGTTCCTAGGGAGCTGCCTTAATAGTTCTTGTTATTTGAACTTTGATCCCAAATGGAGCTTTCCTTTTTCACCAAGACTGATAAGTCTTACTCCCTGCAGGCCATGACTAAGCAGTCAAGCACCAAGACATAACACATTGATGCTAAAGAAATAAGCCAAGAGAAGGAAGCCCCAGGATCTACGGCCTAAAGTATTTTCTTTTAAAAAGGCAGAGTGCTCTCAAAAAAATAATAAAAGTGAAAGATGGGAGGTATAGATATGCATTATTTACCATGGCAAACTATTACCAAAGAAAGGCACAAAAAAATTTCTAGAGAGTTTCTGGGAACAGATGGTATGGAATTTTTCAGTTTCTACAACAGAAAACACTGTTTATCCCAACACTGTAAAACAGATTTCTGGATTTTATGAATTTTCTCACCCACTGAGAAAAATATTAGAAAATGATACAAGCTCAATAGAAAAGAATGTGTGAAATACCAAAATTTCTCATTTCCAGCCCCAGGGTAGGTTCCAGTGGAAGGTAGACATGATTGCAAGAAGGTATGAAGTGATGGAATATGCTAATGAAATATTTAAAGCTCCTATATTATGCACTGGGAAGGGAAGAAAAGATAGAGCATGGGCTATGTAGGTTATGGGTTTTCCTTGTAAAACAAGCTCTGCCCATCTTACTGTGTGGGAGGATGCTAACTCTCATATTGGAGAGGTATATAAATTGGAAAGCCCCATCTCTCATGCAATTAGTTGACTAAATATATCACAAATTACCTTGTGCATTAGGGTTACTCAATAAATATGTGGTAAATGAAAGAATTTGAAGTTTTCTCTTTCAGAGTATCTGTGAAAACAGAAAGAAAAGGCTTTAAGTTTTTACCCTTTGAATGTTCAATTTAAGCAGTGACAGTCAAGTTAATTACAAGATGAAACAACAAGACAAAATTGATATGCAAAAAAAAACCCCAGTGGGAATATCTTTGCAAGAAGCTTTTAGATTGTTCAATCAGAAAAGAGCTGTTTTTTTTTCTTCTGGAGAGTATGTCCAAATAAAGTCAATAGGAATGGTAAATGTAGAGTGGAACAAACACACACATATATGTATACAGATGTTGTATTTATGTGTGGTAACGGAGTCTACCTGAAGACTTGAAATATATGGCAGGCATCTTTGCAGATTCTCTCATTAGTGTCCCTCTGAATGCATAGGAGGTGGACTTTTTTAAGATGCATGAACTTCTCCCCAACCTCTCTCCCTTCCTTAAAGAAAGCACTCTCCTCCTTATCTTATGTCATGACTACTATGTTCTAGAAACCATGCTAAGCACAGCAGGATATGAAGAAAGGAAAAAAAAAGACAATCCCTGCCCTGAAGTACCTTACACTCTGAAGGGGGAACAGAGCGCTTAAAAAGAAACTGAAAAGTAGGAAATGGGGTGGAACAAGAAAGCATGATGAAGATCAAAGGAATTGTAAGGGAGCTGTTTTAAGCAGGGGTATTTTATCTCAAATTATCTGCAGTGATTATGTAAGTCAGAAAAGTTCTCAAGTAAAGAGTTCAATATACTTAACTACTGACTTTTAATGATCCCACCCACCAAATATGTACAAAGTTTGTAGGATTTCATGAGATGACAGCCCTAGGATCCCTCCTTCAATGGAGGATCTTGAGGGAGCTCTCCAATATCCCACTTTCATCCTCTCCAATCAGAGAGAGAAAGGGGCAGTAATGGAAGGAGGGGCTGAGGAAATTTCAAAGTTGGTTTCATCTTGCAGGCTAATGAATTTCTGGATATCATGATAAAGTTCAGGAGTAGGGGCAATGAGCAAATTGCCACAGGAAAGTAACAGTCTAGTACTTCACATGACCACCAGGATTCCCTCACTGGAACAAGAAAGCAAGTATAATCCTTTTTATTGAGGCTTAAAGGCAAATTGGATTTTCCTCCTCACTGAATGCCATTGTGGCAACTAATGCAGGCTTGATCTCCCTTTCCCTACCTCCCCCCTTTCTCTCCCTTCCTGTCTCTGTCTTTCTGTCTCTTCTTCCCCTCTTTTTGCCACCCTTCTACTGAATGTATAATCCTACATTTTCTTTTGACAGATGAGGAAATTGCTGTCTGGAGAAGGTACAAATGTTCTCTCTTGGTAG
The DNA here is from genome assembly GCA_028646575.1 of Pseudocheirus occidentalis. Lineage (NCBI taxonomy): Eukaryota > Metazoa > Chordata > Mammalia > Diprotodontia > Pseudocheiridae > Pseudocheirus > Pseudocheirus occidentalis. The sequence continues at coordinate 233,911,353 of CM053594.1, read as the reverse complement.
CAGGAGAAGCAAGTAACAGAGTGAAGACTTGAAACCAGGTTTATGACTAAATCAAGGACCTTTTCCACTACATCCATTGCCTTTGTTGCTTAGTCTATTGATTATAATGACTGAAAAAAGAATAAAATTCCTGTGTATCATGAAAATAGTCACTGTCAAACTTTCATAGGAAAGATCAAATTAATAAAGGGAATATACTGCATTATACAACAATGGATGGAACTTAAAATTCCAAAAGTAATTTTCATTGCAAATACAACTTTTTCATTCTATTAAATAAGCTTCAAAATAAACTCATGTAAAATAATAGACTATAAATGTATGATGATTTAAACAGAATAATTTAGGTGATTTAAAGAAACCCATAACCCTTGATCTTGGTGTTAAATATGACCCCAGTAGTACTTCACAAAATATCCTTTAGTGACCTTGTTAGAGGTGGGGTGGAGTTAGAAAAAATGATGACTTCCAAAGTATAGCCTTCTGGGATTTTATGAGATGACTGCTCTAGGATTCCTCCTTCAATGGAGGACGTGGGAAGAGTTTTCCAATATCTTGTCAGGGACAGAACTCTAAGTTGAATGGACCAAAGTTCTGAGATATGGCAACTCTTAAGTAACTCTTATAAAACCTTCCTCAAGAGGAGCTATTTACATTATCTATCTATCTATCTATCTATCTATCTATCTATCTATCTATCTATCTATCCATCAATCTATCACCTTTACTAAATGGAATTCTACTGACACTATACTGAATCCTCTTTTAATATATTAAAATATTTTTACCTTCTTATAATAAGCTAAATGAACAATAATCCACTTAGCTAAGTTTGTAGAGATTTAGGGAAAAATCATTAAAAGAAAAAAAAGAACTTGTGAGTAGCTAAGTTAATTAAACTCTTCAGAACTTTTCTGACTCACATAATCACAGCAGATAGTTTACAATAAAATACCCCTGCTAAAAACAACTCCCTTAGAATTCAGTATGGATTTTTCTCTTCTTCAGGAGCTTTATTTGACAATCTGTACCTATGCCATTCTTCACTTAACTTATAGCATTACTTTACATTCCACCAAATAAAAGTTCAAATGCTTTCAATAAGTAATGATCCAAGCTGGGAGATAACTTTTCTTTTGAGTAAGAGGCAAATTCTTCACCTTTTTAAACATATCCTGGTGCTAGATACTGGACAGCAATAGAAAACCAGTTTGTTCTGGGGAAGTAAGGAAACTTGAAGATAAAAGTAAAATCTGCCAGCAATTCAAATACCTTCTTTTAAAAAAGTAAACATCAGTCATTGATAACACTAATTGAAATTTGATATGACCAATGAGGAAGAGATATTCCTTTTATTACATTTGAACCTTTATGATTCTCTAACTAGCAACCAAAGCCACACCTTAGAGCAATGACTTTAAGGCCTATGAAAAGAAACTTCCCAGAAAAACCTTTCATCTTATTTTGCTTTTATCTTATGCTTCTAAGTGTGCTGTCACTCCCATAGTTGGCACAGTAAGCATTTTAATGGAAGAGAACATAATGTGTTTTATGGTTTTCATTGGGTGCTATGATATCAGTACAATCATAGGTTAGAGATACAGTAGTAATCCCTTAGAAAATGATTTATCTGCTTGCACTACTCATATAATTCTCCTAAATTACAAACATCTATGAATAGCATGGGAAGAAGTAAATGAAACAGTATGGGATACTTTGGATTTCAGAAGACTTTGGCACAGAGTAACTGCAAAGTTTGGGCAAATGTCTTAGTCTGTCATTTAACCTCTAAGAAACTCTCTGAGATTCCAATTTGCAGAGAAGGTATTAGCTGGTTTTGGTAGGGGATTTTTCACCAGAACCTCCCTACGACTATGAAATTGGAGGTCCAATGACAAAAAAAATGTGAAGAGCTAGAGACAAGGAGCTTCATAAAAATACATAAAAAATACATTTTCATATCCATATGGATTTTCCTCATTTTCCTGCCTAAGGCAGTGTCTCTACACACACACACACACACACACACACACACACACACACACACACACACGCACACGTACTTTTCAATCGTGGAAATGCAAAGGCAAACTACAAGGGCTGTCCTTTATAATAAAGGCTCAGAACTTTAAAGTCATGTAATATCCATGAAAAAGAAAATTTAAAAAAGTCATAAGGCTTTATTTATAAATAAGTAAATAAATAAATAAATAAACTTATTTATATATCCATAATTATGGGAGAGACTGATAATGGTTCTATAATCACTTAGGTATTATAGATCAGTGAGAGGTACAGATTTTTTTTTCAGAAACTCAATGGCAAAGCATGAAAACAAAATGCCAATTTAGTTTGAGATGCTGAAAGAAATCATCCTCTTTGATATTTATTTATTTATTTTTTAAAAGTTAAGTAATTACTGGATCCAAATGCATGTGTTAAGTACTAAAGAGAAGCAAAGTTTGTGGAAGGCATGGTCGTTACCATAATCAATCATACAGATTATAGGTTTATAGGAAATATTGTTCAAATATAAATTAACTCAGATTTTACAATGGAAAGAATTTTCATAAGTTTGGTCCTGTGGAGGCAGTCTTGTCTAATAGCTCAAGGGAGGAACTTAGAATCATGAAGATCTGAGTTCAAATCATTCCTCAGACATTTACTAGCTATCTGACCCTGGACAAGTCACCTAAGCTTCCCTAATATCAGTTTCCTCACCTGCAAAATGGGGATAATAATAGCATCTGCCTTACTGTTGCAGTGAAGATTAGATGAGAAAGACAAATATAAAGTGCTTTGGAATCCTTAAAATCCTATTTCAAAGGTAGTTATTATCTGTCTAAGTACTACTTCTTCCACATGTTTAATTTAAAATTTCCCCACAATGCCTAAATTCTTACAACTACTTGAATATTCTTCAGACTTTCTACTAATAAAATATCAAGATTGATTTTACCGCAATGATTCAATCAATAATGTTTCACTTTCTTCTTTTCCTTCCTCTGGGACGTGATCATGTCCATACAGATTTTCCTCATACAAATTTTCATTTCCTTCCAAATGATTTTCTGAATCAAAATTCTGTGTGACTGAAATCCTGCTTAAGGCAGTGTCTACACACACACACACACACACACACACACACACACACACACACTCACTGGGTTGATTCATAGTACATGTGAATTGCCCACTTGAATAAAACAGCCAATTCAATTAAACCAGTTGTCTTGATTGATTGTTTTGTTGTTTGAATTAATGGTCACTTATTCTATATCAGTATTTCTGCAAAGGTGGTCCTTTTTTTTCTGACTACATATCAGTATGAGGTTGGGCTTTCTAATCAAAGCAATGTATTACCAAAGATTGAGTGCTAGAGTATATATGTGAATTTAGCAGTCTTCTATAAAGTTAGTTATAAAAATATGCAAAACAAATCTGTTCTTCTTGCTAAACATTTTTGTTTTATGAAAGTTATGCTTCATAAAAGTATGGAATTTATATTAACATTTAATGGGTTTGTTACTTTAAGTTAATGAATAAATGTTTTAAAATTTTCATCAGTTTCAGTTTCTCATATGGTAAATATTAATAGCTATCTAGTGGTAGGCAAGAACCAGATCCTGCTGACTCAAAAACTAACCATTGAATTATCAATGTGAACATTTATACCTTGGAAACTAGCTAAGGTTACAACTCAGGGTTTGATCATTATCTCGATTAGCTAAATTTAAGGAAGAGATAGAGAATATGTTAATAATGTAGATTGAAGTTAAAAGTGTGTCACAGTCTGGAGAGTCAGTTGTTAACCATTGCTTTCACCACCACTACCACCAACACCACCAAATATATGCCATATGCACAAAATCTCTTGGGAGTCCTCAATAATTTTTATTAATGGTCCTGAGACAAAAATTTGAGAACCAACGTTCTTGATCATTAGATTTAGAGTAACAAGAGATCTTATTAGGGAGCTTGATCCACTGAAAAGGGTGGTGGACTTGGTGTCACATGACATGAGTTTGAGTCAATCCACATGATCTCTCTGGGTTTCAGTTCTCTCATTTGCAAATGGGTACAAAATCTTTTAGAATGCATTAAATTAGTCAACACACACTTCATTTTTTTTTGGAGGGCAGTTGGGGTTAAGTGACTTGCCCAAGGTCACACAGCTAGTTTTTGTGTTAAGTGACTGAGGCCTGATTTGAACTCAGGTCCTCCTGACTCCAGGGCTGGTGCTCTATTAACTGCACCACTTAGCCACCTCATCAACACACATTTCTTAAGCACCTCCTGTATGCCAGACTCCACATTAGACACTGAGAAACCAAAAAAAAAAAAAGGAAAGAAAGAAAAGAAACAGTTTCTACCTATAGGACCCTGGATAAATCACAACCCTCATGGGCCTTACTTTCTTCATCTGTAATTCAAGGGGGCTGGACAAGATAGCTAATGAGGTCCCTTCCTGCTCTAAGAACTATGATTTTTGATCTATTCTCAAAGTGTTTACAAGTTATTTGGGGAGAAAACATGTAATCACTCAGAATTACACACAAAATAGATACAAAGCAAAACAAAGTATTTTGGATTGGGGAAGGGTTAGGGGTGGGGACTCATAGTTGTGAAAATCAAGGAATAACATCTGGCATACAAGGCAGTATTTTTTCTGAGTTTTCCCCCTCAATATATTATACTCAATTTTTCAGTGTAGGCGAATCTCTGTTCTATTCCTAGTTCCTTTGCCCTCCAGAATATCATAATCCAAGCCCTCTGATAATTTAGAAGCTGTTAAATCTTGTCCCATCCTAGCTATAGCTCTGTGTTATTTAAATTATTTCTTTCTGGTGGCTTACAATATTTTCACCTTGATCTGGAAGCCCTGGAATTTGTCTGTAATATTCTTGGGGTTTTCCATTTGGGGATTCCTTTCAAAAATTCATTGGTTAATTTTTCCCCTTTTTTCAATTTCTGTTTTACCCTCTGTTATTAGTATATCAGAGCAGTTTTCTGTGATGATTTCTTGAAAGATGATATCTAGATTTTTTTTTTAATCTTGACTTTCAGGTAGTCCAAAATTTTTAAAATTATCTCTCCTCAGTCTATTTCCTAGTTGTTTTTCCAATGGGGTATTTCACATTTTATTGTATTTTTCATTTTAAAAATTTTACCAATCAAATAGTTTTATTATTTATTTAATTGTTGTTATTAAATAAATGTTTTGATATCACAGTCATTAGTTTCTACTTTCTGAATTCTAATGTTTAAGCATTTTTTTCAGTGAAACTTTGTACCTTCTTTTCCATTTAGCCAATTCTTTATTAAAGGAGCTCTCTTTAGTGAATTTCTGGTTATCTTTTTTCCATGTTCCAATTCTTCCTTTTTAAAAGAAATACAATTTTATTTGTCATTAATTTCCAAAATTCACTTTTGTAAATTTTAAATTTCCTCCCCCTCCCTCTCTCCTTCTTCCCAAAGACAACACACAATATGATATCACTTTACACATACATTCTTATTAAACACATTTTCACATTAGTCATGCTGCATAGAATTATAATGAATGGGAGGGACCATAAGAAATAAAAAACAAAATGAAACAAAAAAAACATCATCTGCTTCACTCTGCATTCTGAATGTGTAGTTCTTTCTCTGGATGTGGATGGCATTTACCATCATGAGTCCTTTATAATTGTTTTAGGTCCTTGTATTGCTAAAAAAATGGCTAAGTCTATCAAAATCAGTAATCATACACTGTGGCTGTTCTCGTGGACAATGTTCCCCTGGCTCTGCTCATGTCACTCAACATCAGTTTATATAAGTATTTCCAAGTTTTTCTGAAGTCTGCCTTTTCATCATTTCTTATAGCACAATAGCATTCAATTATATTCATATACCACAAGTTTTACAGTCATTCTCCAATTGATGGACATCCCCTTGATTTCCAGTTCTTGACCACTACAACGAGAGATGCTATAAATGTATTTTTTGTACATGGGTCCCTTTCCCAGTTTTATGATCTCTTTGGGATACAGCCCTAGAAGTGGTATTGCTGGGTCAAAGGTTATGCACATTTTATAAACCTTTGGGCATAGTTCCAAATTGCTCTCCAGAATGTGTGAATCAGCTCACAGTTCCACCAACAATGAATCAGTGTTCAAATTTTCCCATATCCTCTACAACATTTATCATTTTCCTGTTTTGTAATGTTAGCCAATGTGACAGGTGTCATGTAGCACTGTAGAGTTGTTTTGATTTGTGTCTCTCAAATCAATAGTGATTTAGAGCATCTTTTATATGACTATTGGTAGCTTTAATTTCTTCTTGTAAAAACTGCCTGTTCATATCTTTTATCCATTTATCAATTGGGGAATGACTTATATTCTTACAAATTTGATTCAGTTCTCTATATATTTTAGAAATGAAGCCTTTATCTAAGACACTAGTAATAAAAATTCTTTCCCAGTTTTCTGCTTCCCTCCTATTCTTGGTTGCATTGACTTTGTGCAAAGACTTTTCAATTTAATGTAATCAAAATTATTCACTTTGCATTTCACAGTGTTCTCTATGTCTTGTTTGGTCATAAATTCCTCCATTCTCCATAAATCTAACCAATAAACTATCCCTTGATCCTCTAATTTATTTATAGTATCATCCTTTGTAACTAGATCATATGCCCGTTTGAACTTTTTTTGGTATGTGGTGTCAGACATAGGTCTATGCCTAGTTTCTGCCATAATATTTTCCAGTTTTCTCAGCGGTTTTTGTCAAATAGTGAGTTCTTATCACAGAAGCTGGGGTCTTTTGGGTTTATCAAACAGTAGATTGCTATCATCACTGTGTCTTGTGTACCTTACCTATTCCACCAATCAATTCCTTTATTTCTTAGCCAGTACCAAGTAGTTTTGGTGATTGCTACTATGTAATAGAATTTAAGATCTTTTATGGCTAAGTTGCCTTCCCTAGAATTTCTTTTCATTAATTCCCTTGATATTCTGAATCTTTTGTTCTTCCAAATGAATTTTGTTACTGTTTTTATAGCTTTATAAAGTATTTTTTGGTATTTTGGTATGGTACCAAATAAGTAAATTAACTTAGATAGAATTGTCATTTTTATTATATTAGCGTAGCCTATCAACAAGCAACTGATGTTTTTCCAATTATTTAGATCTGACTTCATTTGCGTGAAAAAGTATTTGTTGGTAATATATGGAAATACTAATGATTTATGTGGGTTTATTTTATATCATGTGACTTTGCTAAAAATGTTTATTATTTCAAGTAGTTTTTTACTTGGTTTTTCAGGATTCTCTAGTATATCATGATATTGTCTGAAAGAGAGATAACTCAATTTTTTCTTTGCCTATTCTAATTCCATCAATTTATTTTTCTTCTCTTATTTTCTAAATCTAATATTTCTAGTACCATATTGAACAACAATGGAGATAATGGAGATCCTTATTTCATCCCTGATCTTATTGGAAATGCATCTAGCTTATCTCCATTGCATATAATGCTTGCTGAAGGTTTTAGGTATAGTCTACTTATCATTTTAAGGAAGAGTCCATTTATTCCTGTGCTCTCTAGTGTTTTTAATAGGAATGGGTGTTGTATTTTATCAAAAGTTTTTTTGGCATTAATATAATCATATGGTTTCTCTTATGTTTGTCATTGTTATGATCAATTAGGCTGATAGTTTTCCTAATAATGTACCAATTTGGCATTCCAGGTATAAATCCTACTTGTTCTACGTGTATTATTCTTGAGATAAGCTGCTGTACTCTTTTTGCTAGTAATTTATTAAAAATTTTGCATCTATATACATTAGGGAAATTGGTCTAAAATTTTCTTTCTTTGTTTTGGCTCTTTTCTGCCAAGTTTATGTATCAGTACAGTATTTGTATCATAAAAATAATTTGGCAGGACTTGTTCTTCATAAATTTTCAAAAATAGTCTATATATTATTGGAATTAATTGCTCTTTAAATGTTTGATAGAATTTGTTTGTAAATTCATCTGGCACTGGAGATTTTTTCCTAGGGAGTTCACTGATGTTTTGTTCCATTTCTTTTTCTGAGGTGGTGTTAGTTAACTATTTTGCTTCCTCTTCTGTTAATTTGGGCAATTTATTATTTTTGTAGGTATGCATTCATTTCACTAAGATTGTCAAATTTATAGACATATAATTGGGCAAATAATTCCTAATTATTGCTTTAATTTCCTCTTAATTGATGATGAATTCACCCTTTGAATATTTCGCCCTGGTAATTTGGTTTTCTTCTTTTTAAAAATTAGGTTAACCAATGGTTTATCAATTTTATTGTTTTTTCTTCATAAAACCAGCTCTTAGTTTTATTTATTAGTTCAATAATTATCTTGATTACAGTTGTATTAATCTCTCCTTTTTCAGGATTCCTAATTCGGTATTTAGTTGGGGATTTTCAATTTTTTCTTTTTCTAGGTTTTTCAGTTCTGTGCCCAATTCATTGATCTCCTTTTTCTTTATTTTATTCATGTAAGCATTCAGATATATAAAACTTCCCTCAAGAAAAACTTTTGCTGTATCCCATAAGTTTTGGTATGTTGTCTCATTATTGTTATTCTCTTGAATGAAGTTACTGATAGTTTCTATGATTTGTTTTTTGACCCACTAATTCTTTAGTATTAGATTATTAAGTTTCCAGTTAATTGTTATCTATTTTTCCATGACCCTTTATTACATATAATTTTATTACATCATGATCTGAAAAGGATGCATTTAACATTTCTACCATTCTGAACTGGATTATGAAGTTTTTATGCCATAGTACCTCTTCAAATTTTGTGCCATATACTGCTGAGAAAAAAATATGTATATTCCTTTCTATCCCCATTCAGTTTGGTCCAGAGGTCTACCACATATAACTTTACTAAAAATCTATTCACCTCCTTAATTTCTTTCTTGTTTATTTTGAGGTTAGATTTATCAAGTTCAGAGAGGGGAAGGTTGAGGTCCACTACTAGTATAATTTTGCTTTCTGTTTCTTCCTGAAACTCCCTTAACTTCTCCTCCAACAATTTGGGTGCTATACCTCTTGGTGCAAGTATGTTTAGTAATAATATTACTTCATCATCTATGGTGCCTTTAGTTTGCTTCCTTATCTCTTTTGATTAGATATATTTTTGCTTTTGCTTTGCCTGAAATTAGGATTGCTATCCCTGCTATTTTTACTTCAACTGAAGTACAACATATTCTCCTCCAGCCTTTTACCTTTACTGTTTATGTTCCCCTGTTTCAAAAGTTTTCTAGAAAACAACATATTGTAGGATTATGATTTTTAATCCATTCTGCTATCCACTTTTGTTTTATGTGAGAGTTCATCTTGTTCCTATTCAAAGTTATGATTACTATCTATATATTTCTTTTTATCCTATCCACCCCATATGTGTTTTTATTTCTCCCTTTCCCTCCTCAAAAGAATTTTGATTTTGACCACAGCATCCCTCAGCGTTCCTTCCCTTCTATCAGCCTCCCTCCATTTTATTTCCTCTTTCTCTCTCTACTGCTTTTAGGGAAAGTTAGATTTCTCTACTTAACTGAGTATGTTATTCCCTCCTTGAATCTAATTATATGAGAAAAAGTTCAAACAATGCTCATCTCCCTCCATTTTCCCCCTCTACTATAATATGTTCTTCTGCCTCTTCATGTGATGTGATTTACTCTTTTCTGCCTATTTTCACCTTCTCCCATTACAGTGCCTTTGAACCCCTTGCTTAGACTTTTTATCACATCATTTAATTTATACCCAAACCCTCTGTCTATGTATATGCTTTTTAAATGTCATAATAAAGATGCAGTTTTCAATATATAATTATCATCCTCCCATGTATGGACATCAACAGTTTTCCCTTATTGAATAATATTTTCTTTTCTTTTCTTTCCCCTGTTAACCTTTTTATGCCTCTATTGAATCTTGTATTGGAAGGTTAAATTTTCCATTGACCTCAGGTCTTTTTATCAGGAAGGTCTGGAAGTCCCTTATTTCATTGAGTGTCCATCTCAGTTTTGCTCGGTAGTTGATCCTTGGTTGGAGTCCAAGCTCTTTTGCTTTTAAAAGTATCATATTCTAATCCCTCTGATCTTTTAATGTAGAAGCTGCTATATCCTGTGTGATTCTGACTCTGTTTGCACAATATTTGACTTGTTTATTTCTGGCTACTTAGTATATTTTCTCCTTGAGTTGATAATTCTGAAATTTGGCTACAGGACTCTCTAGTGTTTTCAATTTAGGATCTTTTTTAGGAGGTGAACTGTGGATTCTTTGATGACTGTTTTACCCTCTGTTTCTAGGATCTTGGAGTAATTTTCACTGATGTTGTCTTGGAAGATACTGTGTGGGCTTTTTTTTTCATCATGAATTTCTGGTAGACCAATAATTCTTATATTATCTCTCCTGAAACTATTTTCTAGGTCAGTAATTTTTACAATGGGATATTTCATGTTTTCTTCTAGTATTTTCCGTCTTTAAGATTTTGACTGATTCTTGATGCCTCATAGATTCATTAGCTTCTACTTGAACAATTCTAATTTTTAATGGATTGTTTTCTTCAGTTAGCTATTGTACCTTCTTTTCCATTTGGCCAATTTCACTTTTTGGGGAATTATTTTCTCCAGTTCAGTTTTGTACCTCCTTAACCATTTAGCTAATTGTACTTTTTAAGGAGGTGTTCTCTTCAGTAATCTTTTTTCCATTTTGTCAATTGTATTTTTGAAAGAATTATTCAATTTTTCTTCTTCCTCTCTAATTTTACTTTTCAAATCCTTCTTGAACTCTTCCAAGAATGCTTTTTGGGCTTGTGACAAGTAGATATTCCCTTTTGAAGTTTCAGATGTGGGTATAGTGTCCATGGTGTCCTCTTTTCAACTCACAATTTTATCTTCCCTGTCGCCATAGTAAAAATCCATGTTCTCTGTTTTTCCATGCTTTTTGCCTGTTGTTATCACCTTTTCCCAACTTTTAAAATAGACCTTTGCTTCTGGGGCATAGGTTGCTGTGTGTCACAGTAATGGAAAGCACAGAAATAGTTCTCATCTTGTTTCAGCTATTGAATTAACACCTTGTTTCAATTCAAGTTTCTTTTGAGCCTTGTATCAAGTCTGTTAAGAAACAGAAAATGTGGCTCAAATACCCATAAAAATATGACTCTAAGCAAATTTTAGGGCTCTAAAACTCACAAAAATACAGAAAAACACATCTCCTCATGAACAGCTCCTCATGAACATGCAGAAGACAGCTCAGCAGGAAGGGTTCATCACAGCATGCTGAAAGCTGAAACCAGCCCAGCCTGAAACTGTGGCTTGGCCCCAGGGCAGCCAGGATGAGCTTCAGTTGGAGCCTTCAGGAGAGTGGATTGGCAGCATATGTGGCAGTTTTCAGAATTATCAAGCCATAAGAAATAAGGACAAAGAGTAAGATCAGTGGAACTCAGCTAGATTTTGGGAAGAAAAGCTGTCCCACCAAACTGCGTCTAGGGTGAGGAAGCGACAGAAGCAGTAGCCAGGCAGCCAAATCCACACGGCTGCTTCAGTGCACCCCAGATTGCTGGGGTGCCAAGTGGTCATTCATAGGCCAAGTGCTCTTGCATTGAGTGGCCTCGATCTGGATCATGGTCTTTGGTGGTGGTCTTGGGGTGCTTTTTCAGTGGGCCAAAGCTGGTGGAGGCTGTAAAAAAAAGACAAAAAAAACGATAGCCTCCCATTAGCTCTGGTAGTTGCAAAAAACCCACCAATTTGGGCCAGAGCTTTTCCCTATGGAAGCAGAATTCCACAGAACTAAAAAGTCAATTAATTCACTGGTAATATGAACAGGAAAAGAAGCAAAGTAAGAATAGCAATCAAACTCTAGATTCCTTTTTTGGGGACAAAAAGGATTAAAGCATGGAACAGGAGGAAGACAAAAAAGTCAGAACTCCAACATTAAATGCTTCCAAGAAACATGAAGGCAATCTACAAGCCATAGATCAGCTTAAGAAGGATTTTGAAAACCAAAGAAGAGAAGTGGAGGAAAAATTGGGAAAAGAAATAAGAATGATGCAAGAAAATCATGAAAAGAGTCAACAACATGACTGAAGAAAATAACATCTTAAAAACAAGATTAACATAAATGGCAAAAGAGGCCCAAAAAGCCAATGAGGAGAAGAATGCCTTAAAAAGTTGAATTTTCCAGATGGAAAAAGAATCTTAAAAGCTTTCTGAAGGGAATAATTCCTTCAGAATTAGAATGGAGCAAATAGGAGCACATGACTTTATGAGATATCAAGGTACTACTAAACAGATCCAAGCAAATGAAAAAATAGAAGGCAATGTGAAATATATCATTGGAAAAAAATTAAAACACTGACCTGGAAAATAGATCCAGGAGAGAAAATTTAAAAATTATTGGACTACCTGAAAGCCATGATCAGAAAAAGAACTTAGAGAGCATCCTTCAAGAAATTTTCAAGGAAAATTGCCCCAATATTTTAGAACCAGAGGACAAAATAGAACTTGAAAGTATTTACCAATCACCTCTTGAAAAACATCCCCAAAAGAAAACTCCTAGGAATGTTATAGACAGGTTCCAGAGTCCCCAGATCAAGGAGAAAATATTACAAGCTGCCAAGAAGAAACAATTTGAATACTGTGGAAACATAATTAGGATACTCCAGGATCTAGCAGCTTCTACATTAAGGGATCAAAGGAACTAGAATATGATATTCTGGAAATCAAGGGAGCAAGGGTTAAAACCAAGAATCACCTACACAGCATAATTGAGTATAATGTTCCAGGGGAAAATATGGTCATTTAGTGAGGTGGAGAACTTTCAAACATTCTTGCTGAAAAAAACAGAACTGAAAAGAAAATTTGACACTAAAGTACAAGAAGTGTGTGGAGGGACACATGGAAAAGAAATCATAAGGAACTTATCAAAGTTGAATTATTTACATGCCAACATGGAAAAATGTTAATTGTAACTTACGAAACCTTTCTCAGTTTAAGGATAGGTGAAGGGAATACAAATTAATATATACATATACATACTCATGTCTATATAGGAGGGTTTTTATATGCATAGGAATACATATCTGGGTATGTGTCTATATGAGGACATAGAGGGCACAGGATCAATTGAATAGGAAGGGACAATACTCTATAAGGTGAAATTCTGAGGTGGGAGAGGATTAGAATGAGAGGAAATAGGGAGAGACAGAGTGGGGTTAATCATCTCATATAGAAGAGGCAAGGGATAATTGTTGCAATGGAGGGGAAGGCCAGCAAGGCAAATGGGAAGGGGTCAACCTTGCTCTCATTAAATTTGGCTTAGGGAAGGAATGGCATAAACTCTGAGCTCGGTATCTTGCCAGACAGGAGAGTAGGGGGATGGGGATAAGAGGTGGGATGATGGAGGGGAGGGCAGGGTGTGGTAGCAAGTTACTGAAAGTACACACTTCTGTAAAGGGACAAGGACAGAGACAGGATAGAGAATAGAACATGGCAGGGGGTGGGAGATTTTGAAAAAAACAGAATGTGTGAACCCCACAAATTGTGAATCCTAGAACTCCTGGGTAGAAGCCAATGACTATATAAGGAGAACCCAAGAGTACAGAATATAGAATTGAGAAGAGAACTCCTGTGGTGGCAGAATCAAAAAAGAGAAAACTTGTGGTATCCTGGCACTCTGTTTGTCTGCTCTGTCTGTGTTGATGTTTGTAATACTTTGTACAGAAGCCCTGCCTGAGACCTTACTGGAAACCCTGAAAGAGTATTTTCTGGTTGTATGTTTGCAGAAGTCCTGGAGGTGGGTTTTGGAAGTCTTGGGACTTTACTAATGGTTTGTGTTGACCTCTTGGACCTTGTTTGTGGGTCTATGTTGATTTCTATGTTGATGATTTGCGTTGTGTTTTCAGACGTTGTTGGTGGGTCTGAGTTGATTTCACAGTGAATTGACAATTGTGCTGGAAATGTATATGAATAGTATTGTGTATCTGTCAAGCTTTGTCTTTCCAGAAAGAGGAACCATGAAGGACTTGAGGTGAACTTGACACTGTGAACTTCAATATGGAACTGAGACTAGATGGAAAAATTCCACAAGGAGCTGGACAAGGAACTGGGAGCTGCCTACCTTTGAACCCAGGTGACAGTTGGAGCTGGCACCATGGAAAAGGAACCTTGGAAGCTGAGAGCCAGCCTTGAGTAAAGCCAAAAGAATAATTTACTTGAATACAATGTACTGACTGAGAAGATTATGATTTACTGTGACCTAGGGGCGGAAAACTTTGACTTTTGTGCCTTGTGATTGAATTGAGGATTTTGTAATTGACTAAATGAGTGTACTTTGCTTAAAACTATGTGACCACTTTGGTGAAAACTATGTGGCCATTTTAGTGATAAGTTGTTGTTAATGCTGTATGTTGATTTTCTGTGATAAACTGTTAATATTCTGAATGCTGTTCCTCGATTTTCTGTCAATGTTTTGCCCTTATTTCTTATTGAATAAATTGAGTGTTCACTAAACTATGTAATTAATCAGAACCTTGAAACCTGTTCACAGTAGCTTTCTTCTGGAAAGCTGCTCACATGTGGCTTTACAGTCACACTTCTTGTTCTGGAGGCTAGTGGCTTGGTTATTGCCTTTATGTGATGTGGACTCTGGTTCTGGCACATGGACTTGGTGCCAGAATGCTGTAACTTACCTGGTGTTGAGCTCAAGTTGTTTGGCCAGATCCAGTCTCTCTGAATTTCCCCAGGGTTATACTGAAGCCCATGGTATGAGGTGTGTGGCAGGCATCATCTAACTGCTGGAGGTCTCCTCCTCCCCTAGGGATGTGCTAGAAAAGAGACAGGGTTTCTGCTGATCCCCTGGCTGTGCAAAGGCACAATTTGGGTCCTGGTGTTGGTGCTTGCCAGCTCCACCACCCTGGGGCTCAGGATCTCCCACTAGCTAGCTGAGATAGGGATTGTTACTCACTAGCTGAGACACCTCCCATCCTGTACTTGTTCCCTTCAGCCACAGCAAGAGGGAACCCTCCCACTACTTCCCCTACTCTGCTGAGTTAAAAGACTGTTGTGCCCTTTCTGCTGGCTCCACTCTTCTAGGGAGTTTTCTTGTGGCAATATTCTCTGCGTTTTTAAAGTTTAACAAGGGGGAGGAAGGTAAGAGATCTTACAGTTTACTCCTCCATCTTGGTTCCCAGATAATGAAATAGGTGACTTCCAAACATTTAGTCTGTGGACTGATAGATCCTGGAGTATCTGCTGCTGCTCATACAGGCTCTACACAGGATGACATTTCTCTCTTACCATGTTCCTACACACCCGCATACTACACTGAGAGGTCTGAGAATCACTTCTGAAACTGGTGATTGTTCCAACTGTTCTATGGCTGGTTCTATCCCACTCCTTATGTGTTCTCTCATCTGGAGCAAGAGATACTTCCTGTCAAAACCCTAGGTTGACTTGGGCTGGAAATCTACCATTCTCTGTCTCTTTATGGAGTCAATCACCCCAAAATCCACCAGACTCACCCCTTAGAGGTAATTGGAGGAATTTGTGTGAGAGTTTGGGTTAATCCCTCTTTTTACCCTGCCATCTTGGCTTCTACTCACTAATTCTGCTTTTTAAGGAATTATTTTATTTTTATTTTTTCCTTTTTGAAGGGCAATTGGGGTTGTGACTTGCTGAAAGTCACACAGCTAGTCAGTGTGTCAGGTATCTGAGGCTGGATTTGAACTCAGGTCCTCCTTACTCCAAGGCCGGTGCTCTACTCACTGTGCCACCTGGCCTCCCCAGGAGTTCTTTTCTGTAGTGGATTTTTGTAACACTTTCAACATTTGACCAATTTTGCTTTTTAGGGTATTATTTTCTCCAGCAATTTTTTTGTGTCTCTTTTTACCAAGCTATTGACTATTTTCCCATGATTTTTCTTGCATCAATGTCATTTCCTTTCATATTTTTCTCTCTATGTCTTTTATTTCATTGTAAAATTCATTCTGAGATCTTTCAAGAATTCTTTTTCAGGTTGAAACAAATTAATTTACTTTTTTCTTTGAGTTTTTGGATATAGCTGTTCTGACTTTCTTGTCTTGTTCTGGGTTGGTATTTTGATCTTCCCTGTTAGCACAAAAATGTTCTAAGGTCAAATTCTTTGTTCTTGTTAGCTCATTTTCCAGCCTATTTCTTGACTTTTCATTTATTTATTTATTTTAATAATATTTTTTTATCCCACTTGCATGTCAAGACAATTTTTAGCATTCATTGTTACAGAATTTTGAGTTTCAAATTTTTCTCCCTCGTTTTCTCACCTCCCCTCTCACAAACTCTGCAGGCATTCGCATATTAGTCACAGCTTTGAAAGAAACAGATAAAAAGGGAAAAAATGAGTAAGACAAAAGTAAGTGAAAGAATGTGCTTCAGTCTCCAGTGAGAGTCCATTAGTTATTATCTGGTTCCAGATAGCATTTTCCTTTGTGAGTCCTTTCTACTTTTCTTAGATCATTGTGTTGAGAAGAGTTGAGTCACTCATAGATGATCATCACATAGTGCTGCTAATACTGTGATGATCATCACACAATGCTGCTGATACTTTGTACAATGTTTTCCTGGTTCTGTTTGTTTTGCATTTCATCAGTTCATGTAAGTATTTTCAAGTTTTTCTGAAATCTACCTGTTCATTATTTCTTATTGCATAATAATATTCCATTACATTTATATGCCAAAGCTTGTTTAACTGTTCTCCAGTTGATGGGTATCAACTCAATTTCCAATGATTTGTTACTACAAAAAAGGGTACTTTAAATATGTTTGCACATGTAGGTCCTTCTTCCTTTTTTATAATCTCTTTGGAATATAGACCTAGTAATGGAATTGCTCAATAAAAAGTCATGGACATTTTAGCTGCCCTGTGAGCACAATTTCAAATTGTTCTCCAGAATGATTGGAGCAGTTCACAACTGTACCCACAGTGCATTAATGTTTCAATTTTCACACATCTTCTCCAACATTTATCATTTTCCGTTTCTGTCATATTATCTAGTCTGATAGGTATAAGGTGGTACCTCAGAGTTACTTAAATTTGTATTTCTCTTATCAAACGTGATTCAGAGCAATTCTTCATGTACTTATAGATTAATTTGATTTCTTCATCTAAAAACTGCCTGTTCATATCCTTTGGCCATTTATCACTTGGGGAATGGCTTATATTCTTATCAATTTGACTCATTTCTCTATATATTTGAGAAATGATGGATTTATCAGGGACACTTGCTGTAAAGATTGTTTCCTACTTTTCTGGTTGCATTGATTTTGTTTGTACAAATGATTTTTATTTTAATATAATCACATTTGTCTATTTTACATTTCATAACATTCTCTCTCTTGTTTAGTCATGTATTCTTCCCTTCCCCATAGATCTCTCATTCACCCATTTTGACCTTATCTTGGAATATGGTATGAGACATTGGTCTAAACCTTGTTTGTGTCCTATTGTTTTCCAGTTTTGCCAGCAGTTTTTGTTAAGTATGGAGTTCTTACCCCAAAGTGTGGGATTTTCGGGTTTATCAAACTCTACTACTGTGTCTTATGTATGTAGTCTATTCCACTGATCTACCACTCTATTACTTAGCTAGTACCAGATAGTTTTGATGATTACTGCCTTATGATACAATTTTAGATCTCATATTGCTAGTCTATCCTTCTTTGTATTTTTGATATTCTTCATCTTTTGCTTTTCCAGATGAAATTTATTGTTATTTTTTCTTAGCTCAATCAAATATTTTTTAGTAGTTTAATTGGCATGGAACTTAATAAGTAAATTAGTTTAGGCATAATTGTCTTTTGTATTATATTGACTGTCTATCCATGAGCAATTGATTTTTTTTTCTAGTTGCTTAGATCTGGCTTTATTAAATGAATAGTGCTTTATACTTGTGTTCATATAGTTACTTGTTTTGTCTTGGTAAGTAGAACACCAAGTATTTTATATTGTTTATAGTTATTTTACTTTAATTTCTTTTTCTTTCTCTTGCAATTGGTCTTTGTTGGTCATATAAAAAACTGCCAATGATTTCGGTGGGCTTATTATTCTGTCTTACAACTTTGCTAAAGTTGTTAATTATTTCATATAGGGTTTTAGTCAGTTCTATAGCATGTACTAAGTATACCATGATATCATCTGCCACAATAGATTTTGCACAATAGATTTTGCTCAAGACCCTTACATTTACCCTGTGTGTGTCTCTCTGCTTCAAATATATTTCTTGTAAACAACATATTGCAGGATTCTGGTTTTTGATCGACTCTGCTATCTGCTTCCATTTTATGGGAGAATTTATCCCAGTCATATTCACAGTTATGATTATTAACTGTGTATTTCCCTCCATCTTATTTTTTCCCCCTGTTTGACCTCTCTCTCTTTTCACCCTTTATCTTCTCATCATTGTTTTGTTTCTCTCTTCCACCTCCCACAATCTGCCCTCACTTCTGTCATTCTCAGTCCCCCCCTTATTTAATTTCCTCCATTTCTACTTCCTTGTTAGGTAAGATAGATTTCTGTTTTCAGTTGACTGTGTATATGAGTCCTTCTTTGAACCAATAATGATGAGAGCAAGGTTCAAACAACATTCATCACCCTCCTTCCCATCTTTCCCTCCACTATAACAGGTCTTTTGTAACTTTTCCATGTGAAATAAATTATTCCATTTCACCTCTCCCTTCGTTCTGCACTAAGTATACTCCTCTTTCTCATCCCTTATTTTTTCATGTCATTCCCTCAAATTCACCTCATACCCACACCCTCTGCTGATGCACATTCCTTCTAACTATAATATTGTAATACAATTTTTAAAGAATTATATGTATTAGGGGGTGGCTATGTGGCACGGTAAATAAGGTACTGGCTCTGGAGTCAAAAGGACCTGAGTTCAAATCTGGCCTCAGACACAATGCAAAAACCAGCTGTGTGACCTTGGGCAAGTGGCTTAATCCCAATTGCCCTCCAAAAAAAAAAGAAAAAAAATAATTGTAAATATTATCTTCCCATATAACCCCTTATGTTTTCTTTTCTCCCTTTATCTTCTTGTTTTTCTCTTGGGTCTTGATATTAGAGTTCAAATTTTTGGTTTAATTCTGGTCTTCTCCATATGAAAGCTTGAATGTCTATTTCATTGAATGACCTTTTTTCCCACTTGATGTATTGTACTTAATTTTGTCAGGTAACTGATTCTTGGTTGTAGTCCTAGCTCCTTTGCCTTCTGAAATATCATGTCCAATTACTTACAATCCTTTGGGATTTTGCAGCTGTTAAGTCTGACAGCTTACCTGGTTCTGAGCTGAGGTACTACTGCTGGTATATGGCGTGTGCTTAGGATGGTGGGGGGTTCCTGTATTTTCTCAAGGATACACTGAAGCACATGGTGACCCAGCTACTGAAGGCTGCCTGTTTGCCCATGGCTAAGCTGAAGCACATATAGGGGCTCAGCACTGGTGGTTGCTTTTTCTTAGGCACTTATAGAGATGGTGTCTATCTGTTTGCAAAACACTATACTAAAGGGCATAGAAGTTCTCAGGGCTGGAGTATGTCCATCTCCCAGCTATGCTGAGGCTTGTGGAGGGTTACTGTGTTGGCATTTGCTTGTTCCACTGCACTGAGCCTCAGGATCTATCACTAGTTTGCTGAGGTGATCTTTTATGCTGGCTTGCTGGAGGAGTGCTTCCTGACCTGGACTGTTCCACCTTTTTACCTGAGTAAGAAAGACTTTTCTTGCCTATCTTCCAGTTTTCTTGGACTAAAAGATTGTTTTACTCCATCTTTTTTTCCCAAGGTATAATGGCTTTTAATAAGCTAAGGGAATTTGGCTTCAAATAAACAAATACTTCTAGTCCAACACAGAATTGTCACCATGACCCTAATGAATCTGTTCAATGTGGTTGTCATGGATGTCAGCATGATAGAAGATCATGATCAATAACAGAGGTCACATCTGCAATATTCTGTTTCTGCTCAGCCAGATATGAGCAACCCAAGCGATGTTTAGGGAATTTTTTCTAGACATTGTGGTGTAGTATAAAAGAATGCTGAATTTTGAGTTCAGAAACCTGAATTCAGCTCTCACCTTAAACATTAGCTGTGTGACTGTGGGGAAAATCACTTGACCTTTCTGAGTTTCCTCATCTGTAAAATGGGGTAATAATATCTGTACCTTCCTCATAAGGTTGTTGTGCTCTCTCAAGCCTTAAAGTGCTTCCATAAAGGTATTGCTATTGTTATTGTGGGCATCATGGACAGAGCGCACGCCTTGCGTTTAAGAAGCAGCTCAGATCTGACCTCAGACACTCACTAACTACGGACAATCCACTTAACTTGTGTCGCCCTCAGTTTGCTTCCCTGTAAAAGGGGATAATAATAATACCTACCTCCCAGAGCTGCCACAAGAATCAAGTGAGATAGCACATACAGTGCAAATCTTAAAGTGCTATAGGAATGTGGGTTGTTGTTATTGGCTATTTTTATTAAATGGGACTGAACCAAGACCAGGCTCCTGCTGATCAGGCTGTTACCTCTTCAAAGACTAATATATGAGGCTGTCATCTTGCATTGGGATTGGGAGGGAATAAGTATTTTTTAAATTAATTAATTAATTAATTTTTAATTGACTTGTTTGTTTACTTTTAGGTTACAAGATTCAGTTCCAGAGTCACTTGAGTTACATATTTTTCTCCCCTTCCTTCCCAGTCCCCACCCCCACCATGGTGGCATACAATCATGTATAGGATCTGCAAACTCCTTCACATTGTACAATAGCCTGGCTGTATAGGTGTTATAGCCAATGGAGTGAACAATGAGAAAAGAGAAACAAAAGCCAAACATTGAAAAGAATGATAGCATGCATTGCTTCAGTCTCCTTTTAAACTCTGATCTTTCTGGATCTTTCTCTGAATGTAGATATCTCCTTCCATCCTGAGACTTGCAGAGTTGTCTTTTAACTGTGCGATGCTGAGAAGCATCCAGTTTTTCAAAATTGGTTGTCACGCATATGATGTTATCTGTGACTGTGTACAAATTTTTCCTGGTTCTGCTCTTCTCACTCA
>CM053594.1:233869049-233889751 GCA_028646575.1 Pseudocheirus occidentalis | reverse complement strand
AGGGATGCTGGAAGCACACACTTCAGTAAAGGGACAGGGACAGGGTAGAGAACAGAACAAGGGTGTGGAGGGATAGGAAGGAGAGACAGATGATCACTGTCACAATATGTCCTCTATGAAGATGTCCTGTATAATCACACATCCACCGGCTATATTGAATTGATTGTCCTTCCTGTGGGTGTGGGGAACAAGGGAGGTATTGAAAGAATCTAGAATTTAAAGTTCTGCAACACCTGCAACTAGGAACTAAGATATACAGGGGCCGGGATAGGGAGACCCTCCATGCCCTACCAGAAAGTAAGAGAGCAGAGCAGGGGAGGGGCTTTACAGTGGGATTGCTGTTTTAGGGTTGGGCAGGGGAAAGATGGGAAGAAAATTTGTAATTCAAAAATGTCATGAAAATGAATGATGTAAACAAGAAAACAAATAAAAAAATTTTAAAAATGAAAAGGGCAAATATACCACTAAAGATGATGAAAGTAAAGCAATTGTAAGACCTTATTTGGACCAATTATATGCCAATAAATTTAACAATTTAAGTAAAATGGAACAATTTAAGTAAAATGGAATAATAAATTATCTAGATTATCAGAAAAGAAAATGCAATGTCTAAATAGATTTATTTTAGGAAAAGAAATTGAAAAGCTAACAAAAACAGTTCCTAAAATAAAAGATCAGGACCAGATGGATTCACAAGTGAACTTTATCAAACATTTAAAGATCAAGTAATTCCACTACTAAGTAAACCATTTGGAATAATAGTTTAAAAACACATCCTACAAATTCCTTTCATTAAACAAATATGATACTGACACCTAATCCAGTAAAATTAAAAGCAAAGAAAAAGTCAATTTAATTAGTGAATATGGGTGCAAATCTTCTAAATAAAATATTAAAAGATTACAACATTATATTACAAAGATTATACATTATCATCAAGCATGATTTGTGCCAGAAATGCAGGGATGATTTGACATAAGGAAAACTTTGAACATAATTATTTATATCAGTAAGAAATTTTTAATCATATGACTATACCAATGGATGCAGAAAGGGCTTTTGATAAATATAACACTCATTTCTATTAAAACAAAGTGAAAGTATAGGTATAAGTTTTGATTTTTTAAAAATTGATTAAAAAGTATTTACCTATTATCATTAGCAAACATTATTTATAATGGGGATAAGCTAGAAGTTTTCCCAGGAAGATCAAGTGTGAAATAAAGACTCCCAGTGTCACCAATATTATTCAATATTTTATTGGAAATCCTGGCAATAAGAATAATAGAAGGAAAAGAAATAGAAGAAATCAAAGTGAGGAATGAGATAATAAAACTATCATTTTGTGTATGCTATCTCCATCCAGAGAAAGAACTGATATTTCAAAGTCCCACAGATTCAACTAAAAACTTTGATGAAATAATTAATGATTTTAGAAAAATAGCAGAATATAAAGTAAATCTACATAAATCATCAGCATTTCTATATATCACTAATAAAACCATGCAAGAAGAGATCATAAAAGATATCCTACTTAAAATATCTCTAGACACTATAACACCTCAAAACTATCAATAGGCACATGAAAAAAATGCTCTAACATGACTGATTGCTGCTGCTAGGCTGTTTTCTATAATGTCTGACTGTAACATCATTTGGAGTTTACATAGTGAAGACACTGGAGTGGTTTGTCCTTTTCTTCTCCCCCTCATTTTACAGATGAAGAACTTAAGACAGTTAAGTGATTTGCCCAGGGTCAAAAATCTAGTAAGTGTCTGTATCAACAATACAGTATTCACAATGCTAACAATCTTACTTTAATCAATCAAACATATATCATTTACCTAGTGCAGGGGAAAAAGCACCCTAAATAAACTTCAGAAAATGCAAACAATACAAACAGAAGTTACGAGCAGAAATTACAAGCAGACAAAGAAACAGATCAGCAGACAGGCTTCCAACCATCTGACCATTACATCCATACCTATTCAGTTCCCAGAGAGGGAAGCACCAACATCTGGGTTTTTCAAAGTTGAGGGGGGTGGTGGTGGTGTAAATGGCTTCCCAGATTCCTCTGGCCAAATCGCACAGCTCTTCTCAAAGTGAGCCCCAAAGAAAAAACTCCTATCAGGGTGTATATAGCCTACTCCTGGATCAGAGAATGTCACTGCCCTCTTGATCCACTGCCCAATTATAAAGCAATAAGGCATGGACATTCCTGAAGAACAAACCTCCCACCACAGAGAGAGAGAGAGAGAGAGAGACAGAGAGACAGAGAGAGAGAGACAGAGAGAGACAGAGAGAGAGACAGAGAGAGAGAGAGACAGAGACAGAGAGAGAGAGAGAGAGAGAGAGAGAGAGAGAGAGAGAGAGAGAGAGAGAGAGAGAGCATTGTCTCCATGTGACCACATCCAGCCTATTAGGGGGCAGAGTATACTTTCAAATCTGGGAAAGTTCTCAGAGTCACTTAAGCATATCAAAGGGCCTATGGGCAGTGAAGATCTTCAGATTCCATAACAGTGTCTGAGTCTGGATTTGAACACAAAAATTCTTCCATGCTCCAAGCCCAGCACTGTATCCACTGTGCCACCAGCTGCCCATAGTATTGATTACAGAAATGCAAATTAAAACAACTCTGAGGTATCACTTCACACCCATCAAACTGACTAACTTGCTGGATGGAATTACAAAAATAGGGCCATTAATTCACTCTTGGTGAGGTTGTGAATTTGTCCAACTATTCTGGAAAGGAACTACATCCCAAGAGATATAAAACAGTATATATCTATTGACCTTGCAGAACTACTAGTTCTATATTCCAAAAAGTTCAAAGAATGGGTGAAAGGAGCCGTATGTGGACAAGAATTAAAAATTGAGTTGATGCCCATCAATTGGAGGATGGGTGAATAAGTTGTAGCATATGGTTGTGATGGAATACTATGTTGCTATAAAAAATAACAAGCAGAATGTTTTAAAAAAAAATCCTGGGCAGACTTGTGTGAACTCATTAAAACTGAAGTGAGCAGAAGCAAAAAAACATTATACATATTGACAGCAATACTGCAATGATGATCAGCTCTGATACACTTAACTATTTTGATCAATACAATAATCTTAAAGAATTCCAAAGTACCCAGGATGAAAAATACCATCCCTCTCTACAGAGAGCGCTGATAAATTCTTAGTTGAAAGAACACTATAGTTTTAACTTTTAATGTCTCTTGCTTTTTATTGTGTTTTCCCCCCCACAAAGCTAATACAGAAATAGGGTTTGTGTGATTTCACATATATAATTAATATAATGGCTGCCTTCTCATTAGGTGGGGGTGGGTCAGAATAGAGAGAAAATTTGGAACTCAAAAATTTAAGAAATAAATGCTAAGAATATGTAAAGAAAGAGATACAAAGTGAAAAAAGAAGAATTCCAATCATTGAAATAACCAGTGACTATTCTAGAACATCAGTATGCTACATATGCTACATCTATCCTAATAGAGACATTAAGAACTTCTTTTCCACTTTGATAGTCCATTTTGTTCCAATTGCATGCATTTTTAACATTCTTTCAACAGTACTTTTTAGATTTTGAGTTCCAAATTCTCTTCCTTCTTTCTTTGAGAAGACAAGCAATCCTATACAGGTTATACATATGTCGTCACACAAAATATATTTACATATTCATCGTTTTGAAAGCAAACAGACAAAAACAATAAAAATAAAGAAAGTTTAAAGATGTATATTTCACTCTGCATTAAAACTCCATCAATTTTATCTCTGAATGTGGATAGTATTTTTTTTGTCATAAATCCTTTGGTCTTTATCACAAGTCCTTAGGTCATTGTATTACTGAGTATATATTAGTCATTCACAGATAATCATCAAACAAAATTGTTGGTCTGCAAAATAGCCGTTGAGAATTATCAAAGCATTCAAAGGTATAGATGACAGCTCCTTAATGACAGTATAAGAGATGGTCCCAGCACACAGAAGGACTGGGTTGGAGAGGGAAGAGAGAAACAGACAGGATCATAGCATTTCTTCTGTTCCTCCAGACTTCTCTTTATAGAAGAAGTCTACTGGACTCATCATCAAAGGTCTGTTCCAACAAATTTCTTACCTCTTTCTATTAACAGAATCAGCAACATTAGTGTCCTGGCTGGGAAGAGAAAAGGAAAAGAGAATAAGGATTCCTATAGCACCTACTAGTTACCAGGCTCTGTCCTCACTACAAACATTTGATTCTCACAACAAATATGTGAGGTGGGTGCTGGTATTATCCACATTTGATCAAACTGAGTTAAACAGAGGTTAAGGGACCTGCCCAGAGTTACACAGCTAGTGTCTGAGGTTCGAATTATGTTTTCCTGACTCTGCTCCCAGTTCTCTATTTACTGTACCACCTAGTTTCCTGAAGAGATGGGATGTTGGAAAAGATTTGGAGTTTCAGAAAATGATAATGCAGTATCCAAATACTCAGGATAAATTCATAATAACTCACTATGCTTCATAAATTGAGAAAATTCAGTTTCAGTTTCTTTATTGGCAGAAACTAACATTATGAATGTTGTCATGGTGGTTGTTTTTGTTCAGTCATTTAGTTGTATCCAGTTCTTCATGACCCTGTGGATCATACTATCCATGGGATTTTTTTGGCAACAATATTGCAGTGGTTTGCCATTTGCTTCTCCAGCAGATTAAGGCAAACAGAGATTAAGTGACATGTCCAGGGTAACAACTGGTAAGTATCTAAGCACAGATTTAAATCGAAGTCTTCTTGACACCAGGCCCAATTTTCTATCCACTGAGCCATTTAGTTGCCTCCTAATATTGCGACTACATATCTAAATGCTATAGCTACCCCCTTCTTGTATACATTTTGTGTCCAATTACATACATGTGATTCTCTTTAGCATTCCTATAACATTCCAAAGGGAAAAAAAAACTGCCCGTGGACATTACTGTTCTATGTGTCTCTTTAATCACATTAGAATGCAAGTTCCTTGGGGTAAGAAATTGTTTCCTTCTTATATCTGTACCCTTAACCCTAGTATATTGCTCTTTATGTTAATAAATGCTTTTTTGATTCACTCATTTTTCCATTCTTTTCATGTATTATATTATATAACCAGAAAACTTTATACATTTTCTTTATCCAAAGTTTCTAATATTTCAAATTATGCTAATTCACTCTTTATCTTCCTTTCTTGTTGAATTCACTTCAAGTGGTTCTTGCCTGCTTTTAGGATGTGCTGAAATACTGATTTAAAGGACATGGGCACAATTTCATTTTATTTCTCATGGACATTTTATCTTATCAGCTAAAGATGAACATGTTCCTGTCTCTTTGTAATCTGTTTATTTATTTGGGAACTGAATATTCTCTAGAAAATTTCAAAGACCTCTAAGATATTCTGAAAACTACATGTTTCTTTGGCATCTTCAATTTAGATGATATGAAGCTAAGCTCTAATCAAATGCCTCCCTAGTTAACTTTTGTTTCAGTGAACTGAAAAGCTGCCACATATATAGCAGAGGTTCAAAAATGTTTTGTTGAATTATGTGACATAGTAGAAAGAAAACCAGCTATTAACAACAGGAGATCTGTGTTGTATTTGGGGGTCAGAATTGGGAGAAGATATTAAAAGGATCATGTGATAGTAAACCCAGAAGAGAAATAAACCCTTTCCCTGTGTTATACCTATCTTTGTCAGGCTGTTTCTCAACTCTCTAAGCTTTAGTACCCTGTGTGCCAAAGTATTTGTACTTGCTATGCCAACCAGTTGTCAAGTAACCATTTAGAGATAAATACAAGTTGAAATTATCTCACAGGATTTTTTAAAAAAATATAATTTAGACTCCAAATCTAATTCTCAATTCAATCTACCTTTTCAAGTATGTGTGGTAGGTTTTGAAAATGGGGGTTTGCATTTCTACTTCTTGGCTGATGTGGTCCTTTATGACCTCAAAGTCAGTCAGAATTGGAAGTTAAGATTATAGATTCAGAGCCAAAAGGAACCTCAGAGGTAGTCTAGTCCAACACCCCCATTTTACAGATGAGGAAACTGATACCCAAAAAGAAGTCACCAAGTTTACTGAAGCTCACATAATCATAGAACCAGAGCTAGAAAGAATTTAACAGGTCATCTAGTCCACATCCTTCATTTTATAGATGAAGAAGCTAAAAGTCAAAGAGATTAAATTACATGTCCAAACTTACAGAGAAAGTAAGTGACAGTTAAACTGTGGTTTAACCATAGGTCCTTTGAACATCTCCGACCAATTCTATTTCATTGTCTCCTCAGTGTTGCATACCTAAAAAAGATATGAAAAACATTCTATAAAAATATCATGATCAGGAAAATTCTAACCCATTTATGTAAAACTGTAAAAAAAATATTTTCTTTAAAATATTATTTTGAAGTATATGGAACAAGTATTATTTTCCCCATTTGCAGATAAGGAAATCAATATTCAGAATGATCCAATAACTGTCTCAGTCACATAACTAAGAAATCTAAAATTTAGCATTTAAATTCAGCTTTTCTGACTCAAGGTCCAGTGTTCTTTCCTTTGTACCACGAAGCCTCAGGTGTTAGTATTGTATTCAAATGAACAACAGTCAGTCCCATGGTGAAATCTTATTTGGTGTCTCCTATATTACCAAGTACAATGTTTTGCCCACAGTAGGCACTTTAGAATTGCATTTTAAACTGAATATGTTGCCTAGCTGAGGAGTCACCAAATCATAAACTGAGCTATTTGTTTCCAACAAACCTAAAAATGTAGAATTTGACAGTGCCCTTATTTGTCTAAGTCATAAAAGTCACAATATTTACCACCATATACAGTGGAGTTGTATAAAATTATGGAATAAAAACCCAGTTGTGTAAAGAAAGCCCATTAAAATGGAAAACAATAAAATATTTAATCCCCTGAAAACTTGCTATGTCAGACTTTCTTTTCAGGATGTTCAGGATTTGACAAAACTTTGCTCAAGTCAAAAAGATTAGTCTGCTTTATTATTTTTATATACTTAAAGAATATATGCATTGAGTAGCTCTTTCCTGTAAATACAACATATGAGGGGATTAGTTCCATAGTAAACTATGATACTTAAGGCTTCAGTACTTACAGTCATATTAATCCATTCCACCTAGATACTAAGCCAATATTATAAAGATTTTAAAATAGTTATCCTCACTTTAATTTGCCTCCTAAGGCTGTAAACATCAGCACTGATAACTTCTGCTATAGATGAGATATCATTTCTCCCTTCCCTCAAGTTTCTGTTCTCACAGTCCTAAAATCCCATCAGTTATCTCACTCTTGTATGCAATAAACCACAAGAGAAATTTGGTACAAGATCCTGAATGATTCATCATGCCATTTCTGGAAAAAAGATTCCAAACATGTATCTCTTACCAGTGGATCATGATAACATGCATATTCTTATTTTTGTTCTTTTACAAAATTTTTCTATAAAAGAGAATAAGAAAATTTTGAAATATTGTCATTATGCTAATCAGGATAAGTTACATCATTTTGCTGTGGAATAATAAAAAATTGCTAAAATATCTATTTGCTTGAAAACTAGAGATTCAGTCAGATAAACCCTCAAGGTTCCTTTCATCCCTAAAATCTATGATGCTATGGCTCCCATGAGCTCTCACTAGTGGTTGAGGAAAATTGAACCTGGGGGGGGGGGTGTTTGTGTGTTTGTGTGTGTGTGTGTGTCTGTGTGTGTGTGTGAGAGAGAGAGAGAGAGAGACAGAGACAGAGACAGAGACAGAGAGGATAGATGCAATATATGTGAGAGCTGGTAGAGGTGTAACATATCCCCACCCTACCTTGTACATGGGCAATGATACAAGTAATTCTAGATCCACATAGAAGTGCCAGACATGAAACAAAAATATGAGTGTGGTCCAGTGGATACATGCTTGAGACTAGTGAGAGGGTATTTATTTCCTCAAAGATTCTCTGAATCTGTCTCCTTTACTTACATTATGGGGTGCAAAGGTACTCACAGAAAATATAAATTAGGTAGATAGATAGATAGATAGATAGATACACACAGATACATACATACATACATACATACAGAGAAAGAAAGGATAAGATAGGTAGATATAGACCTACAAATTTGGATGTATAATATATATTCATGACTTCATATTTTCCTATAAGCCATTCCAGAGACCTTGAGAATACCAAGAAGAAGGAAACAAGAGCTGCCTAAGTTAATTTATGTGAATGACTGTTGTCAGCTGTTAATAATTCCTGGGTGACTGAGTAGGCATGATCATTGAGACCAATGAAAGCATGAAGTGCCTACACCAATCTTGGGAGGGAGGGGGACAGAAAGAGAGAGAGAAAGAGAGAGAGAGAGAGAGAGAGAGAGAGAGAGAGAGAGAGAGAGAGAGAGAGAGAGAGAGAGAATGGAGTATCTAGATCTAGGACTGTGGCTCTGAAAGGGGATACATTTAATTTGGGAGAAAAAGTGTAAGAAACAGAATAAATCAAGTGACAACATTATGAGTTTCTGCAGATTAGAAGCGGTATCAAAGTAAATTCAAGTCTAGTAAGTAGTTAACCTTGAAACCTGAGGAACAATTCTTTTGACTCAGACCAGCAGGGAATGAACCTGCCAGTCAAGACGAGCCACAAACAAAGGAGTAATTCTTTATGCCATGCCCACAAGTAAAATTGATTAGGACTCTGGGAAAGGAGCAAAGGATCCCCCAGTCAAGGAAAACCCCCAACTATGGGTTGTAATAATAACAATAATACATAGTATTTATATAACACTTTCCATGCACCAGGTACTGCGTTAACAATGTCATAGATATAGACTAATTTGATCCATACAATAACCCTGAGAGCTAGGTTCTATTACTATCCTCATTTTACAGCTGAGAGAACTGAGTCAACAGAGGTTTGAATAATTTGGACGTCACAGAGCTAGGAAGTATCTGAAGCTGAATTTGAACTCGGGTCTTCCCAGTTCTAGGCCCAATGTTCTATATACTGCAACCACCTAGCTGCCATAGTTTGGGAGGATAAAGTTTTGCAAAACCATTTGACATTTGAGTCTATCAGTTTCCTCAAGGTCAAGAGGATATATGTGTGTGCTCATGTTTCTTTTTTTTTTCCTTGGGGGGGGTGATTTTTTTTTTACTTTGGTCCTTGCTTTACTTTTTTAGTAAATCATTATAAAAGGTAAATTGTGCTAATAAATTCATTTATATTAGGGAGGGTTAAATGGTTGATTGATTTGGGAGGAATACATCAGATGGTGATTCATGAGTAATAATACTAGAAAATCCTCCAGCCCTTCAGGGTTATTTCTAGAATCCTTAAAGAAGTATACTTTGAAAACTCCACTTGCTAGACCAAAGATGAGATTGTAAAGTGAACCCACAGACTGTGTGTTACATGTCCTAGGGAGTTTAATACATAAGTCTGGATTTGAGAGAGCTCAGGATTAAAGACCTTCAGGTTAAGTCTTCTAAAGTCTGTCATCCAACTTTCACAGAGAGCGTAAGGGTTCTGGGTATTGATACTCTCCCACAATGCAATATAAGTTTAAGAGAGTGATGATGAGTGAATTGGATCAGATTTTAAAGATCTGAATACACATTTCTCTGTTCTGTAGAGTCTCAGCACAGAAAATGGTGGGGGCAAGAAAAGGGATGCAATTAGAAGGTGCAAGTCAACACAGAGATGAGGATTTGAGTAAAATCAGTAGCAATATCATGACCATGGAAGCCAGCAATGGCAGGAAGTGAGAGTCGTGGCAGCTTTTACTTCTAAGGCTCTGGAAAGAGAGATTAAAGTAAACTTTCCTCCTCTTAATTCCAGAGGCCATTTTGCTTTGATCCTACCAGACCAAGAGAGTACTTTTGTTTCCCAAGGAATAAGCCTTTATTTCAAAGACTAAAAATAGAGATACACACACAAGTCAATAAGTCCCTCATGTAATTAATTTTAAGTACCTAATAAGAGGATCATGCAGATAAAAAGGAGTATGAAACATTCTCTTTCCCATGAAGTTTTTGTCGATTGAGGAAAATAACACCTGAAAACAGTCAAAACAGGTTTTTAAGTCTTGCACACAAAGTTGCACAATGTCTGATAGACAGTAGGGATTCATTTAATGTCTGTTAAATTGAAATGACTTGAAATCAACTGGAAGAGCTGAGAGAAGAGTGAGGGAGATAAAAGTGATTTGAATATTTGGGTGGTTACTTGGTAGAACTTGAGTTTCCTCCTGAAGGATAAACATGGATAAGGTTGGTAGGGAAGAGAAAAAAAATATTGTTGTTTGTTTTAATGTGTAATAGGCTCACAAAATAAGAGAGATAAAAGTATCTCTGTAGCCATCTAATACAATGCACCCCTAAAAAAGGATTCCCCATCATAGCATGCCTGGAAAATATTTATTCATTCTCTGCTTTAAAAAAAAATCACTGAGTGGGAACACACCATATCCAGAGGAAGCCCATTATCCTTTGAGGTAGTATCCTCATCCCCTAGGTTTGTCATTTCACTCACTTCCTGAGATGCAAACTTCCCTAATTGCCCAATAGATTCTAATATGGGATTTCTTACATTTTTACAATAAAATATTGGGCTGTTTCTTATCACAAGAAGGACACGAAGAAAATAACATTTTAGGAAGACTATTTTGACATGGAGAATTAATTGAATTGTAAGTCTTATGTTCTTTTAAAGATTTTTGGAAATAATTTTTTACAAATAGTTTTTTTGTAACTACACTTAAAGATAGTTTTCAACATTCATTTTTATAAGATTTTGAGTTCCCAAAAGAGCAATCAATCTGATATGGATTGTACATATAAATAATTTTAAACATATTTCCACATTAATCATGATGTAAAAGAATAATCAGAACAAAAGAGGAAAATCATGAGAAAGAAAAAACAATGAAAATAGTATCCTTTGACTTGCATTTCAATTCCACTTCCCCTTGAAAGTGGAATATCAACTATCATAGTTGATGATCATTCAGTGTTGTTATTATTGTGTACAATGCTCTCCTGCATCTGCTCACTTCATTCAACCTCAGTTCAGGTAAGCCTTTCCAGGCTTTGCTCATCATTTTTTATAGCACAATAGCATTCCATTATATTCATATACCAAAACTTGTTCAGCTATTCCCTAAATGATGGACATTCTCTCATTTTCCACTTCTTTGCCACCATTGTACGTATGAGTCCTTTTTCATTTTTTATCATCTCTTTGGGATACAGACCTAGCAATGGTAGGTAGATCAGAGAGTATACACAGTTTGGTTGTGCTTTGGGGATAGTTTCAAATTACTCTCCAGAATGATTACATCAGTTCACAACTCTACCAAGAGTGTATTAGAGTGCCAATTTTCACACATCTTTTCCAACATTTATTATTTTCCTTTTCTCTCATATTAACCAATCTGATAGGTGTGAAGTCATGCCTTAGAATTATTTTTATTTTCATTTCTCTAATAGTGGTCTAGTACATTTTATATGTCTATAGATAGCTTTAATTTCTTCATCTGAAAAATTGTTTCCATCCTTTGAACCTTTATCAGTTGGGGAGCTTCATTTGGGTTTAAAGTCATCCTGTCTTATTTTCTCTGGTCACAAGTAGAAATATTATACTATTGATCCATTTACTGTCATTGTAAGCAAAAATGAACTTCTTTAGTGACTAGAAGGAAAAGATGTTTTTTACTTACTAAATTTTGTGGGGCAGGTAGGAATGGAAGGTACTGAAATTGTGCCCCTGAATGAATGAGAATCAATCTATGGAATATGATCACTACTAATTAAGAAGGAAGTAGCCAATGGAGTATAAATGGCAGGTTCATTTTTTAAGAGAATGGAGAATTTGATTTTGAATCTTAAGAGAAAGGATTTTTTGTGAACTATATGACATACTGGAGAAAATATTGAGACAGTGCCTAATCAGAATTCAAAGACAGTCATTCTAATAGAAAAAGAAGCTAAGAAAATTAAAGCTGTTCTTTTGCTACCAAATGGTAGTGCAACTAAATGATTAATATTCACCCAAGCAATATGGAAAAAGTCCATTGGAATAAAATTCTACCTTCCAAATTCCAATGGCTTATTATATCAAAGAATTCATTATTTTGCTTTTACAAGAACAGTTCACATTTATATGCATAGGTCTTTAATATTCTGCCAGCGCTTCCTTTATAACAATTCTATGACAAAGGGAGTTCAGGTATTATCTTTATATTACAGATAAAGAAAATGAAGATCAAAGAGGACAACTTGTCCAAGGTCATTAAGTGTTGCATGCAGGAATCAAACTAAAGTCTTCAGATTCTAGGACCAGAATTCTCTTACTATGTGATCAGTCTGTGTGTGTGTATGTGTGTCTATAAGAGACATGTATCTGTGAGTTATATAAGCTTTAAGGTAAATAACTCTAATAGTTCATCTTTGTTAGTCAAAGCCTCATTATATTTCTCTGTTTTCATTTTAACAATGCTCTGCTTTACAAAATATGCCATCTGAACATCTGTGACATGCAGCTCCATCAGTGCCCTAACTACCTAATCACAGGCACAGCTGAACACAGCAGACATTTGTCACATTGATTCAGGATCAGTACAAGTTACTTGCT
Source organism: Pseudocheirus occidentalis (assembly GCA_028646575.1). Classification (NCBI taxonomy): domain Eukaryota; kingdom Metazoa; phylum Chordata; class Mammalia; order Diprotodontia; family Pseudocheiridae; genus Pseudocheirus; species Pseudocheirus occidentalis. The sequence goes on along the minus strand of CM053594.1, from coordinate 233,877,097 downwards.
GTTCGTGTCATAATGAGATTTTAGGATAAGCCAGCCAAGTTAAAAAACTTGGGCCTTTTTTTAACTCAGGAGGTCATTGTTATTACTGTGCTGGATGAAGTTAGTAGTTAAATGATTAAAATCTTGCTATACTCCAGCCAAAAGATCTGAGAAAATAGAAAGCTTTCTTTTTTTTTAATTCCTGAGTTCTATTGACAGAGGAGTCAATGTGCCTTTTTTTCCCTCTAATGTTCTCACCATGTAATTTCATACCTTAACTGTACTGGAACAGTCTGAAGCAATTTCAGTAAAACCATTTTCTGAGATCTTTAAAGATATTATTTGAATGTTTTGTTGTTGATATTGTTGTCATTGTGTATGAAGTATGTGTGAATGTTTTTTAATCAAAAGATATCTATGACTTATTAAGGTTTTACATCCATCAATATCTAAAACCAGATCTTGGAGAAAAGGGAAAAAAAGAATATGAATGGATGGAAGCATTTTTAAAAGAGGCTAGGCTCACCAATAAACCCTATTTTAAAACACCTATGATGTTTTATGCATATTCTTTCTGTATATTCAGATCAAACACTTCTCCATGTTTAATTATTAACACCTTATGATCAACCCACTAGTAATGACAGCTGATCTTAATTTAGCTGGATTAGCCCTCAGACCAATGATATATAGTATATTACTGGACCTTCAGTCAAAACCTATATACATCAGTAGGATTTGTCAGGGATTGTGCTCTGTGGGCTAGAGTCTTCAAGAACTCAGGATCAGATCCAAATGAAAAAGAGGCATCCAATTAGGATCTTGCTGGAAGATCTACAATTCTGTACTCATAAAGTGGTTTAATTGTTCCATTATGATTGATCTGAGTTATGCATTGTCAGAACTAGATGGTGATTATTTTGCTATACCCAAATTTAAACTAATTTAGACGAAATTGTTATATTAGGGAAAGCACTGGAACTGGCCTCAGAGGACATTAATTTAGAACCTGGTTCTGACTATTTGAGTGACCTTGGGTGAATCAAATATCCTCTCTGGACTGTTTCTACATTTGTAAAAATAGGGGGAATGAACCAAACAATAATTTAGAATCACAGAATCATTGCTCTAGAGCTAGATATCTAAGTATATTAAGCCCTAGTCTCTCTCCTAAGACTAAATCTCTGCATTACCAACTGCTTACTAAACATTTAAAATTTGGTATCTCATAGGTATCTCAGACTCAACACGTCTTGCTCATGATAATCTCATCAAAAGTCATCACTCTTCCAAATTTACTTATTTCAATCAAAGACACCCAAAGACACCCTTACTTATTTCAATCAAAGTTCACAGCCACTTGTAAGTCTTAACCCAATATCCAATTAGTTGAATCCTGTCACCTCCACAACATATCATTCATCATCTGATTCATGTTCAAAAGATATGAACAGAGCTTTCAGAGAAAGAAATTCAAGCAATAAGCTATCATGTAAAATGCTCCAAATAACTAATAATTAGAGAAATGCAAATTAAAGTAAATGTTATGTTCCACCTCATACCTAGTAGATTGGCATTTCTGGCAAAAAATAAAATAAAGTGGAGAATGGAGCCAAGATAGTGGCATAGAAGCAAGAAAACTCTCTGGCTCCCCCATAACCACATCAAATACCAATAAAATATGACTCTAAACAAATTTTAGAGCTACAGAACCCACAAAGGGAAAGAAAGAATCAAATCCCCTGCTGAAGACAGCCTGGCAGGAATACAGGAAGGGTTCATCTCAGCAGACTGGTATCTGAAACCAGACCCACATGAGCCCCCAGTTTTAGCCCCAGGGTGGCCCCAAAACAGCAGCTACAGCAGACTTTGGGAGAGTGGATCACCAGCAGCAGTCGATATTTCCAGAATTATCAACCCTTAAGTGCCAAAGAAAAAACGGTCAGTGTAGAACTCTCATGGATTTTTTTTTGGGGGGAAGACAGAGGAGTGGGTCAAGCTCTGGCCTCCAGAGGTAGAAGTGGTGGAGGTGTAGCAGCCACTTCCACATGGCTGCTTCAGAGCTCCTGGCATGCAGATAATAGGTGGGCCAAGTGAACATTTAGAGGGTAATTGCTCTTGCTTTAACTTGCCTGAATCTGGATTGCAGTCTTGGGTGGTTGTCCTGAAGTGTGTGACAATTGAGCAAGATTGTAGGGGCTACAAAGATGTCACACTCCTAATAGTTCCAGCAGATGCAAAAACCCCAGCAATTTGGGACAAAGCTCTCACCTCTGGAAGCAGAGAGTTCTACTGTGGCAAAGAGTTCAAAAGACAAATAATTAAGAGGCAACATGAGCAAAGAAAAGGAGCCAAAGTAAGCACAGCAATCCAACTTTAGATTCCTTTTGATCCAACAAGGATCAAAGCATGGAATGGGAGGAAGACAAAGATGTCATAATTCTTTTACCTAAAGCTTCCAAGAAAAATATGAACTTGTTATAGACCGTGGAGGAGCTTAAGAAGGATTTTGAAAATCAAGTAAGAGAACTGGAGGAAAAATTGGGAAGAGAAATGAGAATGATGCAAGAAAATCATGAAAAGAGAGTCAACAACATGACTGAAGAAAACAACACCTTAAAAAAAATTAACTCCAATGGCAATAGAGTTCCAAAAAGCCAATGAAGAGAAAAATGACTTAAAAAGACAAATTTGCCAGATGGAAAAAGAATTTCAAAAGCTCCTTGAAGAGAATAATTCCTTCAGAATTAGATTGGAGCAAGTAGAAGCTAATTACTTTATGAGAAATCAAGATACTATTAAACAGATCCAAACAAATGAAAAAAGAGAAGGAAATGTGAAATATCTCATTGGAAAAAAAACACTGACCTGGAAAATAGATCCAGGAGAGATAATTTAAAAATTATTGGACTATCTGAAAGCCATGATAAAAATAGCCTATAAATCATCTTTCAAGAAATTCACAAGGAAAACTGACTTGATATTTTATAACCAGAAGGCAAAATAGAACATGAAAGAATTTGCCAATGACCTCTTAAAAAAGATTCCCCACACAACCAAAAAAAAAACTACTAGGAACATTATAGCCAGGTTCCAGGTTTCCCAGCTCAAGGACAAAATATTACAAGCGGCCAAAAAGAAACAATTTTAATATTGTGAAAAAACAATCAGTATAACACAAGATCTATCAGCTTATACATTAAGGCATTGAAGGGCTTTGGAATGTGATATTCTGGAGGTCAAAGGAACTACGATTAAAACTAAGAATCACCTACCAAGAAAAACTGAGTATAATGTGTCAGGAGAAAATATGACCATTCAATGAAGTAGAGGACTTTCCAGAATTCTTGATGGAAAAATCAGAGTTGAATAGAAAATCTGACACTCAAACACAAGAAGCAAGAAAAGCCTGAGAAAGTAAACAGGGAAAAGAAATCATAAGGAACTAAACAAAGTTGAACTATTTACATACCTACGTGGAAAAATTTTAATTGTGACTTATGAAATTTTTCTCAGTATGAAGATAGTTGAAGGGAATATAAATGTATGTATATATACATACACATATGTGTATGTATGTAAATGTGTGTGTACATATATATGTCTATATAGGAGGGTATATGTGTGCATGAATACATATGTGAATGTATGTATATATATGTGTACAGGTATAAATATAGGGCAAAGGGTCAATTGAATAGGAAGGCATGATATTTAAAAGCTGAAATTGAGAGGTGAGAGAGGAATATAATGAGAGGAAATGGGGAAAGATGTAATGGGGTAAATTATCTCATATAGAAGAGGTAAGCAATAACTTTTACAATGGAGGGGAAGATCTGGAAGGCAAAGGGGAATGGGTCAACCCTACTCTCATTTAATTTGGCTTGAAGAGGGAATGACATACACACTAAATTAGATATCTTGTCCTACAGGACAGTAGGGGGGAAAGGCATGACATAGGAGATGATGGAGGGGATGGCAGGAGAGGGGAGGGTAATTTGAAGCACATACTTTTGAAAAGGGTCAAGGTCAAAGTAGAGAATAGAACAAGTGGGGGTTGGGATAGGATGGAGGGAAATATAGTCAGTCATTCACAATATATCCACTATGGAAATGTTGTGCATAACTACACATGTACAACCTATATTGGATTGCTTATCTTCCCAGTAAGGGTGGTTGATGAGGGAAGAAGGGAAAGAATCTGGAATTCAAAGTTTAAATCAAATGTTTAAAAATTATTATTATTATTATTATTATTTTATATGCATCTAGGAAATAAGAAATACAGGCCCTGGGGTATGGAGATCCATCTTGCCCTGCCAGAAAGTGGGAAGAAGGATGGGGGAGGAGAGAGGAGAGAGCAGATTGGGGGAGGGGATATACAGTGGGATCACTGTTTTGGGGTGGTAGGTAGGGGAAAGATGGGGATAAAATTTGTAACTCAAAATCTTGTGGAAATGAATGATGTAAACTAAAAATAAACATAAAATTTAATTTAAAAATAAAATAAAATGACAAATACTGGAGGGTCTGTGGGAAAACAGGCAAATTAATGCACTTTGTAGAGCTATTAACTGTTATAGTCATCCCGCATAGCAATATGACACTGTGCCCCAAATCAGTAAACCAGAACACCATTTTGCCCAGAGGAATCACTAATAGACATTTGACAAATATACCAAATAAAGAGAGAAAATAACCCGCATTAAAAAAATACTTGAGAAAATTACACCTTGAAAATTAGAATTGGACAAGGTGAAGCCACTGAATTTATAAGAGATCAAGAAATAATTAAATAAAATGTGAAGAATTTTAAAGAGAAAGAGAAACCTGAAAAACCCCAAATCATTTGGGGAACAGATCAAGAAAACATAAGGATAATTGAACTACTTGAAAACTAAAAAGAATCATGATACAATAATAAAAGAAATAATTCAACAAAATTATCCTGAACCATTAGAACAAGGGGGAAAGTAGAAATAGAAAAATCCATTGAATATCACTTGAAAGAATTCTTATGAGGAAAATTCATAGGAATATTATAGTCAGATTCCAAAACCCCCAGCTAAAGGACAAAGTATTAAAAGCAACAAGAAAAAAATAAATTTAAATATGATGGCACCACAATTAATATTACACAAGACTTAGCCACAGAGACACTAAAAAACTACAGATTCTATACTGAAGAGTAAAATAACTGGGAATCAGGCTAAAAATGTCATACTCAGCAAAGTTAAGCATAATCCTGAATGGGAAAAAATAGACATTTGATCAATTGTCAGACTTTCAAGACTTTGTTACAAAACAAACATTTGAACTTAATAGAAGATTTAACATACAAGAGCCAAGAGAAATATAAGGTACAAACCATACACTAATAACAAGGGATCCATAAGGATAGGCCATTAGCTTTTTTTATATATAATACATGTATATATACATATATATGTATATATATATGGTAAAAAAGAGTAATTTATTTTATGGTAAAAAGAGTATTTATTTTATACAAATGAGATGCAAGAGGGAGAACGGATACAGAAGAATTAGATGGGGGAAGGCTGGTAGTTTTAATCTGCTTTTTATCAGGATGGGTTTAAGAGGGAATGATACATATATATTCAGAAGAGTAAATAAAAAGTCTTCCAAATTCAGAAGAAATAAATCAATAAAGGGATAGGGAGCAGAGAGATGACAAGGGAAGGATCTCTAAAAGGGAGGGTGAGGGAATAGCTTAAAAGGAGGTATAGAAGAGTACTTAGATCAATGTGAATGGGACCATAAGGGAGAGATCTCTAGAGGGGAGGATGAGGGAATACGTAATAGTGGGCTACAGAAAGGCATTTAGATTTATAGAAATAGGGGCAGGGGAGGGATCCTTGGAAGGAGGAGGCTAATAGGAGAGCAAGATAGCAAGTAGAAAGAAAGCAGAGGAGACAGAAAGCATAGCAAACAAAAGATATGTGCAAACATAAAAACAAAGATCAGAAGTAGAATTTGTTAAGGATAACATATGTCTATATATTTGTTTATGCATGTATATGTATGTATGTATCTATATTTATATAGTACTATATCCACACTTAATTGTAGCCTGGTTATGGGTGGGGGGATAAGGCAGGAAGAGTAAAAAAAAAAAACAAAGTAAGAAGTGCACAGTAGAGAACAAAAGAAAAATTACAAGGAAGCAAAGAAAAGGACAATCTCAACATAACACATAGTATTTATCTTACAGGCTTTCTTGAGATGAAAATATATTGTTACATATTTTGAATCCTCTTACATTCTGTTTGTAGATGATACATTTTTTTCCTTTTCTTGCTTAGCATTTGTTTCAATATTTAAGTTTATGAGTTTTTTCTCAAAATGAATTCTCAAAAGGCACAACAATCAAAAGGGCAGGATAAAACAATTTTCCAGTCGAAGAAAACTTAGAAAATTGGCAGGAAAAGTCTGTCTCACTGGAGTGAGAGTGGAATACAGTCCACTACATGTCAAAAGAGGAGAGGACAAACACAGCAGGCTTTTGTAGTCAATGGCAGTGGTAAATGAATCTACATTGGAAGTTTTGGAAGCTATCAGTCCACAGATGGTAAGGGCATCAACAACTGGTCAGAAGGAGATTACAGGGAACTCTTTGTTGGCACTGGGTGTAGGACTATCTTGCATTACCTACAAGCACTTCTGGGCCAAAGTTCCAGGGCAAAGAGGAGAAACATTAGCACACTAGAGTCTGAGGTCAGGGGTAAAAGGGACCTGGTCACAATTCCAGGGCAGAAAAATGTACTTGTTGTTACTCACAGACCAGAGCACAGGCCATGAGAGCAGTGACCACACTTCTCTTTATATCATGCATTCCTTGGATGAACTAAAAACCTACAGACCTCCAGAACTACCTCTGAAAATAGCAGCATGGAAAATCTGAAGCATGGGAGAATGGCCACTCTAGCTAGGAGCAGAGCCCTAGCTTTATAATTTAAAAGTCAAGAAAAAGGCCAGGAGCCAAGATGTCAGAGCAAGCAGTAAATTTCCATAACTGTCTAATATTCATCTTGAAACAAAAATAAAATATCTCCCCCAAACAAATCCTGGAATAGCATAACTATCAAAAAGATGGAGTAAAGGTTTTAGGAGCCAAGATGGCGGCGCAGAAGCAGCAAGGATCAGCAGCTCCTGCACAGCCACCTTAAATACACATAAAACAACAAATTTTGCGGCCCCAAAATCCACGGAACTGCAGAAAACATGTCTCCTGCTGAAGGCAGTTCGGCAGGAGGGACTCATTGCAGCTGGCCATCCCAGTCCCAAAAAATGAGGCCTGACCCCAGGGCAGTGGGGAGAAGCCACAGCCACAGCCAGAGCCATTCTAGTGCTAAAGGCTAAAAAGTGAATCTGAACAAATTCAAGAAAGACAGAACCCAGGGAGAGACTGAGCGAGGTGGATTCCCAGCCCAGGAAAGTCCCTGCTTAGGTTGGGGTAAGAAGAACACTGAGCTCAAGGACACTGCACCAGTGTGGAGGAGAGAGGAGAGAAGAGCAGACTGAGAGAAAAAGCTCTAGCTAGGCATCCAGCAGACTCACCCAGCCTGAGAGGTTTCCAGCCAGCTCACCAGAGGACAGAGGACCATCAAACTGGGTAGGAAAAAACTCGGGTGCCATAGCAGGGACAGCAAGTTCTGTGGGGACAATCTGGATCTTTAAACTTAAACACCCATACTGCCAGAAGCCAAGATGGAGGAATAAAGTTTAGTGGCTCCTCTAAATCCCTCCTAGACCAAGAAAAGTCTGGAATTGAATTAACCCTTTGCACTCTGCTGTCCCCTCTCAGGGGACATCGGAATTCTAGCATATCACTCGGATGTCCCCTCTCAAGCACTAAAACACTTGCATACAGAAAGAATAATACTACGCTTCTTGCGTGGAAAGATAAAAGAATTATTACCATGCTCACCAATTATTATAACACAAACCTACAATCTACCCAGAGAACATTACATGGTGGACATATCATAACAGTCAGTAAGCCTGAAATGGTGTCAGAATATACGGCAAATATGGGTGGTGTGGAT
>CM053594.1:233846113-233868549 GCA_028646575.1 Pseudocheirus occidentalis | reverse complement strand
CCACCTCCATGCCTGCACGATGAGCCCCTCCTGCCTAGTTGCCTTTCTTTAATCCCTATTTTTCACACCTTTCTCTAATTAATCCCTGTTTTTCACACTTTGGTAGATGTAGAGATGCTGGAGGCTGTAGATCTTCTCTCTTGTAGACTGTCTGAGGCTCAGCTCAGTTCCTTTCTACCACCCCAGGGCCTGGCCATTGTTTCGGTTTCAGGCTGGGCTGGCCATGGCTCCCATCCTGCCGTGATGATCCCCTGCTGCCGAGCTGCCTTCCGTGAGAGATCTGTTTTCTCTATTTTTTGAGTCTGAGAGTCCTAGACTTTGTCCAGAGTCATATTTTTATGGGTGTTTAGGGTGGTGATGTGGGAGCTGTGGGACCTTGCTGCTTCCATGCTGCCATCTTGGCTCTCAAGCTTTTTTCTTGTAACAACATATTATTGAATTCTGGCTTCTAATTCATCCTGCTATTCACTTCCATTTTATAGGTGTTTATCCCATTCACACTCACAATTATGACCACTAATTGTACATTTGTCTCCATCTTATTTTCTTATGTTTATGCTTTTTTTCCCCTATTACCTTGTCCCTCCTCAGAAGTCTGTCTTGCTTTTGACTACTACCTCCCTCAACCCTCTCCTTTTTATTATCACCCTCTTTCTCCTATCCTATTGTCCTCTTGCTTGCCTGTTTGGCAAGAAAAAGTTTTAAACCTAACTGAATAAATATGTATATATGTATGTATGTATACATACATCTCTCTCTCTCTCTCTCTCTCTCTCTCTCTCTCTCTCTCTCTCTCTCTGTGTTCTTTCCTATTCAGATGAGGATGATGAGGTTTAATATAGTCTGCCTCTTCATTTTCCTCTCCACTCTAAAAGGTTTTCCTTGTGTACCTCTTTTTGTGAATAAATTTTCTCCATTCTTCCTCTTTATTTCCCCTTCTCCCAGTGACTTCTTCTTTTTCACCCCTTTACTTTTTGAGAGATCATCCTAATACAGTAGACTCACTCATCTACCTTCCATCTATGTAGAATCTTTCTAACTGTCCTGATAATGATAAAATTCTTAGGAATTTCATGAATCATCTTCCTATATAGAAAAGCAAAGTTTAAAATTGCTGAGTTTCTCATGAATTCTCTTTTATCTTTACCTTTTTATACTTCTCATGTCTTATGCACTCGGTTATCCCTTTATTTCTCTATCTGAGCACTGAGACAGTGGTATAATTGCTAAGAAACTGACTTCAGAGTAGCAAATACCTGGTTTCAAATTCTGCCACTGATGTATATTTACTCAAAGACTGTAGGCAAATGGCCACAACTTTTCACTACCCTGACAGATCCCTAAGACTATAAATCAAAGGGTAATTGCTGATATGCATTGCTAGAAGATGTGCTTTACTTCAGTGAAATCTCAGGTTTGTACCTAGACAATCTTCTCTGGGTGTACCCTGGGAGCATTAGTTCTTTTGGAAACTCCATGACACTCTTGACTAATATTAAAATCAAAAACCAAATCTCCAAATATTTTTTAACATTAACTGCTATTAAATTAGATTGCACCTTTGCTGTACTTTTGTAGTTTATTATTTGTAGTTTATGATTTTCAACCTGTGTCTGATTTCATATTTCTTTTTAGCATGTTTCATTTTTAATTTGAGATACCTTTATTAAGCATCTGTTAAGTGCAAGGTTCTCTGTAAAGCACCAGAAATACTAAGAGAAAAAATTTTAAAAGCATTTTATAGATTTGATTCATCACTTCAATCAACCAAGAGCTTTTTGAATATTGCTCCCTTTGTCCAAAGTTTATTTTCTTCATCAGAGGTTTGTGTTATGATTCATTTCTTTGTTTCTGTTTAAGTAATGAACATGATCATGATAATCATTCCCAATACCCACCCAAAAGGTAAAGCAGTAGGGATAAGCATAGAGATATACCACTGAAGACACCAAACTCCATCGAGGGTGGCATTGATGCATTAATCTATAGTATTTTTTGAATTTATTCAATCAGCTACTGGTTGACACAAACTGTGTTGTCATCCACCAATTCATTAAATACTTTTGGAGGCAATGAGAATGATAGGACAGAAGTGAAAAATTTCTTGCCCTCAAGAAAATTTGATTCTTTATCAGGAAAACAGTATGTCCAAAGAAAAGGCATTTTTGAAGACTGTACTAAATAATTTGCAAGAGAGAGCACTAACCAGTCAGGGAATAAGGATAAGTTTCTCAAAACTGATAGCACCTGAGCTGAGTTTTAAAATAACGATTTTACACACACACACACACACACACATGTATGTATGTATGTACATATGTATGTATGTATGAACAATGAAAAAGAAGTGACAAAACAGAACACAGAAAAGAGAGAACAAGTAGTTTGCTTCAATCTGCATTCAGACTCTGTAGTTCTTTCTCTGGATGTGGATATCCTTTCCATTATGCGTGTTTTGTAGTTATCTAACTTTATATTGCTGAGCGGAGCCCAGTCTATCAAAGTAAATCATCACACATATGCTGTGTCTGCTATTGTGTGTAAAGTTCTCCTGGTTCTGCTCTCCTCACTCAGCATCAGTTTATATAAATGTCTCCAGGTTATTATGATATCTGTCTACTCCTTATTTCTTAGGTCACAATAGTATTCCATTGTATTCATATACCACAACTTGTTTAGCCATTCCCCATTTGATGGGCATCCCCTTGATTTCCAATTCTTTGCCACCACAAAAAGAGCTGCTGTAAATATTTTTGTACATATGGTTCCTTTTCCCACTTCTATGATCTCTTTGGGATACAGCCCTAGAAGTGGTATTGCTCAGTCAGAGGGTATACACTTTTTTATAGCCCTTTGGGATGCATAATACCTTGCTAAAAAAGGCTAATAGGTTGGGGTTATTTGGATAAATAATATCATTATTTAACATGAGGGTTAAGGGACCAAATGGTTCAGTTGGTTATAGCATGACATCCCAAACATCAAGGATCTAATCTCTAGAAAACCAAACCAGGAGCTGTCAATCCTGTGTTCTAGTACTAACTCTGTTACTTGACCTTGGTCAAAGCACTTTCCAGCTCTCCATATCAATTTCTTCATCTGTAACTGGGGAGAACAATATTTGCTCTCCTAAATAATATGGTTCTGTGAAATAATGAATGTGAATGTGTTTTGGAAGGAATGAAGAACTGAGCAAATGTGAAGAACTATTGTTATCATAATTCTTATCTAGGCTCTCTTCCACAGTACCCGATGTTGCCCTTCACCATAGCCATTCATCTTGCAAGTATGAACCATTAGTCACAAAGACAAGATAAGAGAGGGTGTATGTACTGCCATGAATCCATCCCTACTACTGGATATGCATTCAGATGTGCTTGACTTACTGATGTTGAGTAAGTAGCATCATATTCATAGTTAAAGGAGAACACATTATCTATGTCTAAGAATCATTAATCCTATGCTATTCTACTTTTAGGAAGGATGACTGAGAGTTCAAATAAATGTAATCGTACTAAGGCAGTATAGGATTCATGCAAATAATGAACTGGGCCATTAAAGGGAATTTGGAACTCAGAATATTTATGGGTACATCTATTAAATAGTTAACAGCTTCCAGGTGGCCCTTAAAAATAAAATAAAATTCATGTTAAATAGCACTGAGGTTTTTGCCATTATAAACCAACAAATTTTTCTCACTTTTGATTAGTGTGATATTATTTCAGTTCATGTGTCATGATACTAGAAATATAATGATTTATAGTATACAATCTATTAATTCAGATGGCAGTATTTCCCCCATCTGGCACCATTTCTTTTGATAACATTTGTATCAAAAGATAACATCTTTTGATAACATTTCTTTTGATAACATCTTTACCAAGTAACCATTTGGCTGGTCATGCTATTCTTACTTTTTTAAAAGGCATTCATAATACATACAAAAGCAAATATTTATTATCAAGAAAGGTTTATATCAGCATTCTCACAGGCTAAATTCTTTTAATAATTCTAATGACATAGAAAGGACTTTACTCTGACCTAATAGGAAGATATACACAAGTCAAAATCCAAATGTGAGTAGCTATCATCTCTTTAAGTCAACAAGGACTCAATGTAGAAATTTCCTGTAACTTGGCTTTTTTCCCTTATGAAATGTCCATACTTTAGTGTCTCTTGACAAAGAATTATCGAGGGAAAATGTCCATCTGACTTGTATTTACTCTGAACAGGACAAGGTGCTTAAAAAAAAAGATTTAAAAAATGCATGAATAGAAAGCAAATTTATGCTAGAGTTTGAAGGAATTTTCTTTTGGAACTTGAAGGTTGTTTTTAACAGTAGCTGTTACTTTCCATGTGTTCCAAGGTTAGTAGCGAAGCAGGATATCCTCTGGAAACTATATGGGATCAGATAAATGACCCTCAGCTGTTTCATAAAGGCTTTATCATTACTGACTGTGGTTAATTTGGGGAAACTGATGCACACAAAGGGAGCAATACCAACATAAATTTCACCTTCAAAATTCTAGGGATGATAGATACATAGCCCCAGCACTTTAACACAATGTCCCACACATAATATATGCTTAATAAATGCTTGTTGATTTGATCTGAGATCCATGAAGTTTCCATGTGAACCATACAATGTCCGCACAGGATGAACATGTCCATTTTTTAAGATAACTATTTAATGATCTGTACTTAGGGGGAAAAAAAACCACAAAGAAGAAGGGGGAGTCAAAGGCTCCAAGATCCTGTCTCAAGTTCACCTAGACAGACAATACTCCACCTGAAATGTGCATCAATGCATCATGAGTGCTTCTGGGTAACAGAAAGGAGAGAAATACAGTTCCTTTATTCACTGAAAGTCCAACACAGTACTGGCAGAGTCCAATTGTCATTCTCAAAAGATAGAGAGAAGAGATACAAACTTGGCTCTATTGAGCCGGTACCTCTTTTTGACATAATCACAAATTATTATTTTTTATTGCAAGCTATATTACTAGAACATCATGAAATATGAATATTTCCATATCAAAAGAAGTCTAAAAATTGGGATGGAACATGAAACAATAAAGTTACGTACTCCTTGTTTTCTTTAATGCATATTAAATACTCGTAGTTCTGCCATTTCCTTGCTTCCTTGTATCCTCCTCTGCATTTATCTTGTCATTTCTGTGCATTCCAAAATGTTTTATGATGTGGTTTTATTTTTTTATACAATTTTCATTATCTCCTCTATTTTTCCTATATCCCCATCGCCTAACTTAACATAAAATCATCACTTGTAACAAAAGGATAGGCAAAATTCTTGCAATTTCTGGGTCTAGAGAGGTATGTCTCATTCTGTACTTCCAGAACTGCTCGGTAGGAAACTCATTTAATCATTAACTTTTTGCAATTGTTGTAGTTTACTGTAGTTTACTGAATCAGAGTTCTTAAGTCTTTTTAAAGTTATATTCCTTTAAAATGTCACACTTACTGCATAAATATTTCTCCCGGTTCAACTCATTTCATTTTGCAGCAGTTTATTTAAGTCTTCCCGTGTTTCTTGGAATCTGCCTGTTTTGTCATTTCTTATGCCTTCAAAATATTGTTTGTTCAGTCATTCCACAGATAATGAAAACCTAATTTGCTTTCAGTTCTACAATAAAAAATGCTGCTATACATATTTTTTACATAACAATTATTTACCCATTTCTTTGATCTCTTTGGAGTATATATCAGAAACATTGCTGGGCCAAAGAACATGGAAAATTAGTGACGCTGGGGGCATATTCCATATTGATTTCAGCAAGGCTGGATCAAGTCATAGTTCTGTCAACAGAAACTGAAAGTAAACTAGGTGCCCCTCTTCATAATTTGTTAGTGTTGCGTGAATCACTGCTGTTGTAACCACCCTTTAACACTGACTGACCTTCCTTCAACTTATACAGTTGCTCTCTGAGTCAGCACTTCCGCTGTTCCAGGCTGTAAGGTATGAATCAGGGTCTCTAGGTGTAGAGAAAGGAAGAGAAGTCATAATCAAGTTAAGCTGATTTCCTTGTCTCCCCTCCTCCCAAAATCAAGTTGATTTTTTTTCAGTTAATATGAATTATGACCTAGATATTTCACCAATAAACATTTAACATGCATATATTTCTTCTTCTTCTTCTTCTTCTTCTTCTTCTTCTTACACACATTTCCTTCCTTTGTAAAACGTAGGCTTCTTGGAAACAGAGGACATCATTGACTTTGTTTACCTAGAAAGAGGCCCTGACACACAGTAAGCACTAAATGAATACTTGTTAATTGATGATGTCAAAAGTACTTTTACTCTCTGAATTTTCAGGTCCTTGAATCAATAAATTAAATAATAAGTATCAAATGCATATTATGTTCCAAGCACAGTGGCAAACCCTGCTTATCTAACTACCAAGAATGAAACAATCCTTATGATCTCAAATTGCTATATGCTTTTTGTACACATAAAATACATGCAGCAACATACATACATATTAAAATTCATATGATAAACAAAAATATAGTACACAAATAAATGTATTTTATTTGTGAATAAATGCAAGTACATATTAATATGTACAGCACAAACATAAAGTTGAATAAACTGCATATTCAAGAAAATAGCTCTGTGAGGTGAATATAAGGAGAGAGCATATTCCAGGCATATAGGATGGATAGTCCAAAGGCACAGAGATAACATCGTGCTGTGGGTGAGAAAAAAAGAGAAAACTACTTTGGATGGATTGCTGAGAGCATGCAAGAGAGGGAGAAATGTTCAATGAATCTGGAAACATAGTTTGGGGCCAGATTGTAAAAATGTTAAAAGCTGAACAGAAGAGCTTTTATTTTTATCTTAGAGATAATAGGAAGCCACTAGAATTGATTGAGAAGGAGAATCATGTGGTTAGATCTGAGTTTAAAGAAAATTACTTTTACTAAAGTGTGTTAGAAGGAGTTAAATCTGTGAGAGACTTTAGGCAAAGGGGACAAATTTAGAGGTTGCTGCAATTCTAGATAAGAGGTTATAAGGGCATGATAGAAAGTAGCTGTGTGAGCAGAGAGAAGGGATTAGAGAAAAGAGATGTTGTGAAAGTAGGAAAAGCAAAGTTTGACAGCTGTTTGGATATATTGGATGAAGCAGAGTAGAGTCCAGGATAATGCCAAGCTTAGGAACTAGGAAGTATGGGAAGATGGTAGTAACCTTGATAATCATTTGAGAATTTGGAAGAGGGGAAGTTTTAGGGGAAACAGTATTTAATGATAATATGTGATAAAATAGTATAAATTTAAAAATGCTTATTGATTGAATTATAAAAGAAAACTTTTCTTTTTCCATATGCTGCCTCTGCCCACCTCCCTGTGTATCCTTGATATCATTCTCACATGATATTCTTACCCTGAAATGTGACTTTTCAGATTCCTGGTTTAAAAAATAAAATAAAACAAAAAACTCTTGAAGATATAGGAAGAAATAACAAGTTTCCCTCATTTCCAACTTAACCTAGTCAATAAAGGAAAGGCTTGTGCCAACATAAATATCATCTTGTTTTCAGTGAATCTTATCTAATTCATCAAGTGTACTTGGAAAACAACTCATTCCTCACTGTTTGTTAGAACCACATGAAAAAGAAAATGCACGTTCAAAGAATCAATACAAATGATTCATCTAGCTTGTGTTGTAAGAAATTAATCCCTCAGCATTTTTAGAACTTGCTTGATAGTTTGGGGCCTCTTGTGTTGTTATTCCAACTGATGGATGAGTGACTGATTAGGCTGCAGTTGCTCTGCAGAAGCATAAAGCCTAGAGATGGAAGAGACCTTTGAGAGCTTAGATAAAAACAAACTCACTTTACGTATGACTAATCTGAGTACCCAAGAGTTTAAGAGACTTGATCAAAATCACTCAAGTTGCAAATGGCACGGCTGAGATTCCGTGTCAAATTGACTCTGCTTCCTTTCACTCCTCCATGCAATTTCAAGATTTATATAATGTATTTATCCATTCAGAAATCTCTAAAGTTTTGCTAAGAATGTTTGTATTCAGTCACATTCTGATAAGACAACCTTAAGAGATAATGCTAGGGGGTGGCTAGGTGGTGCAGTGAGTTCAGAGCACTGGCCCTGGAGTCAGAAGGACCTGAGTTCAAATCCGGACTCAGACACTTGACACACTAACTAGCTGTCACTTAACTCCAACTGCCCTCCAAAAAGCAAAAAAAAAAAAAAAAGAGAGAGATAATACTAGAAGAGATGTTTTAGATTTTCTATAAACTGGTTCTCCAGACTTCACCATGACTCAGTTGTCTCCTCACCATAGAAGATCCTTTTTCCATGCCAAACTCTACTTTCATTGGTGATATCCTTCTGTGGGGCCTCCATTTTGGGGATGGGCCCAGGTTAGTTGTGATTCATTCCCTTTCTGGTTGTGCTTCTGACTCTCCAGACTTCGCTACCAATTTCCCCCAACCCATCTCCATTTTTCAGCTCCCTTTTATGTGTTCTTATTTTCCATGAGTGTGTAAATCCTTATACAAGCACCAAGGGACTATTTTTTTTGCCTATATTTGTGTCCCCAATGCTTAGCACAGTGTTTGGCACAGAGTAAACTTTTAATAAATGTGTATTTCCTGCCTGCCTTCCTACAAAGTGCCAAAACAATCTTTCAATGCATTTTTATAGAAACTCCATTGCTAATACGGTTGGCATTGCAAAACACTGCTGCATTGCTCTTTCTAAAACTATAAATCCAAAAAGCTTTGAGGCCAAACATAGTCAAGGGTTTTTAAAAAATAAAATAAATTTTCCACCAATTTAGCACTTGCTGATGAGATATTTAAAGGAACCTTGAGTAAAACTGTACCACCTGTACGCCCATTCCATATTTAACAAAGTCAAGGTGTTTGATGTCCAAAAAGTAAGCTATATAACTTAGAGAGTTTTAAATCACACTGTGTACTTTCTGAATGTCATATGTCTCAGTGTTGCCTTTCTCTACCTCTCATATAGATGAGGGATGAAATACTCACAGCTGTTATACCAGTTGTTAGAGTTTTGGCTACCAACCCAGTAACTGCCTCTAGCTAGAGTGTGCCAAGAAAAAATTTGTTAATCTGATATAATTTTAAACCAATATTTCTTGCCAAGAAAGAAGCACAATGAGGTGAGAAATTGATGCCAATGTGCGTACTCAGGACAGAGACAGCAGGGAGATTGGAAACCTTTTAGCCTTTACACAGAATTGCCTGGTATGGCCTGAATGAGCCCATTTCCTCTATTGTTGTAGGTGAATGGGGTAGGGAGGAGGGCAGTAAAGGATAGTGTAGATTTTAGGAGGAAAAGGAGATGATTTTCCTTTCAACTGCTGGAAGATGGTGATTATTTAAGAACCTTTTCAGAAGCCCAGAAAGGCATCTCATACTCTGGTGGGTTCCTAGGTTTGGAGGAGAGCATGTTGATATTTTTGGTTTCCCTAGAATCTTTATTCATGAGCACTCTCCTGTTTCGGTTCTTCAAGACTAACCTTTGGGAATGTGAAGAACCCTGTGATGTCAATGCTCTCCTCCCCTTTCAGTATATCAGGTGCTATGGATTGTTGTGTTTGTCCTTCATTCTCAAAGAGGATCATGACATCAGGCAAATGATGACATGGCTTGTAGTTGACCTGGATTTGAGTTAGGGAGGGCTGTACAAGGTGACCAGTTTCATTTTCTCCCCCAGAGACATCTGGATCCAGTGGCCAGATATGCCTCAGGATGACTAGAAATGACCCAGGATGTAGTGGGAGATCTTGGCCTTTTCAAGTTAAGGTCTTTTCATGTTCTCACGTTGAGTGAGGTGCCACCCATTCAGTGAATAGGCCTCTTTAAGAGGTGGCCTCTCTAATAAATCAAACAAAATCAAACCATGGGGGGGGGGACAGGAATACTCAGGGTTTCTGGTCAAAAGAGAAACAGTTAATATTTTATTCACTCTGAACCAGGAGGGCCCAAAAGATAGCCATTAAGTGGTGCTTGGGCATTTACCTCCTGTTGTTCAATCTCTGAACTCCAGAGTGAATTGAGATTAAGATTTGGCCTTTGAGAAAGAAATCTAGCCAGTAAACCCCAAGTGAACTAGGCACTTTCGGCCATCAAAATTTATCTTTCTTTAGAAAGGAGATGGAGATGGAGAAGGAGAGGGAGAAATTCTATGATAGGCTTACTTTGTACTACCCAATGGCCTAAGGGTCAATCTCCATTAATATGCAAAGTCCATGATTACGTCTTTCTTACTGAATATTACCCATTCTCCTTTCATTTGCAACACAGTCAAACTAGCCATCAGTCTGTTCCTAAGACATGTAACACTACCTTTCATTTCTGTGCCTTACACTGACCATTTTTTCAGGGTTATAGAGTGCTTCTTTCTTATCTCCACTTGTAGATTTCCTTTCCTCCTTCAAGATCCAAGTTAAGGTTCCTTTCCACATGAAATATTTCCTAATTCTAACTACCAGTGCCCTATATACCTAAATATCTTGCATTTAATTATGTTGTATTATTTGCACTTATTATCTTTATAACTATTCTGTATATACTTATGTGAAATAATTATCTTCCATAATATAATATAAGCTTTTTAAGAGTAATGATTGTTTCATTTTGGGCATCATTATACCTGGAATATAGTAGATACTTAAAAAGTTCTAGTTTTTTTTAGAAAACTGGAGGCTAGTAGCTCTCTCTGACATGGCATTATCCCAAGATTCTACTACCTTATCATTGCATCCTTAATGACCTCTTGAATAAATGCTAGTTGACAAGAAAAAAACATATTTTAGCCACAAACTAAAATAAAGACTTAGAAAGTGGATTCTCAGAAGGTTTACATACCTAGCAACATCTCAACTAAATATTATTTAGCTAGAAACCAAAATCTCAACCTGCTTTCCAAAACAGATAGGATTGAACAAAGTTATTCTAATGAGAAGATCAGAAAGGAGGGGTTCAGTTAACCTAATTACTTTTATTTCTTTGTACAGGTACAAGGTTAACTAATAAGACTTGGGTACGATTTTCACATGTGGAGAAAATTCCTGAATTGGAGAATCCTGAGCTAATTGGCTCTTGGAAATGAATAATTGGTTCTAGATAGTAATAGAATTGTGCAAATAACACACTTCCTATCTGAAACAGGATTTAGTTCACTTTCTAGTCCTTTTGCTTTAATGTGTTTTTCCTTGTCCTGACTTTAGTACTCTGATCTGTCATATCTGATAGATCTAAAAGAGATAGTGATTTGCTTGAGTTGCTGAGTGCTAAATAGTTGCCTACAACATGTTTTACCATTCCTCTCCCATTCTCCTGATGGTAGTGGTTGGTAGAATAGTTACTTTAGGAACCTGGTCCCTGTGATATAACATGTTTACAAATGAGGAGAGTGTGAATGGTTGGAGAATGGAGAATTGGAGTTGGGTCTGTGTAACCATAAAGTTTTATTGAGAATGATAGGTTGACTATTAAATGACTAAGAAATCAGGGCCACTACTTGCATCAGGTTCAGTTTTTATAAAATGAAAGAATCAGAATATCAAATTTGGAAGTACCCTTAGAAGTTATTGAGACAGGAAGTATGCCATCTTCCTTTTGGTTGTAGGAGCTACTTGTTTCGTATTGAAATGGGCAAGTTCATGAAACCCAGGAAGTTGGTGCTGGTCCTGGCCAGGCAGTACTCCAGGAGTAAAGCCATCATTGTCAAGAATATTGATGACAGGACCTCTGACAAGCCCTACAGCCATGCCATCATGGTAGGTATTGACTGCTGCCCTAGAAAAGTGACTGCAGCCATGGGCAAAAAGAAGATTGCCAAGAGATCAAAGATTAAGTCCTCATGAAAGTTTATAACTACAACCACCTCATGCCCACCAGATATTCTGTGGATATCCCATTGGACAAAACAGTTGTCAACAAGGATAGGTTCCATGACCCTGCACTAAAATGTAAGGCAAGGAGGGAGGCCAAGGTCAAGTTTGAGGAAAGGTACAAGACAGGCAAAAACAAGTGGTTCCCTTCCCTTCCCTTCCCTTCCCTTCCCTTCCCTTCCCTTCCCTTCAATTGCCTTCCCTTCCCTTCCCTTCCCTTCCCTTCCCTTCCCTTCCCTTCCCTTCCCTTCCCTTCCCTTCCCTTATTGGATTCATTGTGTATATTGTTTTCTTAACTTTGATTTCTGCTTTTTTTTTGCATCACTTCCTTCATGTCTTCCATGATTCTCTGTAGTAATCATATCTGAAATTTCTTATACCATAATAATTTTCCATTATATCCACATGCCACAATTTGTTTAGCTATTCTCCAATTGACAGGAAATCTACTCCCCTCCCCAGTTGTTGTCTACAACAGTAAGTGTTATTATAAATTTTTTAATGTATACAAGGAGACTTTTTTTTATCAATAACATTCTTGGCATAAATGACAAGTAATGTAATCTTTGTGTCAAAGGCTAGGAATATTTGAGTCACTTTATTTGCGAAATTCAAAATTGCTTTCCAAAAACGTTTTTATTAATTCATATATACACTGACAATGGATTAGTCTCTTCCCAGAACACTTCCAATATAATATTTTCCATCTTTTCTCATTTTTTCCTCAATTTTTCAGTCTTATGGAGAAACCTCAGAGTAATTTTTATTTGCACTTGTTCATGTCCTTTGGGAACTTGTCCACTGAGGAATAGTTTTTTCTTTTATATATTTCTTTTAGTAGTTCAAATACCACATATAGTCAAACATCCCAGAAATATGATACAAAGGTTTTTTTTCCCTATTTTTACCACTTCCTAGATTATGCTATGTTTAGAAACTTTTCTACATAACATAATCAAAGTTATGTATTTTATCCTTAGTAATTGCCTTTATGCCCGAAATTGCTAAGAATTCGTCTCTTATTTTTAGCTATTTCAGGTATATAATTTCCTTCTCTTTTAATTTCTTTGTGCTATGATTTTAATATCCAGGTCAAGCATCCCTTTTGAATTTTTTGTGCAATATTGTTTAAATGGCTCATCTAAGCTCAATTTCTGTCCTTTTGCTTTATAGTTTTCCTTTCTGTTCTTGCTAAAGGGGAATTTTTCCTAAGTAATGTATATTTTCATGGTTTTTGAGCACTGAATTATTTAGCTTTATTATTTCTCATTTTACCTTAGCAAGTCTATTCCATTGATTTCCTTCTCTATTTTTTAAACAACAGCCAATAGTTTTAATGACTGCTACTTTATAATACAGTTAGATGTCTAGAAGTGCTATTCACATTTACACTTCCTCCATTTTGTATTATTTGCCTTGATATTCCAGATATTTTATTGTTCCACGTGGATTTTCATCTTATTCAGTTCTGTAAAGTATATTTTTGATTGTTATAGCATTAAAATTGTAAATAACTTTTGTTATCTTTGCTGTTTTTCATGTTGGTACGGCCAACGAAGGCCCATCTTTTTAAACACCCCAATATTCTTTTGTTATGACGTCTTTTGGTTATCACATAGCATGACCATATTAGGAGAATTACGGTAGCAATCCCCAAATAACAAGGGAAAAATTCACTGTGGGTATAAGCACCTTGAAGCATATTACAAATGTTAGTTTGTACACGTGTAGTAGAATAAAATGCATTACTGAGAACATGCATGATAAGGGCAGATGAGTTCCTCCTAGAATGAAAGTCAAAGATAGCTTGAGGATTGCATTGGTATCCACCTTATATTCACAGGTTTCCCATGCTTTAGATAAACCTTTAGTCAAGGAGTTACAGAAAGACATAGAAAAGAATCACATAGGTTTAGATAGGGTTTGAAAGGAATACTTCCCCCCCCCCCCAGGATACCTTTATTGATGAGATTATGGCTCCACAAAACATATTGTTCTAAGTACAGTAATATTCAATTAAAAAATTGTGATATTTAAGCATAAGATGTGAGGAAAACTTTAATAATCATAAGTTCATTTTAATTGTCATCCATCTTCTCAAACTACTTTATCTGAATAATCAGGACCAAGTCAGGGCATTGGCATATTACTTTAGAAAGGTTGCAATCTCTGCTTTATGGAGGAGATATAGGACATCCTTCTACAAATTTACTTTTAGTTTAAAAAAAGTCTTTCCTCATTTACTTGGTTTTTTCCCCTAATAAACAACACATTCTTATGAGAACACAAATCTTACAAAATAAAACATTCTGAAAACACAGTGCTTTTGAACACTTCTGAATTCTCTTTTACTGCTATCAGTTCCTTACTCCTAGATTTCCTAGATCACAGGAATTTCTCACAAATTTGTGGATGCCATTGATTGGTATTCTTAGGCTTTGGCGTATAACAAGGTTTTTTGTTGTTTTTGTTGTTGTGGCTGTTGTTTTGCATAAATTTTTGTTGAATTGAACTGAATTGCATTTTTTTTTAATTTTCTTCCTTCCACTCAAGATGGGTATCTTGTATAAACTTTGGTTCTCTCCTAGCACCTAGCTCTAAAAACAAACATATTGAATTGAATTAAATTTTCCAGCCAGAGTGGTTAGTCTGACTGCCAGGATTGCTTTGTAATATCATATGATACCAGTAGGCACCACTACCAAACACATCACTGTAGGAACACAAGGACATAGACTTAGTGGGAATCTTAGATGCTGTCCAGTTTTTCAACCAAAACACGGTATGATAACAGAAGTGACATTAGAACCCAGTTCTTTGCCCTCTCCACCCAAAACAAGTGATCCATTCTAGAGTAAGTACACCTTAAGTTGCTATTTCAGTATCATTAAAATTAATATTCTATTTTAATAAGTTTGTAATGTAAAAACCTTCCTATATGCATGTACTTGTAAGAGTGGATACTTGTATCTTGGAATTTTGTTATAATGTTATTATTGTAGAGTTGAAGATTAAATAAGGCGGTTCTCTCGTGTGATCTCAAGATCACATTTAAGGTGATCTTCTGGCATAGACAATAAGAACAATAGATAGCATATAGTGCCATAAAGTTTGCAAATTCCTTTCTAAATTATCTCACTTGATCCTCGCAGCACCCCTTGGAGGTAAGTGCTATTATTACCCTCGTTTTGTAGAGGAGGAAATTGAGGCAAGCTGAAGTTAAGTGACCTGCCCAAAGACACACATCTAGTAAGTATCTGAAGGAAGATTAAAAAAAGGATTTCTGATTGTAAGCAAAACACTGTGCTACCCAGTTGTCTCTGCAAGACAAAGAAAATCTGCAGATATTCAACAATAACTAGTTTTGTTATTGTATATGCACACACACGTGTATATATGATATATACACATATGTATGCATGTATATGTATGTATATGTGCGTATATGTCTATGAATATGATGCATCTGCCTGCTTCATGTCTCTCTCTACTCCAATCTATCCTCCCTCCTCTATCACCAAAGTGTTTGTTTCTTTTACCATATCATTCCTTTTCTCAATCAACTCCAGTGTCTTCCTTTTGCCTCTAGGATCAAATTTAACATATTCTCTTTGGCATTCAGAGCTCTTCAGAATCAATCCCCCTTCTACCCTCCCAGTTTCCTTACACCTTGCTTCTTAACGTGTCCCCTTCAATTCAGTGACAGTGGCCTCCTGACTGTTTCATGAACAAGATGCTTCATCTCTCTGACTCTGAGCATTTTCCCTGGCTGTACCCCATGCATGTAATGCTTTTTCTTATGATCCAGCTACTGACCTCCTTGGTTTCCCTTAAGTCTTAACTAAAATCCCAACTTCTACAGGAAACGTTTCTCAGCTCTTCTTATTTGCAGTGTCTTCTCATATCCTATTTATACACTATATAGCTTGTTTTGTATATATTTGTAGGCATATTATCTCCCTCATTAAAATGTAAGCCCCATTGAGGGCAGGGATTCACTTTTGCCTCTTTTTGTATCCCCAGAACTTGGCAAAATACAGTGGTATACAGTAAGTATTTAATAAATGTTTATTGATTAATTGATAGTGAAGACATTTCCAAAGAGAATTAATTAAAAATCACCTGTGTTTTATAAAGCTTTACATTTAACACTGAGGATCTTTTCTTTTTGGTCAGTTTTGCACTATACTAAACTAAATTAAGTTGCTTACAATTTATTGGGGAACTTGATGTTTATTGGAGGGGAATGAAGGATAAATTCTTTAGTAACCACACTTACTTGAATAGATCCCAGTTTTTACCAGCGTGAAAATCTTTCCTCTACTGTCACATATTATAATCCACCTATACATTCTCATCCTGTGTGACTCTGAATTAGATTTTTTTCAGGGAAGAAACTATATAATCATGAAAAAATTTTAAATGTAATATCCTCCATGGGCTAAAATGTCCTGAATTCTGGCCGTGCTTTCTCTGTTTTAACCATCATCAGAGAGCATTTTTTTAAAACAACCATGAGAAAGATAACATCAGAAAAACAATACACTAAAAATAACACCAAAGCTACAGGAACAACTGGGCTAGATAACAGCAAGCAAAGAAAACTTGGTTTTGCAAAAAAATGTCAAAAGATCTCTTCTCAGCTGAGATAGTGATAAGAAGATAGTAGATGTTGTGGAAAAGCTCTTACCTATCCATACAATTTTCCCTTGTTTACTTACTGTGGTTTTTATCCCTCAAAATCACACTCTTATAAGTATTGCTATTTGATAATCCCAGGGATGCCTTAGGAGGGAAGATAGAATGCCTGCCAGCTCTTCAGTGGGTTCTGAAATGGAATCCTTGCTCTATAACCTTCTCTTGCCTAAATGGCTTTTATAATTTTGATGTGTTACAGTTACACTTTGATCACCGGGGATGCAGAGGGGAGAAGAAATGGTGATGGTGGTTTACTTTATAATTCTAGACTAAGCCACCCTTTTAGTATATTTGTCAAGATGCTTTTAGTTGAAGTTATGCTACTGTAAATGTGTAACTTTATGGATGCATTTAGCTTCCAATAATGGCAGTCATTATATAATATATGGTTTAGTTGTGATAGCAAAATAAATGCTTTTAGGGCTTGTGGGTTTTGTTGTTTGTTGTGTTTTCTTTGCCAGAGAAAAACAAATCTGGCTCACTTTTACAATACTGCATCAATTCCAAGGGCTTAAGACACTCTGAGGATAAATAAACAGCATGCACTAAAATAAGATGCCGGAGTTCCTCAGCAAAATATTATTAACCACTTGATTCATACTTGAGTGTGTGGGTAGAATTTCAGGAAGGACAGTAAAACTTCAGGGTACAAGCCATGTCCAATAGCACAACCTGTACAGGGAGCACTAAGTACTCTTTAGGTCAGTGCTTGAATAGTCTGTTCCCAACTTGAAGACTGTTCTCTCCACTCTTGTCTTATGGATCGTGTCGGGTGTGATTGAAAATAAGTAGAGGGTGTTACAGAAGGGTCCAGGGTAAACAGTGTTTAAAGAAAGAATCCAGTCTCCTGTTTATCTAGACATACACCCCCTTCCACTTTCTTCTTCAGTACAGGGGTTCTTAAACCCAATGAAGCAATCCCTGGTTGCCTTCTGTTGCTAATTCTTGGACATGAGAATATTCAGAAAGAAGAATTCTAGCTTTTAGGGAAAAAGATAAATCATTTAATTCCTTGTATCTCCATTTCCTTGCCAGTAAGACTAAACATAATCATATGCACATATATAGCAAATCAAGTAACTACAATAAATAAAGAAGCTTTAGGGCAGAGGGTTTTTTTTTTCAATTTTTTTAGCTATGGCCTGCTTTGGCAATCCAAACAAGTCTATACAAACCTCAGAACAGCAGTTTTAAATATATAAAATAAAATAATAGGAATTCAAAAGAAAGGGATCATGTTAAAAGAGTTTGTCTTTCTGTTTCTCTCTCTCCACCTCTGTCTCTCTCTCTATGTACATATGCATCTGCACATATGCACACACATATGCATATGCACAAGCACACCTATGCTCCTATAGCTATATGCACGCACATAAAATCACACATACATACACATGTGTATATATAATCTACACATGTGCATATATACACATACACATATAATTTGTGTGTGTATATTAGCATGCACACATACATATACATACATAAATGTAACTGTATATATGAAAGTATGTGCATACATATGTACACAAGTTTATGTGTTCTAGATTAAAAACTCTTATGTAATAGTTAAAATGCTTTATTCTTCCCTTTCATTTAGATTTCCAGGGAAATTTTGTTTATACACAGTATATCTGTGTATAAATGTATCCATGTGTCCTCAATCTAATAAAATGAAAAGGGTTTGTTTGGAGCAATCTAGACACTTAGAGATGTAGATACCTCCTCTCCAATCCCCAAAAATAGATATTTAAAAAGTGATTCAGAGAATTTTCTTTTCTTGTTTTTCAATTAGCTACTGACAGTTTTATAAATGCTATCCTAGGAGAGACTGAATTAGGATAGCTACCCCCTACCTTTTGCTGCTGATGCTAGGCAGTAATTCAGAAAAGTACCACCACTGTAGAAGGGCTTCTCACCAGGTGGGGCTAAGTAAAACTTAGGGTAACATAGTAATCATCAACAGAAATAGAGAGCCAAATAACCATGCAGAACAAGGAATAAAAATTCACATAAACCTCTCAGAATTTAATGAGGAAGAATCAGATTAATCACTAAATTACAAACCGGCAAAATCAATCAACCAACATTTATTGAGTAACCCTTACATAAAGCCAATATGGTAGCTACCAAATACTTTTTTTATATGTGAAACAACCCTTGCTCTAAAGTAGCTTACATTTCTTTTTTTTTCTTTTTTGGGGGATGGAAGTCAAGGCAACTGGGGTTAAGTGACTTGCCAAAAGTCACACAACTAGTAAGTATCAAGAATCTGAGGCTGGATTTGAACTCATCTCCTCCTGACTCCAGGGCTGTTACTTGATTCAAGTAGGTTACATTTCAATGGGGGATATCACATAAACATGAATATGTATGTACAAATAAACACAAAATGAATGCACATTGTAGAGCAAAGGAGAACTCTAGAAGTGGGGGGCTTAGGGAAAGCTTCACAGAAGTTGCCAAAAAGTTGAGTTTTGAAAGAAATTAGAGATATCAATTAGTGGAGATGAGGCAGCTGCTCTTTTCAGGGTTGAGAAATGATTAATGCAGGGGCATGAGGACAATACATGGAGTGTCCCACGTGACTAAAGCAAGTTGTCCATATAGGTAGCCTATAGAAGATATAGAGGGACATGATGTTGAAGACTGGAAAGATAGGAAGCAACTAAGTTGTGAAAACTATTAAATGGCAAACAGAATAATCTATTTTTGAGCTGAGAGAAAATAGAGAACCAATGGAAATATTTTTGGTAGGGGAGTAGTTAATAAGGTTTTACCTGTCACTTTGATAGACAACTGATGGTTAGGTTCTGGTAGCAAGAACCTGAAAAATATAATGTACGGTCCTGATTCCTGCCTGTCCCCACCATCAATTTACTTTGTCCTCTTCTGTAAAACATTTGACACTTTTTGTTTTAAGTAATAAAAAACATCATTTTTGTACTTTGCTTTTACTCAACTGTATACAATTTTTTTCCCTCAAAGAATACAATGGTTAATTTCTGTCTGAATATGCCTAGACCTTAACACAGGGGCTAGCATATAATGGTCATGTGACAAAGATTTGTTGAACAAATAACTGAGTGAAACCATGAGTCAATGATTTTTGGCAATTATATGTAGAAATGCAGATACTTTGAGTTATTTATATTTTGGTGCTTTATCGAAGTTATTTACTTTGATGATGATGATGATGATGATGATGATGATAATGATGGCGGCTAACATCTCACTAAAATCTATTATGTGCCAGACATTTTGCTAAGTGCTTTACAAATATTTCTCATTTATCATCATAACAACCCCAGAAAATAAGGGCTTTATTATACCTATTTTATAGATAAAGAAACTGAGATAAACTAATGGTAAGTGACTTATCCATGGTCACCCAAGTAGTAGGTATCTGAGCTCAGATTTGTTCTCAGGTTATCCTGATTCTAGACCAAGTGCTCTATCCATTTTGCCACTGAGTTACCCCCTACTTGTTCTTGACAGATGACTTTTCCCCACATATTCCTGCTTCCTGTTGGCAGATATTTTGTTATATTTTACATTGATATTCATGAATAATATTGGTCTATATTTTGGTTTAGCTTTAACTTTGGTATAGGTATCAATACATGTTTGTCCCCCAAAAAGTGGTAGCTTCCCATTGTTCTCTATGATTTGAAACAACAGTCTGTAAAGTGCGTGTTATTTGTTCTTCAAGTGTTTCCTAAAACTTGCTTGTGAATCTATCTGATGATCGTACCACTTTGAGGGGAAACATTTTTATTGACTTGTCTGACTTGTCCACCTGAAATTGGTCTATTTAGGCTATTTACTTTTTGTTTTCTTATATTTATTTTATGTGGGTTTTTTTTGCAGGTAAATGCATTTATTATAACTTCTCAGCTTATTAGCATTGATTTGTGTGTAGCAATCTCTGATGAGATTCTTGATTTCATTTGATTTCTTCTGTGGTCTTTCCTTCCTCATTTCTCAGTTTTGGAAATCAGGTTTGCCTTCCTTTTTTGTTGTTAGATTTGCTCTCTATTTAATAAGTTTTATTTAATTATTTGATTTACTCTTGAATTTATCATTTCAATTGTTCTTTTATTTTCAGTTATATTTATATTAACTCTGAAGTTTACTTTTACCATTCATTCATTCATTCTTTTTCATTTGTTTGTTTATTTCAACTGTATTCATATCTATGCTGATCTCTTCTTCCTTTATACTACTCTAATTGGGGATCTCATCAGCTTTCACGGATTTAATTACCACCTCTATGCTGATGACTCTCAAATTTATCTTTCTTGCCTCAATCACTCTGCTAATATCTAATTTCACATTTCCACCTGCCATTCAGACATCTTGAATGGGGTATCCAATAGACACCTTAAATTCAGTATTTCCAAAACATAACTTATCTTTTCCTTTACACTCCCCCCACCATCTTACCTATTAACAATAGAGTATAACACCATCTCGCTAGGTTCAGAATCTAGATGTTATTCTGAGTTCTTCACTATCTCTCACTCCCCATATTCAAGTGGTTACCAAGGCCTGTCAATTTCACCTTTACATCGCTTAAACAAACAAACAAAAAATAACCTTCTCTTCTCTGACACTGCTACCCCTCTAGCGTAGCTCCTCTACATCTCACATATGCATTGTTTCAAGAGGCTGCTGGCAGAACTATCTGCATCAAATATATCTCCACTCCAATCGATTTCTAATAAATCACCAAAGTAATTTTCCTAAATCACAGATCTGACCACATCTTTCTCCAACTCAATAAACTCCAGTGGCTCCCTATCATCTTTAGAAGCAAATAAAAAATGCTCCATTTGACATTTAAAGTAATTTATAACCTAGCACCTTCATACCTTTCCCCTATTCTGACATCTTAATTCCTGACAGATATTTTTCTTTTTTTGTTTTTTTAATGTAATAAATTTTATTTGTTTTCTTGTTTACATAATTCATTTTCATGAGATTTTTGAATTACAAATTTTCTCCCCTTCTTTCCCCTAATCCAACCCCAAAACAGTGATCCCATTGTAGAGCCTCTGCCCTGGTCTGCTCTCTAACTTTCAGGTAGGGCAGGGAGGGTCTCCCTATCCCAGCCCCTGTATATTTTGATTCCTGGTTTCAGGTATTGCAGAGCTTCAAATTCTAGATTCTTTTGGTTCCTCCCTTGTCATCCACCCCTGCTGGCAGGAGAACCAATTCAATTCAGACTGTGTAGGTGTGATTATACAGATCTTCATAGTGGACATATTGTGATAGTGATATGTCCTTCTTTCCTATCCCTCCCTGCCATTGTTCTGTTCTCTACCCTGTCCCTGTCTCTTTATTGAAGTGTGAGCATCCAGCATCCCTCCCCTAGACCCTGCACTCCCCTCCATCATCTTGCCTTTCATCCCCATGCCCCCTCCTCTCTTGTGTGGCATGATGCCCAGTTTAGAGTTTGTGCCATTTCTTCCCTAAGCCAGATTCAATAAGAGTAAATGAAAGTAAAGTTGTAACAGTAATCCCTTGCCTCTTCCACACGGGATGATTAGCCCTGTTTTGTCTCTCCCTGTCTCCTCTCATTCTAGTCCTCTCCCACCTCAGAATTTGCTTTTAAAGTATCATCCCTTCATATTCAATCAATCCTATGCCCTCTATAAACCAATATATACACATGCTCAGATACATATTCATATACATATATAGCCTCCTATATGGACATATGGATAAGTATACATATATATCCATTTGTATTCCCCTTACCTATCCTCCTACTAAGAAAAGTTTCATAAGTTACTATTACTGTTTTTCCATATTAGCATGTAAATAATTCAAA
>CM053594.1:233828955-233845613 GCA_028646575.1 Pseudocheirus occidentalis | reverse complement strand
AAAAAAAAAAAAAAAGCAAAAAATTGAACAAAACTCACAGGTTGAGAACTGCTGATTTATGGGAACCTCTGGCTTTTTTCACTCACCCTAGCCAATCTTCCCTTCCTACTACAAGAGAAGATTTTTTTTCTCTGCTCACCCAGGTTGAAATGCTTAGTCTGCTCTTTATTCCAAGCAGCAGATCAAAGTTTTTTGCTATGACTCTCAGGTAGATGCATATTTGGTTATCTATTAAAAGTAATTCATATTGATTTGTGAATGTTTACTCTGTGTGTGTGCACGTGTGTGTGTATGTGTGTGTGTGTGTGAGTGTAGAGCTGTGTGGTACAGTGGATAGAATGCTGGGTCTGAAATCAGGAAGGCTCATCTTGTTGTGTTCAAATATGGCCTCAGACACTTACTAATTATGCTACCTTTAGCATGTCAGTTGACCCTGTTTACCTCAGTTGCTTCCTCATCTGTTAAATGAGGTAGATAAAGGAATGGCCAAACACTGATATTTCTGCCAAGAAAACCCCAAATAGGGTCATGGAGAATTGAATACACCTGAAAAATTATTTAATAACAAGTACTCTTTTAGTGAACTTTGGCAAGCCATTTTATTTTCCTTGTTTTCTGTTTCCTCATCTGAAAAATGAGGGGTTTGGATTATATGATCACTGAGCTCCCTTCCAGCTCAAGGTCATTTATTGTATGTGAAAATCATCTGATGGACACTCTGGGCATGCTCTCTGGCTATCCCTCAAGTCTGCAACATGTTCCCCCCTTAGCTCCATCTACTGATCTCCTTGGCTTCCTTTAACTCTCACCTTTTACAGGAAAGTCTTTCCCAGCCCTTCTTAATTCCAACGTTTTCCCTCTTTTAATTATTTCCTATATGTCTATGAATTAGTTTCTATGTTTTGCATGTTGTCTTCCTTGTTAGATTATTAAATTCTTGAGGGCAAGGACTGTCTTTTGCCTCTTTTCTATATCCCTGGTGCTTAGTACAGTGCCTGGTACACATTAGATGCTTAATGAACATTTGTTGAATGAAGGAATGAAAAGTTTCCATCCATAAAAGGAATCTGATGCAATTCTCCAACTTTCCTTTAAAATGCTAGAACAGAAATCAATATGTCTGTAAGGTCCAGAATTCCCCTGGGTAGGTTACCCTGGACCTCCCCGATAACTATGGGGTGATTTTGATAGCAAAGGAAGAGGTTAAGAGGCTTCAGATTAATTATAGGAGTTTAATCAATTATTATAAATACTTTCCAACGAGCAATCTGGGGCATCTGCCAGATTATTAAGAGGATTCCCACAAAGTAAACGAAGGAAAATAATATCCCCATGATAATTATAGAAATCAGACAAAAGAAGAAGCCATAGAAGGTTTCACTGTGGATTGGCAGGTATTTGGGACTTTTCTGCTTACATAATGTGTTGGCTAATATTTTAGTTTATACTTGTTTTATTGAACCCAGTTCCCAGGCATCCAGGCATTTACCCAGCAGTGCTGGGCACTGATAATGTACCACTCATGTACTGGGTCACAGTATCTAAATTGTAACTCAGTATCTGAATTATGATTCAGTATCTAAGTAGTCATTTTTCAAAACAGGTCACCATGTTTGGGCTTCCAGCTTTTATGGAGTTTAAGTTAATGTCTTTTCACTTTTACTGTATATTACAGTTTTTCCACAAACAGGCACCATAATGTCTATCCTTGTAATCAGGTAGAAAGGGAGATGTATTATGCACTTCTCAAAAGTGTGATACCATGGCCAAATAGAGGAATTTAAAATGAAAATTATTCTAGAACCATAGAAGGATGAACTTTGTTTTTAACAATGGAGAGGTTCTGTTCCCTAGAAGAATTAGAATAAATATTAGATATTGAAACAGAAATTATATTCCTACATTGAACTGGAAATTATATGACTCAATAAACCCCAGTTGTTTCCTGTTATCTCTAGGTTCAAATAAAAAAATTCTCAGTTTGAAAATTAAAATTTTATAACCTCATTTCCTGCCTACTTATACTTATCTCAGTTTACTCTATTTCCTATTCATTCTGGACTATTTGCCTCTTTTCACACTTAATTCTCTATTTTCCATGGCTGTGACCCATGCTTGAAACACATTTCTGCTTTATCTCCCTCTCCGTTTCTTTCTCCCTCTCCCTCTGCCCCTCCTCACTTTCTCTCTCTCTCTCTCTCTCTCTCTCTCTCTCTCTCTCTCTCTCTCTCTCTCTCTCTCTCTTTGTCTCTGTCTCTTTGTCTCTCTCTGTCTCTCTCTCTGTCTCTCTCTCTCTTAGAATTCTTAGTCTCCTATGAGTGAACTCATGTCATCCTTCTAAAAGAGGGTTTCCTGATGCCTTCAGTTAACAGTGCTCAGTCTACCCAAACTCTACCACAGTCTTTTAGATATTCTGTGTGACACAGTACCTGGCACAAGATAGGTGCTTATACATCCTTGCTGATTTATAGAGCAACTGACATAAAATGATGGGAGAAAACTTCAAGAGATCTTAACAAAATAAATAAGAGAGAAAATATGTTATCTCATTGGGATGCTTCAAGCATCTTTTTTGAAAAAATCATTATATAAGAGGATGCAAGACTGAAGCTCCAAATAAAGCTGCAATTTCCGGTAAGGCATGGGATAAAATCCATATTTTTGTTGTAGAGTCATTTCAGTCATGTCTGGCTCTTTTTGACTCCATGAGCTGCTCCAAACTCCAAAGAAGTATTAATAAATTATTTGCTTTGTAAAGAAAAAATCACGAAATATCAATAGTAAAAATGTGTATTTCATTGTTCAAATATCAATATAAGCTGATACTTGTTTTTGGTTTTCATTTTTCTCTTATATACATTACATCTGTGATATCAACAAAAGTAATGCTTTACATCAATACTAATCTATATCTTCATCAGTATAAGGTCCAGGGTGGAGGTTCTTCACCAGATACAGATCCTTAAGGGATATGTGATTAAATTTCAGTAGATATGTGAGTGCATAAAAATGCACTTTTGGTTTCCTTTGTTATATTATGTATTTAAAAATCATTATTCTCAGAACTCCAAGGCCATCACCAGATTACTAAATGGATCCAGGTTATAAAAGAAACCTTAAGAATCCTTGCCTTGCAATAAAGCAGAATGCACAATGCAAAAAAAATTATATACAAAAAGAGATCATGGAAACAGATTTAAAAATTAATTGAAGATTTCACAACCTAATCTGAGAGAATGACTCAGTTAAAGAACACAACATAGTTGGGGTGGCTAGGTGGAGCAGTGAACAGAGCATGACCCCCAAAGTCAGGAGGACTTGAGTTCAAATTGGGCCTCAGACACTTAACACTTACTAGCCCTGTAACATTGGGAAAGCCACTTAACCCCAATTGCCCTGCCTTCCCCCCCCAAAAAAAGCAAAAATAAATTTAAAAATAGCTTTTTTAAAAGAACAAAACATAGAAATAATCAATAATTACATTATAAATGACAGTAATGAAACAATATATCAAAACCAATAGGTTACAGCAGACAATAATAAGAAGGAAATTATACTTCTAAATGATTATATCAATAAAATAGAGACAGGGCAGACCAATGAATTGGGTATGCAATGAAAAAACAAGAAAAAGAACAAATTAAAAATCCTTAATTAAACACCAAATTGAAAATTCTACATATTAAAGGTGAGAATAAGAAAATTGAGTAAAAAATCTACTGAATTAATAAATAGAACAAAAATTTCGTTTTATAAAAAAATCAAGAATACATATAAATATTTTAAAAGGGAAGAAAAATTATTGGTATCAAAAATGAAAAGGGTGAATATACCGTTAATGAAGATGATATAAAAAATGATAATGTATTAATTTGTTCAATTATATGCACATAAATTTAACAATTTAACTGAAATTGAAGAATACTCACAAAAATATAAACTGTCTAAATTAATATTAGAGGAAAGAGAATATCTAAATAAACCTATTGTAGAAAAATAAATTGAGCAAGTCATAAATAAGTTTCCTAAAGGAAAAAAGAACATTAAGATCAAATAAATTTACAAGCGAATTCTGCCAAACCTTTGAAGATCAACTTATCACAATATTAAATAAATTATTTATAATAATAGGGAAGGAGTCCTACCAAATACCTTTTATGAAGCAAATAAGCCACTGATATCTAAATCATGAAAAAAAAACAGAACAAAACAAAAACAGGAAGAAAGCAGGGATGGCTTAATATGAAGACAACTACTAGCATAGCTGATATATTAATGACAAAATTCACAAAAATTCTATGGTTATATCAATAGATGCAGAAAAAAACTTAATAAAATACAACATCCATTCCTATTAAAAATAATTTAAAGCATACATATAAATGGATTTTAACTTAATATAAGAAGCATCTACCTAAAACCATCACCAAACATTTTTTGTAATGAGGATAAGATGGAAGCCTCTCCAATAATATCCAGAGGGAAACAAAGAATCCCAGTATCATTAATATCATTCAGTATTGTGTTGGAAATGCAAGCAATAGCAATGAGAAACACATACACACACACACACACACACACACACACAAGAAATTGGATGTATAAGAATGGACAATGAGGTAATAAAACTATTTTGCAGATGATATAATGATATACTTGGAAAATCCTAGAGATTCAACTAAAAAGTTTAGTTGAAATAATTAATAATTTTAGGAAAGTAAGAGGCTATAGAATAAATTCCATAAATTATCGACATTTATACATATCACCAACAAAACCCTATAAGAAAAAATGATAAGAGACACCTCATTTAGAAAACTTTTAAGTTTTCCAGGAGCTAAGATGGTGGAGTAAGAAGCAAGTTGCTCTCACTCTCCCTTCCTGACCTTGAAAAACACAGAAAATACTGCCCCAGGAAAACACATGAAACAGTTGAACCAGGAGAAATATGGGGTGCAGCAGTTCTTCAGCTCGTGAGGCTATAGGGATTAACGGGAAAGGTCCCTCTTGCTGTGGCTGAAAAGGACCAGTATAAGAAAGGAAGTGTCCCAGGAAGTCAATGGGAAGACCCATCTCAGCAAATCAGCAGGAGATCCTGAGCCCCAGATTAGTGGAGAAGATATGTGTCAATATGAAGGTACACTCCCATCCTAGCCCTGGCACAGCCAGAGGAACTAGCAAATGCCAGTTAAGTGAGTGATCACATGCAGTGGCAGACAGGAGTCTACCAGCAACTGAACCTACTCATGCTCTAGTGTGGCTTCAGGTAAGGAGGGATACTCCAGCAGCCAGATCATCCCCATCCCTCACCCTGTAAGTTTCAGTATAATCCCAGGAAATTCAGAAAAAAAAACAACTGTCCTTGGCACAAACCAGCCACCACCACCACGAACTCCATCTCAGCACAAGGTAAGCTACTAGAAGTCCCATACAGCCTCCACCTCCCAGAATCTGAGACCCCAGAACACAAAGACAGTAACCAGGTCCTTAACCCCCATCAAAATAAGTGTGGGTCAGTGCACCTTGTGCACCAGAAGCCAAGATCAACTTTAAAAGCAGGAAAAAGGCAAGCAAAATGAGCAAGAATCAACATAGAAAATCAAAGATCTTATATTCTTATTATGGGGACAAGGAAGATCAAAATACAAATACAGAAGAGGACAACATTGTCACTATACCCATAGCTGAAACCTTAAAGGGGAATATGAACTGGTGTCCAGCCAAAAAAGGTTCTTGAAAGAATTTAAAGATTTTAAAATCCTTAGAGAGAGGTAGAAGAGAAACTGGGAAAAGAAATGAGAGGTATGCAAGAGAGAGTCAATAGCTTGAAAAGGAAGGACAAAAATTGACTGTGGAAAACAAGTCCTTAAAAAGTAGAATTGGACAAATGGAAAAGGAGATGCAAAAGCTAACTGAAGAAAACTATTCATTGAAAACTGGAGTTAGACAAGTGGAAGCTAATGATTCTATGAAACGTCAAGAATCAGTCAAAGTTAAAAGCATTTAAAAATAGAAAAA
Source organism: Pseudocheirus occidentalis (assembly GCA_028646575.1). Classification (NCBI taxonomy): domain Eukaryota; kingdom Metazoa; phylum Chordata; class Mammalia; order Diprotodontia; family Pseudocheiridae; genus Pseudocheirus; species Pseudocheirus occidentalis. The sequence continues at coordinate 233,839,595 of CM053594.1, read as the reverse complement.
AGATGCAAAATATCTCACTGGAAAAATGACTGACCTGGAAAATAGATACAGGAGATATCATTTAATAATTATTCGTCTACCTGAAAGCCATAATGGAAAAAAGGCCTGGCCAGCATTTTACAAAAAACGTTCAAGGAAAACTTCCCAGAGGTGCTAGAACCAGAGGGTAAAATAGTCATTGAAAGAATCTACTGATTACCTCCAGAAAGAGATACCAAATTGAAAACACCAATGGATACTATATCCAAATTCCAGAATGATCAGGTCAAGGAAAAAATACTGCAAGCAGACAGAAAGAAACAACTTAAAAATTGTGGAAATACAGTCAGGATCATGCAGGACCTTGTAGCATTTACATTAAAAGATCACAGGGGGGGCAGCTAGGTGGCGCAGTGAGTAGAGCACCGGCCCTGGAGTCAGGAGTACCTGAGTTCAAATCTGGCCTCAGACACTTAACACAAAAACTAGCCATGTGATCTTGGGCAAGTCACTTAACCCCAACTGCCCTCCAAAAAAGAAAAAGATCACAGAGCTTGGGGTATAATGTTCTTTAAGGCAAAGGAACTTGGATTACAAAAAGAATCAACTACCCAGCTAAACTGAGCAAAATCCTTCAGGAAAGGAGATGGGAATTCAATGAAATAGGGGACTTCTAGACCTTCCTGATAAAAAGACCAGAGCTCAATGGAAAATTTGGTTTTTAAATAAAAAAAAATTAAATTCCTCAAGAGAGGAATGAAAAGGTAAACAGGAATGTAAAAAAGTAAACATGTTATTCAATAAGGGTAAACTGTTTACATCCCTGGATGGGAAGATAATACCTGTAAATTTCGAGAATTGTATCTTTATTATGACATTTAAAAGGAATTTACAAAGACAGAGTGTGTGGATATAGATTTACTGGGTGATTATTTAAAAAAACTAATTAAGGGATAAAAAGGAATTGTAATGGGAGAAGTGCAAAGGAGGATGCAGAGTAGATTACATAATATGAAGAGGGACAAGAAATATTACAGTATAGGGAAAGAAGGGAGGTAGATGAGCATTGGATGAAATTCACTCTCATTGAATTTGGTTCAAGGAGGGAATAATATACTCATGTATAGAAATCTAACTTCCCCTACAGGGGGTAGGAGGGGAAAGGTGGAAAAGGGGGAGGGAGTGGTTAGAATGGAGGGAAGAAGCAGAAAGGGAAAATGGAAAGAAAAATCAGGGGGCTGAAAGAAAGGAGGGAAGGTTTAGGGAGGCAGTGGTCAAAGGCAGAACTTTTTTGATGAGGAAAAATGGAGAAAGGAGAAACAAAAGCATAAATGGGGCTGAGGGATAGTACTAAGAGAAAGACACACATAGTAATCATAACTCTGAGTGTGGATAGGATGAAATTTCCCATAACATGGAAGCAGATAGCAGAATAGATTAAAAACCATAATCCTGCGATGTTGTGTTTACAAGAAACACTTTTGAAACAGGGGAATATACAAAGTGTAAAGGAAAAGACTGGAATAGAATATATCATGCTACAGCTGAAGTTTAAAAAAGGAAAGGTTGCAATCCTAATCTCAGACAAAATAAAAGCAAGATTATATCTGATCAAAAGAGATAAAGAAGGAAGTTATACCCTCCTAAAAGGCACCGTAGACAATGAAATCATTACTAAATATATATGCACCAAGTGGTTACAGCATCCAAATTCTTGGAAGAGAAGTTAAGGGAGATTAAGGAAGAAATAGACAGCAAAACTATATTAGTGGGGGACTTAACCTTCTCCGCTTCAAACTTGATATATCTCACCTCAAAGTAAATGAGAAAAAAAGTTAAGGAGATGAAAAGAATTTTAGAAAAGTTAGATATCATAGATGTCTGGAGAAATTTGAATGGAGATAGAAATATCCCTCTTTCTCAGTGGTACATGACACCTACACAAAAGCTGACCCTGTACTAGGGCATAAAAATCTTAAAATCCAGAGCAGAAAGGTAGAAATATTAAATACATCCTTTTCAGATCATGATGTAACAAAAAGATACATGCAATAAAGGGCCGTTGAAAGACAGATTAAAAACTAATTGGAAATTAAATAATTGAATCCTAAAGAATGAGTTGGTCAAACAACAAATCATAGAAACAATCAGTAACTTCATCCACGAGAATTAAAATAATGAGAGAAAATACCAAAACTTATGTGATACAGTGAAAGTGGTTCTTAGAGCAAGTTTTATATATATCTCTGAAATGCTTACATGAATAAAATAGGGAAAGAGATTGATGAATTGGACATGCAGAAAAAGAACAAAATAAGAATCCCAAAGTAAATAACAAATCATAAAAACTGAAAATGAAAGGAGAAACTTAATAAAGTTGAAATTAAGAAAACTATTGAACTAATAAAATGAAGATCTGTATTTATGAAAAAAGTAATAAAATAGATAAACTTTTGGTTAATTTGATTAAAAAAAGAAAGAAGAAAAACAAATTATCAGTATCACAAATCAAAAAGGCTCAATACACTACCAAAGAAGAGGAAATTGAAACAATATTTATGAACTATTTTGCCCAACTCCATGTCATTAAATTTGGCTAAGTGAAATGGATAAATATTTACAAAAATGTAAGTAGCCCAGATTAACAGAAGAGAAAGTAAAATACTTAATAACCCCATCTCAGAAAAAAAGAATTTGAACAAGCCATCAATGAACTCCCTTGGAAAAAATCTCCAGGACAAGATGGATTTACATGCAAATTCTATCAAACATTTAAAGAACAATTGACGCCCATACTATGTACACTATTTGAGAAAATAGGTGAAGAAGTGCCACCAAATTCTTTTTTATGATACAAATAAGGTACTGATACCTAAACTGGGAGGAGTCAAAACAGAAAAGGAAAATTACAGATCAATTTCAATAATGAATATAGACACAAAAGTTTTAAATAAAACATTAGCAAAAAGATTGCAGCAACTTATCACAAGAATAATGCATTTTGATAAGGTTGGATATATACCAGAAATTCAGGGCTGGTTCAATATTAGTAAAAGTATCAGCATAATTGATCACAACAACAAAATACAATACCCATTTCAAATGAAAATACTGGAGAACATAAGAATAAATGTAGCCTTCCTAAAATGAGAAGTAGCATTTACCTAAAACCATCAGTAAACATTTATGTGATGGGAATGGTGCATTCCAAACAATATCAGGGGTGAAACAAGGATATCCACTCTCACTACTGTTATTAAGTATAGTAAGATATGCCTTAGCTTTAGCAATAAGAGAAGAAAAAGAAATTGAAGGAATTATAATAGGCAAAGAAGAAACTAAGCTATCACTCTTTGCAGACAATATAATGATATACTTAGAGAATCAAGTAAAACACTACTTGAAATAATAAACAACTTTAACAATGTCGCAGGATATAAAATAAACCCATTTAACTCATCTACATTTTAAACATTATTAAAAAGCCTAAAAGTAAGAGATAGAAAGAGAAATTCCATTTAAAGTTATTGTAAAAGGATGGCGGCATAGAAGCAGCAAGGATACGCAGCTCCAACACAACCACCCAAAATGCCTGTAAAATATGATCCCAGACAAAGTCTAGGACTCTCAGACTCTCAAAAATACAGAAAACACATCTCTTGTGGAAGGCAGCTCGGCAACAGGGGCTCATTGTGGCTGGCCAGGAGCCAGAACCAGCCCAGCCTGAAAAGTGCTGTCACAGCCATGCCTCAGGGCAGTCTGGGAGGAGCCAAGCCTCCCAAGCAGCAGCATGACTCTACTTCAGAGAAGATCTACAGCACCTAGAGCAATCTTCACATCTAGCAAGCAAGAATTACAGAAGGTCAATGAAAGTGAAGCTTTGAAATTTAATTTGGGGGAGGAAAAGCAGTTCAGCCAACCTACCCCCAGGTCAGGGAAGCAGTGGGGAAAGGGCAGGAACTGCTGTAACCAGCAGCTGCCCCCACTGGGCTGCTTCAGAGCCTTTGGCCTGTGGAACACTCAGGGGTGCTGAAACAATTGATCACAGCCAAGTTCTCTTTCGTTGAGTGGCCTGGATCTGGATCATGTTCTTGGGTGGTGGTCCTCTCTCAGCAAGCCAAAATTTGGGGGGGGTCTGCAACACCCCCCTAATAGCTCTGGCAGCTGGGAAAACCCCAGCGATTTGGAACAGAGCTTTCTCCTCTGGAAGCAGTGTTCCACAAAGCTGAAAAAACAAACCAACCAATTAATTGACTGGCCAACATGAGGAAAAGGAAGCAAAATAAGAACAGCAATAAAACTCTAGAATCCTTTTTTGTGGACAAAAAGGATCAAAGCATGGAAGGGGAGGAAGACAACACAGTCAGAACTCCCACACCAAATGCTTCCAAGACACTTGAAGAATGCCTAGAAGCTATACATCAACTGAAAAAGGACTTTGAAAACCAAATAAGAGAAGAGAAGTGGAGGAAAAATTGGGAAGAGAAATGAAAATGATGCAAGAAAATCATGAAAAGAGAGTCAACAACCTGACTGAAGAAAACAACACTTTAAAAAATAGATTAATTCAAATGGCAAAAGAGGCCCAGACAGCCAATGAGGAGAAGAATCCCTTAAAAAGTTGAATTTCCCAAATGGAAAAAGAATCTCAAAAGTATTCTGAGGAGAATAATTTCTTCAGAATGAGAGTGGAGCAAGTAGAAGCTAATGACTTTATCAGAAACCAAGATACTATTAAACTGTTACAAAGAAATGAAAAAACAGAAAGCAATGAGAAATATCTCTTGGAAAAAACACTGACCTAGAAAATAGATCCAGGAGAGGCAATGTGAAAATTATTGGTCTACCCAAAACCCATGACCTAGAAAAAGAACTTGGAAAGTGTCCTTCAAGAAATCCTCCAAGAAAATTGCCCTGATGTTTTAGAATCAGAGGGCAAAATAGAACTTGAAAGAATTCACCAGAATATCAGAATTCCAGAATACCCAGTTAAAGGAGAAAATATTACAGACTTCCAAGAGAAAACCATTTGAATACTGCGGAAGTACTATCAGGATACCCCAGGTTCTGGCAGCTTCTACACTGAAGGATTGAAAGGCCTGGAATACGATATTTTGAAGATTAAGGGAGCTGGGATTAAAACCAAGAATCAACTACCCAGCAAAACTGAGCATATTATTCCAGGGGAAAATATGGTCATTCAATGAGGTGAAGGACATTCAAGAATTCTTGCTGAAAAAACCAGAGCTGAACAGAAAATTTGACAAAGACAAGAAGCATGAGAAGGTAAACATGGGAAAGAAATCATAAGGAACTTGTCAAATTTGACTTCTTTACATGCCAATATGGAAAAACAATAATAGTAACTTAAGAAACTTTTCTTAGCATGAGGATAGGTGAAGGGAATACAAATTTATGTATGTATGTATGTATGTATGTATGTATGTATACTTACCCATATGTGCATATAGGAGACTATATATGCGTATGAATACATATCTGAGCATGTGTGTATATGTGTATATAGAGGGTATAGGATGAATTGAATAAGAAGGGATGATACTTTAAAAGGCAAAATTCTGAGGTGGGAGAGGACTAGAATGAGAGGTGACAGGGAGAGACAAAATGGGGTTAATCATCCCATATAGAAGAGGCAAGGGATAACTGTTACAACTTTACTTTCAATTACTCTCATTGAATTTGGCTTAGGGAAGAAATGGCATAAACTCTAAATTGGTCATCATGTCACACAGGAGAGTAGGGGGCATGGGGATAAGAGGGGGGAGGATGGAAGGGAGGTCAGGGTCTGGGGGAGGGATGCTGGAAGCACACACTTCAGTAAAGGGACAGGGACAGGGTAGAAAACAGAACAAGGGCAGGGGAGGGATAGGAAGGAGAGACAGCTGATCATGGTCACAATATGTCCACTATGAAGATGTCCTGTATAATCACGCATCCACAGCCTGTATTGAATTGAGTGTCCTTCCAGTGGGGGTGGGTGACAAGGGAGGAATCACAAGAATCTAGAATTTCAAGTTCTGCAATACCTGCAACTAGGAATTAAGATATACAGGGGCTGGGATAGGGAGACCCTCCTTGCCCTACCAGAAAGTATGAGAGCAGAGGAGGGGAGGGGCTTTACAGTGGGATTGCTGTTTTAGGGTTGGGGCAGGGGCAAGATGGGGAGAAAATTTTTAATTCAAAAATGTAATGAAAATGAATGATGTAAACAAGAAAACAAGTAAAAAGAAACCTAAAAAAAGAAGGCCTAGAGAACAGTATAGGCTTAGTGGAGAGAATGTAAATTTGAAGACAGAGGTCCTGTCATCAGATCCTGCCTTTGCCACCTGTGTGACATTGGACAATTACTTATTTCTGGGCCTCAGTTTTTTCATCTGTAAAATTGGATAAATCGTATTAGATGCCCTCTAAGGCCCCCTTCACCTCTAAATCTGTGATCCATATACACTGTCCTTGTGATGTCTCTTCCTCCCTCTCCCCTTTATAACTTGTGAACTATGTCTACTAAGAGTTGCAATTATTATATTAGATTTTTGCCTAGATATGTGTAAGCTAATATAAGTGGAAGGAAATATCATCAAACTCTAGGAATATTTGGAATTTTAGATAGAAAAATTTCATGAGAGAGTAATATTTTTCCTACAAGCAATCTACCTTGAGTTAAAGTTCTTATTTATGGCTGCTTTTAAGGTCCTGTTTGACTTTGGAGTGGTATTCACCAGGAAAGAGACAATTTTCTCAGCCTGAATTATAACACTGTGGGGACGGAATGGAGGATGGGGACAGGAGAAGATAACATAACGTCTGCTTCTGGAGATTTTTAGGACTAGGCTAGACACTCATCTCTCAGGGATACTTAAGTGAAGTTCTGTTTGCAGTGAAAAGAATGCAATAGATGACATAAATGTTTGTGTAGCACCCTGGGGCACAACACCAATCATCTACCAACATTTGTCAAATTGAATCAAACAATCTTCTGAGGTACCTTTTTGGTCTATGGAGCTTAAAACTCCAAAGCAAAGATATCTGGATTATAGCATCTACTTTAATTGTACTCCGACCAGCCAAAGTTCATCTATGTGTACCTTTTGAACAGCATTTTGAATACTGCTGATTCCTAATAATTGTACAGTGATAAATAGGAATAGTAATTTACAACATACTAATGTAGTACTTTATGGTTGCAAAGTGTTTTTATAATCATAATCTCATTTTGGCCCAACAACAACTATGTAGACCAAAATCAGTATCCCTGTTCAATACATAAACAACTCACACTCCATACCAAGATAAAGTCAAAATGGGTACCTGATTTAGACATAAAGAGTGATACCATAAGCAAATTAGGAGAGCAAGGAATAGTTTACCTGTCAGAATAAACCTGTGGACAAAAGGATCAAAGCATGAAAGGGGAGGAAGACAACACAGTCAGAACTCCCACACCAAATGCTTCCAAGACACTTGAAGAATGCCTAGAAGCTATACATCAACTGAAAAAGGACTTTGAAAACCAAATAAGAGAAGAGAAGTGGAGGAAAAATTGGAAAGAGAAATGAGAATGATGCAAGAAAATCATAAAAAGAGAGTCAATAACCTGAATGAAGAAAACAACACTTTAAAAAATAGATTAACTCAAATGGCAAAAGAGGCCCAGACAGCCAATGAGGAGAAGAATGCCTTAAAAAGTTGAATTTCCCAAATGGAAAAAGAATCTCAAAAGCATTCTGAAGAGAATAAAGGAAGAATTTCTGACCAAACAAGAGAGAACATTACAAAATGCAAAATGGAGAATTTTCATTATATTATATTGTAAAGGTTTTACTCAAACAAAGCCAATGCAACCAACATCAGAAGGAAAGCAGAAAGATAGGAAACAAATTTTACACCTAGTTTTTCTGATGAAGGTATCATTTTTCAAATATATAGAGAACTGAGACAAATTTATTAAAATATGAGATATTCTTTGGTTGATAATCAAAGAATATGAACAGGCAGTTATCAGATGAAGAAATTGAAATTCTCTATATTTGTATGAAAAAATTATCTAAATTACTATTGATTACAGAAATAGAACTTTAAAAAAATTCTGAGGTACCATCTTACACATATCAGATTGACTAATATGATAGAAAAATGATAAATATTGGAGAAGATGTGTGAAAATTGGATCACTAATGGTGAAACTGTGAACTGACTAAACCATTCTGGAAAGCACATACAAAAATATTTATAGCAACTCTTTTTTAGTGGCAAAGAATTGGAAGGTAAGGGAATGACCATAAATAGGGGAAGGGCTGAACAAATTGTGGTGTATGAATGTAATAGAATACTATTGTGCTATAAGAAATGATGAGCAGGCAGATCTCAGATAAAAACGTGAAAAGACTTATATGAATTGATGTTGAGTGAAGTGATAAGAACCAGAAGAACACTCCACAGCAACATTGTGCAATTATCAACTATGAGAAAGTTAGCTTTTCTCAATAATACAACGATCTAGAGCAATTCAAAAAGACTCATGATGAAAAATGTTGCCACATCCAAAGAAAGAACTATAGAATCTGAATGCAAATCAAAGCATGCTATGTTCACCTTTGTCTTTCTTTTTAGATTTTTCTTTTATTCTATTTCTTATTGCACAACATGACTAATGTAGAAATATGTTTACATGATTTATTAATGTGGAAATATGTTTACATGGGTACATGATTTATATTATGGAATCTATATAACCTATATCATATTACTTATTGTCTTGGTAAAGGAGGAGGAAATGGAAAGAAAAAACTGTAACTCAAAATCTCATAAAAATAAATGTTGTAAATTACATTTTCATATAATTGAAGGAAAAAATAAAACCTATTACCCAATAAAATCATCAGAAGAAAAATAAATGAAATAAAATCCCTTGAAACATATAGAAGTAGTCAGTTCATCTTTAGTTTATAAGCCTGCAATGCTGGAGAAGAAGGTAATTCAACAAGCAGCCTCTTGAGCATGAGAATATTTCCAAGGTGTTGAAAGTTATGAGATGAAATAAATATTATAGACTGATAAGGAGACAGGTTCATGTACAATTTCTTAAATGTCTTACGTACATAGAAGAAATCATCAGATTTTTGAAAATCAAATACAGGAAGAGAAAAAGGCATTTTGTAAACTCTCATTAGTAAAAGTGAACGATTTAAGGTTAATAAGAACTAAAGAAGTACAACGTGGGGTGTGTGTGTGTACGTGCACACATGTGTGTATGTGCATACTCCTACACATATAGTACACATGTATAAAACCATTAATTTACTTCTTTTGCTTACATGATAAATCTTCCCCTGGTCTTTCAGTCAGATTATCATAGAAAAAAATAAATTCTATCGCTTTGGAAGATGGCGGTGTAGAAGCAGCAAGGTCCCACAGCTCCCTTCTAATATACTGCCACCCTAAACACCCATAAAAATATGACTCTGGACAAAGTGTAGGACTCTCAAACTCAAAAAATACAGAAAACACAACTCTCGCAGAAGTCAGCTCAGCAGCAGAGGATCATCGTGGCAGGACGCGAGCTGAGGCCAGCCCAGCCTGGAACCAAAACTATGGCAAGGCCCTGGGTTGGTAGGAAGGAGCCGAGCTGAGCCGCAGCTAGTCTACAAGAGTGAAGAACTTCAGCATCCAGCATCTTTACATCTACCAAAGTGTGAAAAACAGGGATTAGAGAAAGGCATCTCGGCAGGAGGGGCACATCATGCAGGCCTGCAGGCCAGAAGCTAAGACCAGCACAGCCATGAAGCCAGGTTCCCGGGTGGCCAGGAGGAGCTGAGCCTCCCAAGCAACAGTGTGAGTCTACTTCAGAGAAGATCTAAAGCACCTGGAGCAATATGCACATCCACTAAGCCAGGATTAAAGGTCAGTGAAAGTGAGTGAAGCTTTCAAGCTAAATTTGGGGGAGGAAAAGCAGTTAGGCCAATCTACCGCCAGGGCCAGGAAGCAGTGCGGGGAAGGGCAGAAACTGCTGTAACTGGCAGATGCCCCCACCGGGCTGCTTCAGAGCCCTTGGCCTGTGGATTCCGCAGAGGGGCTGAGTCGCTTGATCAGGGCCAAGTGCTCTTGCATTGAGTGGCCTGGATCCAGATCATGGTCTTGGGTGGTGGTCCTGGGGAGCGCTTTCAGCAAGCCAAAGCTAGGGGAGGCTGCAACACCACCTTAATAGCTCTGGCAGCTGGGAAAACCCCAGTAATTTGGAACAGGGCTTTCCCCCCTGGAAGCAGAGTTTCACAAAGCTAAAAAAAACCAACCAATTAATTGACTGGCCAACATGAGGAAAAGGAAGCAAAATAAGAACAGCAATAAAACTCTAGAATCCTTTTTTGTGGACAAAAAGGATCAAAGCATGGAAAGGAACGAAGACAACACAGTCAGAAGTCCCACGCCAAATGATTCCAAGACACTTGAAGAATGCCTAGTAGCTACAGATAATTTGAAAAAGGACTTTGAAAAACAAATAAGAGAAGTGGAGGAAAAATTGGGAAGAGAAATGAGAATGATGTGAGAAAACCATGAAAAGAGAGTCAACAACCTGACTGAAGAAAACAACACTTTAAAAAATAGATTAACTCTAATGGCAAAAGAGGCCCAGAAAGTCAATA
>CM053594.1:233811504-233828455 GCA_028646575.1 Pseudocheirus occidentalis | reverse complement strand
AAGAATGCCTAGTAGCTACAGATAATTTGAAAAAGGACTTTGAAAAACAAATAAGAGAAGTGGAGGAAAAATTGGGAAGAGAAATGAGAATGATGTGAGAAAACCATGAAAAGAGAGTCAACAACCTGACTGAAGAAAACAACACTTTAAAAAATAGATTAACTCTAATGGCAAAAGAGGCCCAGAAAGTCAATAAGGAGAACAATGCCTTAAAAAGTTGAATTTTCCAGATGGAAAAAGAATATCAAAAGCATTCTGAAGAGAATAATTCCTTCAGAATTAGAGTGGAGCAAGTGGAAGCTAATGACTTTATGAGAAACCAAGATACTATTAAACTATTACAAAGCAATGAAAAAATAGAAAGCAATGTGAAATATCTCCTTGAAAAAACCATTGATCTGGAAAATAGATCCAGGAGAGACAATCTGAAAATTATTGGTCTACCTGAAACCCATGACCAGAAAAATAATTTGGAAAACATCCTTCAAGAAATCCTCAAAGAAAATTTCCCTGATATTTTAGAGTCAGAGGGCAAAATAGAACTTGAAAAATTCACCGATCTTCAAAATGATCCCCAAAAGAAAACTCCTAGAAATGTTATTGCCAGGTTCCAGAATACCCAGCTAAAGGAGAAAATATTACAGGCTGCCAGGAGAAAAACATTTGAATACTGTGGAAGCACTATCAGGATAACCCTGGATCTGGCAGCTTCTATACTGAGGGATAGGAGGGCCTGGAATATGATATTTCAAAGATTAAGGGAGCTGGGATTAAAACCAAGAATAAACTACCCAGCAAAATTGAGCATATTATTCCAGGGGAAAATATGGTCATTCAATGAGGTGGAGGACTTTCAGTCATTCTTGCTAAAAAAAAGAGAACTGAACAGAAAATTTGAACCTTTTCTTAGTACAAGGATAGGTGAATGGAATACAAATGGATATATATGTATACTTACACATATGTCTATGTAGGAGGCTATATATGCATATGTATACATGTCTGAGCATGTGTATATATGGGTTTACAGAGGACATAGGATCAATTGAATATGAAGGGATGATACTTTAAAAGGCAAATCCTGAGGTGGGAGAGGACTAGAATGAGAGGAGACAGGGAGAGACAAAATGGGGCTAATCATCCCATGTGAAAGAGGCAAGGGATAACTGTTACAACTTTATTTTCATTTACTCTCATAGAATCTGGCTTAGGAAAGCAATAGCATAAACTCTAAAATGGGCATCATGCCACACAAGAGAGTAGGGGACGTGGGGATGAAAGGCGAGATGACAGAGGGGAGGGCAGCATCTGGGGGAGGGATGCTGGATGCTCACACTTCAATAAAGAGACAGGGAAAGCATAAGAACAGAACAAGGGGGGAGGGATAGGAATGAGGGACATATGATCACTGTCTCAATATGTCCACCGTGAAGATGTATAGTTGCACCTGCACAGCCTGTATTGAATTGGTTGTCCTTCCAGCAGGGGTGGGTGCGGGGGAGGAGCCAAAGAAGCTAGAGTTTGGTGCTCTGCAGTGCCTGCAACTGGGAGTCGGGGTGTGAGGGGACTGGGATGGGGAGACCCTCCCTGCCCTGCCAGAGGGTTGGAGAGCAGAACAGGGGAGGGGCTCTGCAGTGGGAGCACTGTTTTGGGGTTGGAGTGGGGGGGGGACGGGGAGAAGATTTGTGGTTCATAGGTCTCATGAAAATGAATGGAGTGAACAAGAGAACAAATAAAGTTTATTACATTAAAGAAAATTCATTTGAAAACTTGAGGATATTGAAAATATCATACTTTCACATGAAAGTAATTTAAAAAAACATTTGGAGCATTAAAGGAGAAAGTTGCTTCAGGAAAAATTTTAATTGTCTAGATCAAGAAATCTCTTCTCAGTTTCTTGAACTACTTGAGAAGAAATTTCATAGAAATTTCCTTGCTATAACAATGTCATATCAGTATATGTCTGTGTGTGTGTTTAAGGCATAAGATAAATTTTTATTTTTAAGTAGAAAAGATGAAGGAACCCCCGCCAGTAATACGAGGTGGGAAATGATTGATAATTCAGTCTTTTTCCATAAAATTATATGAATTTTAATGTTATTAAGCAAGCAATAAAAGCACAAATTTTAAAATGTCTCGATAAATCACATTTATATAGCACATTAAGATTATGTAAGGATTAATCCCAACATTTATCCTGTGAGGTAGATATATAAGCTCTATTCGATATATTTTATAAATAGAGAAATAAAGATGCTAGGAAACATATCTTCGGTTCACAGTTAGTGCCTGAGATTGGAATTGAGTCTAGGTCTTTTGACATAAATTCCAGTTCTCTATCCGTCATACCACATCATATCTTGTAGCTAAAAAAAAAAGGTTTTGCATAGATGTGTGTATACACATATATAATCTACATGAATTTATAATTGAATCGATGGGAGTTGATGAGATCAATGAGAAAAATAGCATATAGCATGGTGATAAAGGATGAAGCTATGAGGTCTCAGCAGATTAAGTTTCCAAGTTTTTCATCCTTATTCCATATCAATATGTTGATATACTTGCATATTGATGTCCAAATATGTGTAAACATATACACATATTTACACACAAAACATATATGTATTAAATGCATATAAACCTATATATGTTTCATATCTTTGCCTATTGCTATGTTGTTGTACACTAAATCATAATAAATACGTAGTTAGACTAACATCATTTTTTTGTACTTCTCATGAAACAGTATTACGCCAATGCAATATTTATATCACCCACAGTGATTAGGAAAATGCTTGTGTAGTTGTGAATCACAAAAATGTAACAGACCAAAATATTTATTCAAACACCAGAAAGCCAAATCCATCATATCAGCTAAGAAGTTGGTACATATAACCAATGTAGCAAATACCAACAATCCCAAGCCTTTCCTCTCTCAGGCCTTCAAAACACTACTGACCCCCTTAATCAAAAATGCCCCTTTCTCACTCACACTAACTGCTCTGCCTCCATGCTGCTTGCTCCCAGCTCTTCTGGCTCTCTCTACTGCTCCATCCTGCTCCACCCTTCCTGTTATACCTTTTCAGCATCTCCTCCCCCAATGGGGATTACATTTGGCCTATTAAGGAGCAGAGAAGATCTTCAAATTATCATTACCATTACAAACAGGTTGGGGAGGGGTGCAAGAGAATCAATGACAGTTCCATTTGGCAATCATGAAGCTAGGCATATAGCTATCACAAGAGAGGTCTGTCCTATGTTGATAGTTTCTTGCTATCTTGTTTATCTACTCTAGATGTATGATTTATTCAATCTGTTTTATCGCTTCGCTATACTTTTCCTTCATCCCTATGGTCATTCTAATCTATATCTTGCCCCTGGATCCAGATGGCTTAGAGGAGAGAGCAAGGCTGGTAAGTTTGCAGTCCTGCCTCACTTAAAACCAAATCACTTGCAATTCATAACATCACCTTCCTGATGTCATGGTACTCTTAGAGAAAGAAGGACAAGCAACAACAAAAGCCAACTTTCCTTATTACTGTAGAAGAGCAACAACACCTTTCCAGTCCCTCAGGCTCACAAGGCACAGCTCTTCTTGACTCCTTACTGTCTCTTACCCACCATCTCCAAGTTGTTGCCAAGGTCTGCCAATTTCACCTCTATGACAGCTCTCCTATATTTTCACTTCTCTCCTCTGACTCTGTCACTAGTCTACCTCAGACCCCCCTCACCTTATGACTGGAGAATCTTAGGAGTCTGCTGGTGGAGCTACTTGCCTCAAGTCTTTCCCTTCTCTTGTCTCTCTTCAGTCACCGAAGCGAGTCTCATAAAGCACATATCTGACCATGACATCTCCTATTCAGCATATTCCAGTGGCTTCTCATTACTTTCAGGAGCAAACACAAAATGCTCTTTTTTGACATCCAGAGCCCTTCATTACCTAGCTCCCTCCTAACTTTCTAGTCTTCTTACACCTTACTAACCACTATGAATTCTTTGTTACAGTGACAATGGTCTTCTTGGTATTTTACACACAACATATTCTGTTTCTCAAATCTCAGTATTTTCTCCAGGCATTCTCCCATGCCTGGTATGGTATCCTTCCTCGTGACTGCCTACTGGCTTCCCTGGCTTTCTTTAAATTCCAATTAAATTCCATATTCTAAAGGACATTTAGAATCCATTTTCTACCCACTCAATTCCAGTGTCTTCCCCCTGCTAATTATTTCCTAGTTATCCTGTGTATTGTTTGTGCATAAATATTTGTTTGCTTACTGTCTGCACCACGCAACTGTGAGCTCCTTAACGCAGGCATTGTCTTTTGCTTCTTTTTGTAACACTAGTACTCAGCAGAGTGTATTTTATATACTATCTGCTTTATAAGTGTTTATTGACAGATTAGAGGAAAAAATGAGTCCAAAATAAAATTCTTTGGTCAGAAACCATATTCAAAAGTGAAAAGAGAATATCTGAGTTGGAAAGACAATGATATTGTTGGGGTTTAGAATCTGCCCACCCAGGTTCACCAAAAACTATTGTGGTTTCATGACGTATTGTGGTGGAACCATCTTAAAGAATTCAGCTGGATACCTCTAATCCAAGTGTAAGCATTAATTGAGATTGACACCTCTCATGAAGTGGGCTAAGTTCCAAGAGGAACCAAAGACTTCAGAGAAAGCAAGATAAATTTTTATAGTGTAAAGATGTAACAGATGTTAGTGTAACAGAAATTATGAATATTAGAAAGTCAGGAGATTATTTTAAAGATATTAGGTAAAGAGGAAGGGTCCCAGCCACAAGGGAACTGTGCATGCGATTATCCACAATGCATACAGAAAAACCTACGAGTGGTTATGTATGTATGATAATGATATTATAAAAAGACTCTCTACATCATAAGTTCACTCTAGGGCAACTGTTTACTATTACTTGGCAGGTGCTGACTTAGGGAAAGTCTCTTCTATTGTTTTGGGATCCACATCCTGCTTGGGCATCCTGGTGGGGCTGCTTTCTGATTGGCTGACTACCGTGGTCCTGTTGAAGACAAGATGGAGTGGTAGTGGTTGAGTTCCATGGACATACCTACTGTTTGTGGAAAATATGAGAAATGGGTCTGGGGGCAGCAGCTAGCTAGAGGCAGCGGCTGGGATCCCGTCACATGGACATGCCTGCTGTTTCTGGGAGAAATATGAGTTCAAGGACACACCTGTTGTTCTAGTGAGCAATGGGGCATATATAAAGAAATTAGGATGTTGAGTGGGGAGGGGGAAGTGACTGGCTATGTATGGGAAGTGGGCCTGCTATTCAACGGGGGATATAAGGAAGCTGGAGTATCACGGATGGGGCAGCTTTATTAGAATTGCACCAATATTAAAAACAATTTTCAGAATGGTATTCTAGAATCTTTTGGGGGAGAATTTTTTCTTGAAAATTCTAAGATCTATTTGATCAAGAGAGAACATTTTAGTATAATTTTAGAAGAGAAAATAGTTTTTACAAACTACTCATAGTGCTAAT
Source organism: Pseudocheirus occidentalis (assembly GCA_028646575.1). Classification (NCBI taxonomy): domain Eukaryota; kingdom Metazoa; phylum Chordata; class Mammalia; order Diprotodontia; family Pseudocheiridae; genus Pseudocheirus; species Pseudocheirus occidentalis. The sequence goes on along the minus strand of CM053594.1, from coordinate 233,822,935 downwards.
AAAAATAATAAATCCCTGGGTTTATATGCTAAATTCTGTTATCTAATTTGTTATTTCAGGGATTCAAATCATCAATGAAGATATAAAAATAATGATTGTATAGTGAAAAAGTGCTGAATTTGGAATGAGAAGTTACTGATTTGAATGCTGTTTCTGATATATGCTAATCATTTAGCCTTTTAAGCCCAAGTTTCCTCATCAATATGTGGCCCAGACTCCCCTCAACTGTTAGACCCTGAAAGTTAAGTTAAAATCCAATTCATGTTTAAGGTCAGTATCTATAAAATGTCAAGACTCACAATGCTCCCCATCACTGCTTTTTTAATATAGTAAACCAGAGGACCTATTTAGAGAAAGTCTCTCAATTAAATAGAATGGAGATGTAAAGAAGAATGAAAATTCTCTCATACAGAAAGGAATACATTTTTCCAGTGTGCCATTCTATCACTGATAAAGTGTTTAAATTTGTAATTCATGATCCTAACCATTATTGATCCGTAAACCCGATGCAACACTTCTCTGATTCCGAGGCCAATACTTGCTGATGTACCACAGAGCTGCTGAAGTTATCTCCTTAGATCACTGATGTCATCTTCTAAGTTGCTTTCTCCACTCTGCTGCCATATATTGCTTCTCTGCTAAGCTACTATTGCTACCTATTGGCGATGTGTCAATTTGCCAATTAGAAATTTTGACAGTTCTTAATTGCAAGTTGAGAGCTCAAAGTCCTAGAACCATTTTGATGCTTGTGAGTCATAAGGATAACCTCACCTCATTAGCACTGTAAAAGTCCCTTAGGTCAAACCCATCAGGATCACTTCTCCTTGGGACACCTGCTGTTTGGATTGAAACAATAAATTCCTTTGAGTTCCTGTATACATCTGAAGCAAATGATACACACATGTAAATTACATTAGGTCTTCAGTTAGAAAACCTGGGTAGAGTAGGGCAAACTGACAACCTTTATCCTGGAAATGTTACTAAAATTAATGATCTCCTATAAATAAGATGAGGTATATGGACTATATTATCTCTGAGAAGTCTTCTAGCTTTAAATGTATCATGTGATCTGACCAAAAAGGTAATCCAGAACGATGTGCAAAATATGAGTAACTAAAAATCACCTTAGCAGTATAGTACTTAATGGAAAATATGATAATTTATTTATTATCCATTCTAATTTCTCTCAATGAACTAAGTTGTACTTCAACAACATGAGGTGGGAAACAATTGAGAATTTAATGTTTTTCCCCCATAAAATCATACAAATTTTAATGTTATTAACAAGCAATAAAAGCACATCTTTTAAAATATCTTGACAATTCACATTTATTTACCATATTAAATTTTGTAAAATTTGAACCTCACAAAGATCCTGGGAGGTAGATATACAAGCGCTATTCTACTCATCTTGAAAATGGAGAAACAAAGATGTTAAGTAACATGTCTGATTCATAGATAGCATCTGAGACTATATTTGAGCCCAGGTCTTCTGACTCAAATTCTAGTTCCCTATCCATTATACCACATCTCTCATAATTTTTTTAAGTGTATGCATGTGTATGTGTATGTGTGTATCTATGTATGTATGTATGTGCATATGGATCTTATGTACACATATGTATAGAGGTATGTATATGATATCTACATGAACTTACAATTGAATCCATGGGAGTTGATTATATCAATGAGCAAAATGGAATAACATTGGGAAGGAAGAGGGCTCATGAGATTAAGTTCCCAAGTACCCAATCCTTTTTCCGTATCAACATACTGATACACTTAAATATTGATATCAAAATATGAAAACATATATATGTATAAAATATTTTTGTTATATTTTGTGTCCTTGCTAGTTTCTATTATTGTATACTACATTATAATAAATACATAGTTAGACTAACACCATTTTTGTTGGGATGCCTTTGAAACAGGTTGGAGAGGAGTGAAAGAGAATCAGTGTAAGTCCCATCTGGCAACCATGGACCTAAGCATATGGCTGTCAGAAGAGTGCTCTGCCCCACATTGATACATTCCTCTTATCTTATTTCTCTAATCTAGATATATAATTTATTCATTCTGTTTTCTCTCTTTCCCAAATTTTTCCTTCCTCTTCACTGTGCTATGTTAATCAAGCCGATATGCTAAGATCATTAACTCAGTAAGAAACTTAATTGAATTAGATAGAAGGGTAATAAAATGTAAGCTATCAACACATGTCAAAATGGAAACTCCCAGTTTCTTGGCATCAGTCACAGGGCAAAGCCTCCTTCCCATTGGTTACCTCTATGTTCAGCACGCCTGAGTCTCACCTGGAAAGAAGGCAGTGATATCAGTAATGCACACAGTCCAGAATAACTGAAGGTGGAATTACTTTTCTTGTCTCAAATACTATAGAAACCTTACCTATTCTGTGATTCATGGAATTGACTAGACAGAATTTATTCATTTCCCTACTGATTTTAGATAATAGTGGGGCAAGAATTTCTGAAAACCCTATTCCTCCTTTATTCCTACTTTCTTGATGTTTTAGATGTTTTGTTTTTTTTAAATGAATTTTGCTCATTTATCAAGTTCTATAAATGTCACCTTTTTAAAATTTGACTGGTATAGTAATAAAAGTGTAAATTTTCTTTGTTAGTAGTGTTTTCTTAATTAATCATATTATATTTTTATTATCTTATCACTGACATTAAATATCCCTCCACCTGTTTAAGGTGTTCTTTATTTCTTTAAGGTGTACTTTCAAAATGAATCTATGCAAATCTTTTGTGTGCCTTTCTTGGAAGATCACGAGCTATTTTACCTATTTTGTAGCTATTTGGAAAGGCGTTACCTTTTGTAACCCTTTTCTGCATCAATGCCTTGTTGTGGCAGGGGCTGGCATAATTCTATGAAACTACAAGCTAGGCTGTACAGGTTATTCAAAATGGTATGATGTAAATTTCTGACAAAAGATTATCCACTAGGGAAGGAAATGGCAAATCACTCCAGTGTCTTTGCAAAAAAATCTCTGTGAACAGTTGCTTGGATAGATTTTGGAAGATCGTGAGTCTGGTACGTTATGGTTCACTGAGTCACAAAGAGCTGGACATGACTAAGTGATTGAACCACAACATTCTTACCCTTTTCTTGGGTTTTCCCATTATTATATACAAATTATTCTAAGAGTCATTCTATTTTTTTGTGAAGGGGGCAGGCAAGGCAATTGAGGTTAAGTGACTTGCCTGTGGTCATACAACTAGTCAGTGTGTCAAGTATCTGAGGTTGAATTTGAAACTCAGTTCCTCTTGACTCCAGGGCTGCTGCTCTATTTGCTGAGCCACCTATCAGCTGCCACAGATCCATTCATTTTGAGAGCTTATTTTGTGTACTGTAAGATCTTAATTGTCTCATTTAGTATCTTTGATAATTCTCTAGTATTTTCTAAGAGTGCCACCACAATATTAGTAAATAAGTATATTTTGTCCTCTTTGTTTTTATGCCTTTAATTTCTTTTTTGTATTCTATTGTAGTTGATAGCATTTTCAGAATTATATCAAATGATAGTGAGGAGCATAGGTATCATAACTTACTCCCACATTTATTAGAAAACATTCTAGAAGATGGCAGTGCAGAAGCAGCAAGGTTTCACAGCTTGTTTCACAGCTTGCACATAGCCACCTCAAATACCCATAAAATATGGCTCAACCAATTTTAGGCTCCAAAACTCATGCAGAAAAACACAACTCCCACTGAAAGCAGCTCGGCACAAAGGGGTCATCACAGCAGGCTGAGAGCCCTAACCAGCCCAGCCTGGTGGGAGAGGAGGAGGAGCCACAGCTGGAGCATTCAGGAGAGTGGATCAGCAGTAGCTGTGGCAGTTTCCAGAATTATCAACCTGTAAAAAACAAGGACTAAGTGAAAGGTCAGTAGAATTCAGCTAAATTTGGGAGAGAAAAGCAGTCTGGCCAAACTGGCTCCAGGGCAAGGAAGCAGCAGAAGAAGCAGCCCTGCAGTCATCTCCATGTGACTGCTTCAGAGCTCCTGGCCTGCAGACTACATGAAGGCCAAGCAATCATTCAGAGGCTAAGTCCTCTTGTTAAACAGCATGGATCAAGATCATGGTCTTGGATGGTGGTCCTGAGGTGCATTTTCAGTGAGCCAAAGCTGGTGAGGGTGGAAAAAAAAGCACTCTTCCAATAGCTCCAGCAGCTACGAAAACCCCAGCAATTTTAGACAGACCTTTTCCCCTCTGGAAGCAGAGTTCCACAGAGCTAAAAAATCACGTAATTACACTGGCAACATAAGCAGGCAAAGGAAGCAAAGTAAGAACAGCAATCAAACTCTAGAATCCTTTTTTGGGGACAAAAAAGATCAAAGCATGGAGTGAGAATAAGACAACAGAGTCAGAACTCCCACACCAAAAGCTTCCAAGAAACATGAAGTCTGCCTACAAACCACAGATGAACTTCAGAAGGATTTTGAAAGCCAAATAAGAGAAGTGGAAGAAAAATTGGGAAGAGAAATGAGAATTATGCAAGAAAATCATGAAAAGAGAGTCAACAACCTGACTAAAGAAAATAACATCTTAAAAAATAGATTAGCTCAAATGGCAAAAGAGGCCCAAAAAGCCAATGAGGAGAATAATGCCTTAAAAAGTTGAATTTTCCAGAAAGAAAAATAATCTCAAAAGCTCACTGAAGAGAAAAATTCCTTCAGAATTAGAGTAGAGCAAATGGAAGCAAATGACTATATGAGAAATCAAGATACTATTAAATGGATCCAAACAAATGAAAAAAAATAGAAGGCAATGTGAAATATCTCCTTGACAAAACCACTGACCTGGAAAGTAGATCCAGGAGAGACAATTTAAAAATTATTGTACTACCTGAAAGCCATGATCAAAAAAAAGAACTTAAAAAGGATCCTTCAAGAAATTCTCATGGAACATTGCCCTGATATTTTAGAACCAGAGTGCAAAATAGAAATTGAAAGAATTCACTGATCACCTCTTGAAAAAGATCTCCAAAAGAAAACTCCTAGGAATGTTATAGCCAGGTTCTGGAGTCCTCAGATCAAGGAGAAAATATTACAGGCTACCAAGGCAAAGCAATTTGAATACCGTGGAAACACAATTAGGATAACCTAGGATCTGGCAGCTTCTAAATTGAGGGGTTAAAGGGCCTGGAATGTGATATTCTGGAGATCAAGGCAGCTAGGATTAAAACTAAGAATCACCTACACAGCAAAACTGAGCATAATGTTCCGGGGGAAATATGATCATTCAGTGAGGTGGAAGATTTTCAAATATTCTTGCTGAAAAAACCAGAACTGAAAAGAAAATTTAACACTCATATACAAGAAGCATGAGAAGGTAAACATGGAAAAGAAATGATAAGGAACTTATCAAAGTTAAACTATTTACATACCAACATGGAAAACCATAATTGTAATATATGAAACTTTTCTCAATATGAGGGTATGTCAAGGGAATACAAATGTATATATATATATATATGTATACATACACATATGTCTATGTAGGAGGGTTTATATATGTGTATGAATACATATCTGAGTATGTGTATATTATGTGTACATAAAGGGTATAGAATCAATTGAATAGAAAGGGACTATACTTTGGTGAAATTCTGAGGTGGGAGAGGATTACAATGAGAGGAGACAGGGAGACACAGAATGGGGTTAATCATCTCATATAGTAGAGGCAAGTGATAATTGTTACAATGGAGGGGAAGACCAGGAAGGCAAAAGGGAAAGGGTCAACCTTACTCTCATTGAATTTGGCTTAGGGAAGAAATGACATAAACTCTAAACTGGGTATCTTGCCACACAGGAGATTAGGGGGAATGGGGATGAGAGGTGGAATGATGGAGGGGAGGGAAGGGCGGGTTGCTGGAAGTACATACTTCAATAAAGGGACAGGGACAGGGTAGAGAGTAGAACAAAGGGGGAGGATGGGATAGAAAGGAGGGACATATAATCAGTCTCTCACAATATGTTCACTATGGAGAGGTGCGGCATAATTACACATGTACAGCTGTCTTTCCAGTGGAGGTGGGTGAGGAGGGGGGAAGGGAAAGAATCCAGAATTTAAAGTTCTATAATCAAATGTTAAAAATACATATGTGTGTGTGTGTATATGTGTGTGTGTATGTGTGTATACATATATATGTATATATGTATATATATATATGTATGTATGATTAGTATTATTATTATTAACTACATGCAAATGGAAATTAAGATATACAGGCAGTGAGGTAGGGCAACCCATCCTGCCCTACCAGAAACTCAGAGGGATGATGGAGGTGGACATAGGAGAGAGCAGATTGGGGGAAAAGGTATACAGTGAAATCTCTGTTTGGGCCTGTTGGGTAGGGGAAAGATGGGGAAAACATTTGTAATTCAAAATCTTGTGGAAATGAGAAATGTAAACAGGAAAATGAATAAATTAATTTAAATTAAAAAAAGAAAAAAATAATAAATTAAAAAAAGAAAACATTCTAGTGTGTTCCTATTACAGATAATGCTTGTTTTTAATTTGAAATAGAATCTTTTTAAGATATTAAAAACAGGTTCCTCTATGCCTATGCTTTGTATTTTTTCTACCATAAATGATTACTAATTTTGTCAAAGACTTTTACTACATTTGAGATAACCTTTGTTGCTGCCTTTTGGAGGGAAAAGAGCAGGGCAATTGGGGTTAAGGGATTTGCCCAAGGCCTCATGGCTACTAAGTGTTGAGTGTCTGAGGCCAGATTTGAACTCAGGTCCTCCTGACTCCAGGGCTAGTGCGCTATTCACTGTGCCACCTGGACAGTCATAGATAACTTTTTTTAACTGGAGTTTTTATATGATTGATTACATTATTTTCCTAATGTTGAATTATCGTTGCATCTCTAATATAAATCCCACTTGTTCATGATGATTTCTTGATAGAATTTCATTCATAAATTTCATTTTATCATATTCACAGCTCCTATTATAGCATCTGGCACATAGTAGGTTTTAATGAATGTTTGTTTAATTTAAATGCACTGAAGGTTCCTTTGAGATGTTAAATATCAATTTATTTTTTAATTTAGGTGAAATTTTAACAAGATTGGTAACCACTCATTATCATTATCAAATCCATTTTTAGAGAATATTTATTGGTTTCATACCGTGTGACTCCAGTAAACTTCAACATAGGGATTTAATTTCATTGTGGAAGTGACCATTATTTTTCAACAATGATGCGAGAAAGGTGTTATCCCTGACAGATTCTGAGTTGGAAAAGCCAATTAATGAGCTGTGTGTCTGCCATCTATCAGCAAACATACTTGGGTTAGAAAAAGCTTATCACCCAAAGGTCATCAGTATTACATTGACCACAACAAACTCATGAAGAATATCTCCTAAGTTGAAAAGGAACTGTGATTGTGTGATATTAGAAGGCACATTCATGTTTATGAAATCACAAACCTATTGATGTAGTGAAGTATATATGATCTATATATGAGGGAATGTAAGAGGTAGCTTGAGAAACAAATTTTCAACAGGATAGGCAATCATTTTGAATAAGGGTTAGAAGAGTAAACAGTTGGGATTTATTATATATTGGAAAGAAATAATGCAAAGACAGAATTGTGTAGAATAAAGAAGTCTTCAAAAGTACAGTTTCTGTAACGGAAACTTCATAGATTCCTCTCTGAAGGTGGATACTTATTACTTAGCTGGAACAGACAAGGAAGTCGACAGGGGGGTAAAAGTCAAAGTAGAGCATCTTAAAGGTCATTAAATAACAGCAATTAATATTCTGTCATTGATCATTTTGCATCCTACAAAAAGAAAACAAACTAAAAGCTGCTAAGCTTTGGCTAAAAGATTTACTTGGTGGTGATTTCTGAAGAGAAAGAGATATCGCTACAGAAATCACCATTTTGTACACACACACACACACATGCACACCACATTATACTTGTGCATGAGACACTTGTGTACAAGCTAGAAATGAGCTATTAAATGTTTATAGCCCTAGAAACATTATTTTTTATATTCACTGGCTTAAGGAAAGTTTCATAAATATTTGCCCATTTTTAATATTTTCTTCATGCATAAGGTAAATACCTCCATGACATTCATTTGAACTTTGAAAAACTATTTCCCTTGAATAAAAATAAGGTCATAATAAAAGCCAATTCCCTCTAGGGTTCTGAGGGAAGTAACCATCATTTATATTCTCATAAAACAAATAAATATCAGATGGATAGTATCTGTTATATCTGTAAGAAAATTCTTTATTAAGTCAATGTGAACTTTCTTTACAAAGGCCATGTATGCTTGTTTTTTTCTTTCTCTAAGAGCTTATCAAACAAAGGTCAATATTCCAAAGAGAAATAAAATAAGGTGTGGAGCAAAAAAATAATATATCTGTTTTGACAAAAGACTCAAACCATAATGAAAGAATAATAGCATAAGCAAAAACAAAAACCATATAATAGGAAATAAAGCTATTTGAATGATTTTACAATTTTTAAAATGATTATTCATAACCATAAAGAATGATAGAATAAATAAAAACAAGCAGTCTTTAATTTGAAAAGACACCAAAATAAATAAAATAAAATTTCATTTTGTTTCAGTTCCTTGGCATATTGGAATTTGAAGTAATTTGCAAAGGTCATTTAATGTGGCTCAAATTATACTATGGGAAAAATAAACACATTTTCTCACAGAGACATTGACTTACATAATTAGAAAAAAAAGAAAATGAAAAATAAAGCAAATATCAAGACAGTTCAATGCTATGAACCCAGTTTTGTTTTTGTTTTTTGTTCTTGTTGTTGCTTTGCTTTTTGGCTCAGGAAACCATGAATATACCTTGCTGGTGACAGACAATATGAGCTTATAAACACTTCCTTTTTCTTGAAACAAATAACTTTCCCAAAGAAACCATGAGGATGCATTAAAGTGAAATGGACATCAGTTATCTAACACATGCTGACAATATATGTTGACATAATTATTCCAGTACGCTGCTAGAAAAATCATCTAGGTTCAGAACGTTACCAAAAACATGCCACATTTCTATGCTTAACTTTTCCCCTTTCTCATTTGTTTTTGTCTGCCTTTCCCTTTCTTGTGTAGGAGGAAAAGAGTTAAATTTGTAGTTAGATGATCTGATTCAAATTTTATTTCAGTTCCTTTACAACTGTATATCTTTGAGCAAATCATCTAAACTCTGTGTCTCATTTTCTAGATCTGTAAAATGAAGGGGAGGGACTAGATGATATCTAAAGTCCCATACAGCTCTAAATCTGTTTTCTTCTTTTCTCAAATATTTATAGAATTTTCTTACATGTAAGCTTCTCTTTAGCATAATGGAGGAATTGGCATATTGTTGTGTGTTATATAATTACTGTCTTCTAGGAAACGAAAACCAGATTAGAAGAGGAACAAGAGAGAAAAGGGCATCTATGCAAATATATGATAAAAGGTACGTGTCATGTGATTAGTAGAGAGTGGTACAGAAAAGAGACATCGTATCCACCTAGAGCAACTACAGAGACTTTAGGAAGAAAGTAGAGTGTGAGCTGATTTTGGCAGAATGGGCAAGATTCTGACAGGTAGAGGGAGAGAGAAAATGGTATTATAGGCAGAGGAATGAGTAAAAGTGAAGACTGAAAGGGAAGACCAAGATATGTTTTGGAGATGACAGTGGAGTGATTTGTCTGGAGGAAAAAGTAGAAGAGCACTGGGAGAATAAAAAGAAGGTAGAGCTTATTAAGAAGGGAAGTTAGAGGATCAGACTTGTTCTTAAAAAATCATTTTGGCAGCAATGCAAGGAATAAATTAAAGAGAGGAGAGACTCAGGACCAGGAGACTGCAATAACCTAAGTGACAGGCAATGAGCCAATGAAATAGGGCAGTTGTCATGTGAGGGGAAATATGTAAAGTCACAAGATATGCTGTAAAGTCAATGGAACTTGAAGAGGGACTGGATATTTAAAGTGCAAGAAAATGAAGAGTCAAACATTCTGAGGGTAAAAATCTAGGTGATGGGGAGGATGTTTCTGTTTCTGTTTCTCAGCAGAAACAAGGAAGTCTGAAAGAAAGATATGACATTAGAAAAAAAGGTTATGGTTTCAGCATTGGTCATGTTGAATTTGAAATGCCTTCAAGGCATCTAGTTTAAAATGTCCAGTAGGTAACTGGTGATATCTTACTGGAGCTAAGGAAAAAAATCGGTTCTGGATATATAAATATGGGAGTCCTAGTTAGGAAGAGTCCTAGTTAAAGCTATGCAAGTCTAAGTTATATATATGCAAATCTTAGTCATGAAATTCTCCTAATCATAGTCTCAGCCTAGAGATGGTAATTGAATCATGGAAGCCAATATTCTACAAATCAAATGTTTAGCAGTGGTTCTCAACCTGTGGGTTATGTTTAATTTAAATACATCCTGCATATCAGATATTTACATTATGATTCATAACAGTAGCAAAATTAGTTATGAAGTAGCAACATCCTTCCTATCCTGCCCCCACCACCACTTGTTCTATTCTCCACTTTGCCACTGTCCCTTTACAGAAGCATGTGGTTCTAACAACACTCCTCTCCAACCTGCCCTACCCTCCATTATTCCCCCTGTCATCCCCATCCCCCCTACTCTTGTGTAGGGCAAGACACCCAATTTAGAGTGTATGTCATTCCTTCCCAAAGCCAAATTCAATGAGAGTAAAGTTGACCCATTCCCTTTTACCTTCCCATTCTTCCACTCCATTGTAACAGTTATCCCTTCCCTCTTCTATATGAGATGATTAACCCCATTCTCTCTCTCCCTGTCTCCTCTCCTTCTATTCCTCTCCCACCTCTCAATTTCACCTTTTAAAATATCATCCCTTCCTTTTCAATTTATTGTGTGCCCTCTCTCTGTGTACACATATATACACACACTCACATATGTATTCATAAGCATATATACCCTCCTATATAGACATATGTATATGTATACATACATACATGCATACATATATTATATATATGTATATGTATATACATTTGTATTCCCTTCACCTCTCCTCATACTGACAAAAGTTTCATAAGTTACAGTTATCATTTTTCCATGTTCACATGTAAATAGATCAACTTTGATAAGTTCCTTATGATTTCTTTTCCATATTTACCTTCTCATGCTTCTTGTATTTGAGGGTCAAATTTTCTATTCACTTCAGGTTTTTTCATCAAGAATACTTGAAAGTCCTCCACCTCACTGAATGACCATATTTTCCCCTGAAACATTATGCTCAATTTAGCTCAGTAGGTGATTCCTAGCTACGTTGATCTCTGGAATATCATTTTCCAGGCCCTTTGATCTCTTTATGTAGAAACTGCTAGAACCTGCATTATCCTGATTGTGTTTCCACAGTATTCAAATTGTTTGTTG
>CM053594.1:233792616-233811404 GCA_028646575.1 Pseudocheirus occidentalis | reverse complement strand
ATCATGGCTTTCAGGTAGTCCAATAATTTTTAAATTTTCTCTCCTGTATCTCTTTTCCCAGTCTGTGTTGTTTTTTTTTCAAGGAGATATTTCACATAGCCTTCTAGTTTTTCATTTGTTTGGATATGTTTAATATTATCTTAATTTATCATAAAGTCACTTGCTTCCATTTTCTCCAATCTAATTCTGAAGGAATTATTCTCTTCAGAAAGATTTTGAGATTCCTTTTCCATCTGGAAAATTTGACTTTTTAAGGCATTCTTCTCCTCATTGTTTTTTTGGGGGGTCTCTTTTGCCATTTGAGTTCATCTGTTTTTAAGGTGTTATTTTCTTCAGGCAGGTTGTTGACCTTCTTTTAATGATTTTTCTTGTATCATTATCATTTCTCTTCCCAATTTTTCCACCACTTCTCTTATTTGGTTTCCAAAATCCTTCTTAAGGTGATCTGTGGCTTATAATCAGTCTACATTTTTCTTGGAAACTTTTGGTGTGGAAGTTATGACTGTGTTATCTTCCCTCCATTACATGCTTTGATCCTTTTTGTCCCCAAAAAAGGAATCTGAATTTGGAGTGGTGGGCTTGCTTAGCTTCCTTTTCCTGCTAATATTTCCAGTCAATTACTTGACTTTTGGGCTCAGTAAAACTCTGCTTCCAGAGAGGAGAACTTTGTCCCAAATGGCTGGGATTTTCACAGCTGCCAGGGCTATTAGGAGGCCACCATCTCTGCATCCCCCACCCTCTTTGGCTCACTGATCATACACCTCAGGACCACCACCCAAGATTATGATCCCTATCCAGGCCAGTTAAGGCAAGAGTACTTAGCCTCTGAATGATTGCTTTGTCCCCCTGCAATCTGCAGGCCAGGAGCTCTGAATCAGCCACATGGCTACGGTTGTAGGGTCACCGCTTCTGCTTCTCACCCTGGAGGCAGTTGGCCAGACTTTCTCCCCATAATTTAGCTGAGTTCCACTGATCTTTCACTTAGCCCTCGTTTCTTATGGGTTGATAATTCTGGAAACCACCACAGCTGCTGATGATCTGCTTTCCTGAATGCTCCCACCAGTGCTTGTTTTCGCCACCTTAGGGCTCCAACTGTGGGTTCATGTGGTGCTTGTGTGGACTCCCAGAACACTGTGATGAACCCCTTACCATCAGCCTGCTGAGCTGCCTTCAGCAGGAGCTCTGTTACTCTTTATTTTGTGGGTTCTAGAGCTCTAAAATTTGTTTAGAGTCATATTTTATAGGTATTTGAGGTGGTTGTGGGGGAGTTGTGGATTTTTCCTACTTCTTTGTTGCTATCTTGACCCTACCCCCATTCATTTTTCTTTAGTTTTCACTTATTGTACATGGTTTTTCCTTCTTTAATTACTCCTGAAGAAATTAAGTGAAGTTTAATTATAATTGAGTGAAAGTAATTAATAGTGTTTACTTATGAAAGTAGATTATGTTCAAGGCCCCTTCTAGTTCTAGATTTATGGTGCTTAGAGCTTAAATTCTGTGGGTTAAATCTCTTTATCCAAGGGCAGTAGGCAACACAGGACAAAAACTGTGAATGGAATCCTAAATGCTTTCCTTTCATCATCAAGTCACAAACATTCTCATTAATTCTGTTTGTAATGCCTAGAAAAAGTATTATTTATTTGTTATACCATTTGTGAAATAACACCTCAGAATTATTTAATATTAACTTTCTATGTTGGTTATTACCCACACTTAGTCTAACAGCTTACCTAGGATTTATTAATATGAAAGCACATATAAATTAATGTTGTCAGGTAAAGCCAAGGAAAAGGTACTATGTGATGCCATGGATAGAGTGATGAACATGGAGTCAGGAAGACTTCTCTTCTTGAATTCAAATCTGGCTTCAGACATTTACTAGCCATGTGACCTTTGGCACATCACTTAACTCTGCTTGCCTCAATTTCCTTTTCTGTAAAGTAAGCTGGAGAAGTGCAAACCACTTCAGTACCTCTGCCAAGAAAACTCAAAATGAAAAGTCAGACATGACTGAAAAAAATGAATAACAGTAAAATCAGTTTGAAAGCTGCCTTTGGCCCAAGAAGTACCCTCCTAGACAAATTATTTAACCTCTCTGGCCTTCATTTGGCTCATCTGGAACATGAAAATAATAAAACTTGCACTATTCACCTTGTACAATGATTGTTAGAAAAGTACTTAGTAATTATTAGCATATTGTGTGAGTAAAACTTGTATTCTTTTTATGTTAACAGACAAAAATTGGAGAGCTTCATGTTCCAGGTACCCTTCTAGCTCCTCCTCCTGATGATGCTTGTAGTTATTTCATAATGTGTGACATCATAAATATTTCTTATTACAGAATTTCAATATCATGCATAGAAAAATTTGGTGTGTATATATAATAGGACAAATAGTAATGGATCATAAATTTAGACCCAAGAGGAACCTCAGCATAATTTTTCCCATGAGGAAACTCAATCTTCGAGAAATTAAATGACTTTTCTTGACTTCAGGCTACATGATCTGCATAATGGTAATAATCGTTAACCTTGAGAGTGTGCTTGTATTACTTCGAATCACCATATAAACTTGACTTCTCCTACCTACTGCCTCTCTTTAGTCATCTTCACCTCAAGAAGTCAGTGATCTTAAATGGCACAGCTCAGCATTACTATAATGAGATCTCTGCTTTCAGCTTTATGATAGTAATTTGAATTAGCCTTAATTTTAACTGACTGAAGGTGCTTGAAATTCGATTATTGTTCATTGAAATATTTTTCAAGTTATGCCAACTTGTGTCTTTGAAAAATTTACTGAATGAGTAGGAAGTTGAAGATATTCTAGCTGGAATATAAAGATAGCATTGTTAACATGTGGATATAATTTCCCTCATGGCCTATTCACTAATATGCCCTTTGGGGAAAAGCTGGGGATTGACAAAGGGAATTGTGGTGGTAGTTGTCCTTTGTTCTCAAACAGGACCAAAATGACACCTACATACTAGAGTTAAATTTCAATGTGTCCACCTGTGACTGATCAGACCAATATGAACCGAGAAAGCTCTCCTACAGGTCAGGTACAAATAGCCTGTGTTAATATTTGGAATGCATTATCTAAATTTCTGCATCTATACATGCAAGCAAGGCAGGATTTTTATTGTTTTCTTTTTGGAGTTCAGATTCCTAGGCTCAGGCTAAGTTGTGAACACATGAAGGATTAATCTCCTTTGAGCCCTGATAAGTCACAATTGTGCTGAGTCATGTAGGTTTCATGCCTACTGGCTCTGTGACCAATCAGGGGCCAAGTCTTTGTTATATATTCTGGGATATTAGTATTTTGCTTTGGGGATTCATCATTGAGAAGCTCTTTTGATTTCCTGGTCAAGACCTTAAGTGGCCATTTGTTAAGAGCCCCCTGTCTACTCAGATGTTGTCCATGTTCCCTTGATCCAGTGATATATATATTACTATATATATAGTAGTATATATATATATTACTATATTATATAGTAATATTGCTTTACTCAGACAGTTTAAGCCCTGTCTGTTAGTCTTTGTGCTAATTTCCCTGCTTATATTTTCTGTTCATACTTTCTTCAAGTTCAGTGTGCTGACCTTTCCCTTGAACTAATGAATGTAATTAAAAATAGGATTGTTAACCCTTTTTTGAGCAATCTTTCCTTTGTTTTTTAAATTACTTTTTGTTTTCCCTTTTTATTTTATTTTACTTTTTGCTTTTTGGAGAAGACAAGGTAGGGCAGTAGGGGTTAAGTGACTTGCCCAAGGTCACACATCTACTAAGTGTTAAGTGTCTGAGGCCAGATTTGAACTCAGGTCCTCCTGACTCCAGGGTCAGTGGTCTATTCACTGCACCACCTAGCTGTCCCCTAATAATCATTTTTTAATCTTTTTTTTTTTTTTGCTTTTTGGAGGAGGGAAGGTAGGGCAATTGGGGATAAGTGACTTGCCCAAGGTCACAGTTTAGTTTTTTGTGTTAAGTGTCTGAATCTGGATTTGAACTCAATTCCTCCTTACTCTAGGAGGGCCGGTGCTCTATTCACTGTGTTACTTAGCCTCCCCGAGCATTCTTTCCTTTAAAAACAGATCAAAGAATATGTACTTCAGGTCATGTTGAGTGTGCTAGGGTGCTTGCTATTGCAGCATCCTGAATTTCCTTTGAGCTATCTCAATTTTTCTTTGCTCATAGAGCACAGCACCTTCTCTGACGTGGGCATGCCATGCTGAGTGGTCCTGTGCCAGTGTCTCCCTTATCACATAATCAATTGCAAAGTTGCTAAGAGACCTTGAGAGAGTCCTTGTATTCTTCTTCTGACCACCATGTGAACACATGCCCTGTATGAGTTAAATAATTATATACGATTGTTATGTACCATGTCCCCCTCAGAGAGGGGTCATCAAAATCATGTTCATGATGTCATAGAGTGGTAAACATTGAACAATCGCCCATGTGAGCACTAAAGAATACAAGGCTGAGATTTTATATAACACTTTCCCCTCAATGTAGATAGTTTAGATACCCTGCCTCAGCTAGTTCACATTTCAAAATAGGACCCTGTGATTCCTGGAATGCCCCAAGCTCTTTTTTTGTATTCTATTAGATTGTGTTTTGAGCATAACTTTGGGCTTTAAAAAGATTAGGTTCCTCACAGGTGTGATTAATTTAGAGAATCACCAAAATTTTTTTTTAATATAATTGACTTAAAAAAAATTCTATAACTAGTTATTAAATGAATTTAATGTAAAAGTTGAAAAATAATATAAATAGCAACATAGTGGACAGAGGACTGGCCTTTCTTTTTTTTTCATTTTGATTCATTATTAGCAGAACAACCATGAAGCAAATTGATTATTCTTCTCAGTACCCTAGGCAATTTTGCTAAGACCATAGGCCAAGAGTTCCCAATATCTATTCAGAAGTTTGAACCAAATTAACAGTATATATTGAAAAAGACCAAAATATTCCTGAAAATAAAGATTAAGTAAAAGATAGTATCATTCTCACTTGTCTTAATTATTATTAACTGGTTTTCTAACCAGGATTTAATAAAACATTTCTTTCAAGTCAGTCTAAATTTTTAGCTTAAAAAGTTATAAACATTGGAACTATTATCCCTTGCTTTAAAATGACCCTGGATTCTCAGAAGTTTGGGTGTGATTTTATTTAAAATCAAGGTCCCTATCCTATAACTTTTTTCAAAGCATTGATTATGCTATAGATCACATTCTGTCCAAAAAATTTAAAGACCATCTCTTTTAAGATGGGCTCACTCATCAAAAGGTTCCAATAGCTCCCTGCAGTAATTCCAGTGGGTTCAACTACTTCTTAGCAAGCAGTAGCCTGCTAATCTTTCTTGTTTGCTTCCTGTATGTGACCCTTTACTCTGCATCTGGATAACTCAGGCTTCTATTCACCTGAAATGATGTTTCTCAGTGTCCTAGACTGGCTAACTCGGAATATTCCATTCGGGTACAATTCTTATCGTCTAGTTCCAACTATTCTAAGATGTTCCTCAAATAAAGGAATGTATCCTAAACAAAGATATTTCCACTTTTTGCTCATCATTGCCTCCATCTGATCTAGGTTTGTCCATCTATGTACAAAGGTTCTCTTAAGTCTTTGGGTTTCTATTTTCTTTCCATTATGTCTGTGAAGGTCCATCAGTAATAACAGCAATAAGCAGTTATGCGGTTACTAATATATATCAGGAGCTATGCTAAGTGCTTTACAAATATTATCTCATTTAATCCTCACTATTAATAATTGCCATATCATCCCATTTTAAATATGAGGAAACTGAGGCAGATAGAAGTTAAGTGACTTATCCAGGGTGATACAGTTAGTGTCTGAGACTGGATTCAAATTTAAGTCCTTACTCAGTTATTCTTAACTCCAGACCCAAAATTCTATCCATGAAGCCATCTAACTACATAGTCTGTGATTGCTTTTTGCTAATTCTAGGAAAAAAAGGTTATCTTTTTCTTCCTAGCACATACATGAACACAGATGCACACACACACACACGCACAATATCTAGGATCTCTTGAATCTTTTTATTCTTTAAAACAAGCATGGAGATTAAGATTAGACAGATATTCTTCTATATTTCCCACAAACGAAAAAATGCTGGGGTTTTTTCCCCAGGTTTCTAGGCTGTTGCTAATTTATTCCCAGATTTCTACCTCTCAACAAAGATCAGCTGCTGTTAGGTGTTTAGTACACAGGGCTGCAGATTTAAATACAATGGTTACATTATTCATTAATCTCATTAGCTGACTGTAATTCAAAGCCTTGGTTTAGAAGCATTTACTTTCTTACTCATGCATGCTCCTTTATTTAAGAGAGAACTTTAAAGCGATATTCCTTACAGTTCCATCACAATTAAATCAAGGACTTGAGGGTGAAACCAGAAAGGTTTATGTAAGCCTTAGGCAGGGGCATAGACTTGCTGATTTATAAAGAGATTGGCATGCCTCTCTCCTTTTTGTCTCTTACACATTCCTTTATAATAATTAAACAAACATTAATGAGAACCCTTATGATTTTCTTAGATCATATATCCTTTTTTGGAACCCCAAGTCCCAGAAGTAGTTGCCTAACTTGGAATTCTTGACCCCAATTTGGTCCAAAAGTCTTCTGTCCACTCCCATATCTATCTCCTTTGGAGTATTTCCAGTAGACTGAGTTTCCAAGTCAAAGTTAGGAGAAGAGGAACTTCTCCTCAGATCCTCAACGTGGATCTTGTTTCACAGAAATTTGGTGATGCTATAGTTCCAAAAATCCTGTAATGAACTTAATAGAAGTAAGTGCATAAGGGAAGCTCTAACAGAGGGAAAGGGAGCAAATTAAAAAAGAAAATTCAAAGATTCCTTTGTCTTCTCACTAGCTTACTTGGAGGTCTCTTCATCTTAGCAATTGTAGCTTTTCTTTCCTATTTGAGGATGAAACTAAATCTCAGAGAAGTGCTGATAGTCTTCCCCACTTAAAGAGATGTACAAATGGGAAGAATGTCCTCTCTATTACTAAACAGTAATATTAATAGTATTAGTAAATACCACATTTAAAAGACAGAGCATACTATACTACTAATAAAAAGAACAGTTTAGAATTGGAAAGAACCTTTGAGGATCAGCTCGCCCAATAACCTCTAGAGTACAGGCCTGTCCACTATAGTGATGCCAACAAAAAATCTCCCATCCTTTTCATAATCATGATGAGGAATCCACTAACTTGGAAAATAACCCATTCTATTGGTGGACAATTCTGATGATAAACAGTCCAGTTTTCACTGAATTGTAATCTGCCTCCCTATAATTTACAATTTTTATACCTTTTGTAGTGAAGGAGATGCTAAAATCCCTTTCCAAAGGATTATTGATTTAGACCTGGAAGGGACCATAAAGACCGTTAAGCTTCTCCTCTAACCATAACTTTATACATGAGAAAACTGAATAACAGAGAAGTTAAATGATTTTTCCCAGACCACACAGGTAGTAAGTATCAAAAGTGGAAATTGAGCCCAGGTCCTCTGACCCCAGATACAAATAGATATCGAGATAAAGATAGAGATAGAGATAGAGGTACACACATCACATACACACATATACATACACATGTATAAGTATGTATACATATATACTATATTTAGACATATGCACACATATGTGTGTATCTGTGTTTGTGTTTTTGTTTGTGTAAGGATGATCAACTGTGAAAGACTTACCTACCCTGATCAAGACAATGGTTCAAGACAATAGTTCCTGACAGTTCCAAAGCACCCATGAAGAAAAATGTTGCCCACCCTCAGAGAGAGAAATGATGAACTCTGAATGCAGATTGAAGCATGTTTTTTAATTTTCTTTAATTTTCTTTTTGTATTTTTATGTTCTCTTTTGCAACATGGCTAAGATGGAAATATATTTGGCTTGACATCACATGTGTATTCAAAATAAAACTGACTTTTTAAGGAGGAATGAGTGACAGGAAGGAAGGAGGGAATTTGGGACACAAAATATATTTTTAAAAGATTTTTATTTTTTACATGTAATTAGGCAACTAGGAAGCGCAGCAGAAAGAGTTCCATCCTGGAGTCAGGAGTACCTGAGTTCCATTCTGACCTCAGACATTTCCTAGCTGTGTGACCCAGGTCAATTGCCTCAGCTTCCTAAATGGGGCCACAGAGAATGCAACACAACATGAGAACAGTAATTGCAAAATATTTAATGAAATAAAAATAATTTTAAAAAACTAATGAAGTTCCCTTCATTCTGTAGCAGCTATTGACTTCCTGACTCATGGTTGGGGGAAAGTTGTTCATATTTCTCAGAAATAAAAGGTTCTTTCAAAATATTGCTTTTAACATTTAAGTGCCAAATGGATAGAAGATAATAACTTTTCTTGGAATCAAGTAGGTACAAAAATTCTGATTCACAGTCTAACTTTTCCAGGAAAACACCATTTTTTTCTACTTTGCAAAGCCAACAATAGGTACTAGGTGATTACGTTTTTTTCCCTATTACTCAAATCACTATATTTTAAATCAAGAATCTATGTTTTGACTTAAAGTTGTTATTTATAAATTTGCTAATTCTACTTAATTTACCTGCAGGTTAAGATTTTGTTACATTTCTGCACTGAATGTTTTTATTTCAAGATATTCTGAGAATGCTTTGGTACTACACAGGGAAGTGAGATGTAGAGGGCACTATTGTACTTGCAAATCTGATTTAGGAGCTTTCTGATAAAATCATCTGAATCTGATACTACTACTGTTACCAACATAGTCTGTAAAATATGTTTTAAAAAATTATTCACCATTTAAGAACAAAAAGAAATGCTGATTTTTTCTTATAACATTATGAAAAGACAAAGTCAGGTTATAAAATTTTTCATAGGAGTAAATTTAATTTTAAATAATGAAAAACTGGTAGAGGTCAAAAAATGGGATTTGTTATGACTAGCAGTTAAAATTTTTAGATAGGGGATATATTGTACAGCACAACTTAAGCAGTATTGAGGTGAGGATAAGAGTTTGGGAAACAGGTTATCTTTCATAGTGGAAATAAAGCAGGCATCTCAAAATGAAATAAATCCTTAAATATCTGCTTTTGGAGAGATTCTGGTTCATACCCTAACATATACTAAAATACCCATTTATGGTTCAAGGTATTGAGATATTGGGTTCCTCTTGTGGGAAGGGAAGCAGTGAATAGGAATGCAAGAATGATGATTCTTCAAAGGAATTCAGTGTAGCGCATATTAGATGGAATGGAACAAACTTTCATCTGTATCCCAGAAGATATCTTTCTAGGTCAACAGTTCTCTATCTGTGGGTCATGACCCCTTTGAGGTCAAATGACCCTTCCACAGGGGTCACAGGGGTCGCCTAAGACCATCAGAAAACACATTTCAGATGGTCTTAGAAGCCTCTTCTATCCGTCTGCAGGTGGGTCCACATGCAGATGCGCCCACATACGACTATTAAAGGGTCCCGGCATTAGGAAGGTTGAGAATCACTGTTCTAGGAGATCTTAAAACTACACTTGTTCTTAAATAATTTTAAAAACTTATATGGTACTTTAAGTTTTGCAAAGTGCCATCAATAGATTATCTTTTTGTTTTTCCCAGTAACCCTAGGAATTAGGTGCTATCATTAGACTTCTTCTACAGATTAAGAAAGTGTTATTAGAAGAGGTTACTTGATTTTTCCACATTTGCACAGATGAAGAATGAAGGCTTATTTCCAAGGACAACAAAATACAGCTTTGAAGAAACTAAGACAAATTCTATCTAAAATCATCCCTAAATTATTTCTGAAATGTATTGCAGAGGAAGGTCATAACAACAGCATCTTTTCTACCTCCTACTGAAGAAATATCACTGAAATTGAACATGGAATACATAAAGTATTTCACTAATCAAATGAGCACAAGCCTGGAAGAGATATATGGATATAGGATTCATGGGAACTTGATAATTTAAAGGAACTGTTTTTGAAACTTTCAGTTGAATTAGATAACTTCACAAAAATTTTCAGTAGCTAAAAATCTCAGGAGGGCCACGCCTCCTACAAATGCACGTATATTGAACACCTACACTGAGTTATGAAATGGGAATAAAAGGTGGTATAAGACTATGGAGACTACAGAAGTCATAGTATTCTTTGGCTTCAGTGTCCTCATCTATAAAATTAGGGGTTTGTACTATATGAGGAATCTCTATAATTCCTTCCAACTCTGCATGACTTAAATTTAGTATACAATATAATATGCTGCCTCACCAAAGTAGCAAGCAGAATTATTGACCTGAAGTTATTGCTTATACTTCACAGCAATTCTTTTGAGATATTCAGGATGTGGGTAACTGGTTATCATCTTTTCCATAAGCTTCAGGTTACATTTTTTTAATCACTGGCAATATTTAGTTATTTAATTCCTTCATCATTCCATTCTATGTCTAAAGATGATCTTTAAGCCCCTTTTAATCCACCTAGAATATTCCTAAAGACTTGCATCCCCATGAATTCTAATTTACTCATTAAAGTTTCTGAAACTTAGTACTTTGGAATAGTTTCTTACAAACAAAACACTAAAGGTATTAGACACTTCGGTATAAGTGAAATACCATCTGAAAACTTGGTGCCATTTCAAGACCTAAAGTATCCAAGAGAAGGATAGTCTGTAAATAGTGTTTTTACAGACACTACTTAATCTAGTGACTTACAGAATATGCTATTTCCTTATTACATACAGAAATTTTACTATTAAAAGGCCTCCAGGTGCTCATGTAATCAACTTTAATCAAATAATAGAGCAAATGATTAATATTTAACCTAGATGAAGGCTAAGTGATCTGAGATCTAGGAATATGTATTGGTAGAAGAAAATGATTGATAGGATAAAAGAAGTGTCTTTGTATGGCAATGGTGAGAAGGTGGGGGAAGGATAGAACCACCTTCTATTGGGAGGTTCTCATCTCATAATTAGATGTTTTCCATTCTGATAATACTTGTGATTACCCATAGCCATCCTCCCCACGATGCTGTCACTCCTATTCCACACCAACCCCTACATATATACTTGTATTCCACTCACTTTCTTTTCAATGGTAGAGCCTCAGAATATAGATACACATTTGTGTGTGTGGCCGACATATGTATACATATTACATACATACATAAATATATACATACATGTGTATGCATGGGTATATGTGTGTAGATAGAGTCTATGAACCAAATTCCCTTTGATATTCTCAAAATGCTTGTGGTTCTGTCAGTCAATGACAATGCCACAGATCCCTCTAACCCCAACAACAGACACAGCAGGCATGATCCAGTTTTTCAGGATACAGGGAAATGCAAACATCTCTGACTTGAATAAGCGATAGTAGGCCTTCACCAGAAAGTATAAAGAAGTGCCCTCTTAAATCAAGTGGCTGGGCAAAATGGATGGTCTACTCTTCTGGTATGACTGAATGGATACTTGGTGACCCAAGTCTAATGTGTCCTATGCAATGGTTATGTCAATATTGTGGACTTCCCCATAGATGTTTATTAATTTTGAGAGTTTTATGCAAATTGCCTTCTTAGCAAAGCTATTAAACAGATGGAAATATATCTATCTCCTCTCTATATACCCATACTTCATCTTTGAATGTCTCCTCTCAGTGCCCAGGGCTCACAGTTTGAACCCAGATGCCTATTATCATTCTGTAGTCTCCACCAGAAGCTCTCCTTGCAAAATGGCAAACCATCTAGTGGTTTGGCATCTCTTCTGAAGTTCCCCTAAGATTTAGATCTAGAAGGGACTTTAGAGGTAAGCAACTACAGCACTTAATTTTGCAGATGAAGAAGCTGAGGCCCAAAGAGATCCTGTCCTGATCCTTTTCTTTTATTTTCCTTGTCCCTACTTTTCAAAGTGACAGATAAATTTATCTAAGGTAATCTGAACAACAATTTAAAATCAATTGGAATTTTCTCTTCTAATAGTATTTGCATTTTGTTAACTGAGGACACAATGCCTCAAACTAAAGGAGGAGACTTCTTATAGAGAAATTTCAGATACAATTTCAAGTAATGTTAGAAATATCTGAGAAAATGTTGTTCCTCCCCATTCCCTTCAATTGCACCACATATACAACTTCCTAGTCTTCCTTTCTGAAAACTGATTTTAGTTTTGGGAATTATTTGGACTTGCAAGTAAGGAATAGAATTTCAGTCTAGTTGATGCAAGTGTGTTCTTGAAAATTTAGATAGTTTAAGGGCAGAATAGAACGTTCCCTGTAAGTTTAGGGGCAAAATAAGGTAATATTGCTTTGTTTAAAGTATCCACTGCTGGTACAGTCCCCTTTTTACCACTCTCTCTTCCAGAATCTCTAGTTCTTTCTTCCTCTATCCCTGCCTCCATACCTACCACTGTTTCTGAATCATATCACAACCAAGCGGCTCTCTAGTACTCACACGAATTACTATTTTATTAAAAATTATGAATCTAAATGAAACTATAAGATCATTAAATCTGGATAAAGTATAGTTCTTAGAAAATATACCAATCCATTTATAAAGTTCAGAATATAATCTCATTAAACACTCAACATTCCATGTATTTCTATCTGTTTAATTTTAATCCATCAGTGAAATTTCTGATTGTGATAATGGATAAACAAACACAGAGATCACTTTTCTCGCTCTATGCTACTGAAGTTCTCTGGTTTTTTACTCTGGACAATGTCAGAAAAAAGAGAAGCTATTTGCAAAATACAGTCAGGATGTTTTTAAACTAAACCAGTTTCATTTGCATTATTTGAAAGACCACTTTCCGTTACTGGCTAATGTTTTGCTACTCAGACATCAACATTAACAATTTACAATTACAATTTCAGCACAAATCTTCAAGTACTAAAAGCAAATCAGAATTCTGTCTTCTAACCTGAAATAACCAGGTGATTTCAAAAATGGTTTTATTTCATGTATCTCTTTGTGGTCAAATTGTTGTTTGTTATAGTTTCTGGCTTGATTTTCTAGTAGCATAATAATAGTTTTGAATAATATTCTGCATTCAGTGCTTATAATTAGTATACAAGGTTAGACCATAATAATAAACCATTGACACTTTAATCATTGCATTTTTACAAATAATTCTGTTGTTCAAAACAAAATACAGCAAAATTAATGAGTGGAAAGAAATT
Organism: Pseudocheirus occidentalis; assembly: GCA_028646575.1. Classification (NCBI taxonomy): domain Eukaryota; kingdom Metazoa; phylum Chordata; class Mammalia; order Diprotodontia; family Pseudocheiridae; genus Pseudocheirus; species Pseudocheirus occidentalis. The sequence continues at coordinate 233,798,216 of CM053594.1, read as the reverse complement.
GAGGGCAAAAAAAGTGTGCTAGGTTCTATTCTTGTCCTGATCTATTGCCTACTCTCACCCATCTCACCAATGCAAGATGCACCAATACATGAGGAAGGGAAGGAAACAGCATTTATGGCCCTGCGCTAAGCACTTCCCAAGTATAGTCTCATTGGATCTTCATAACAATCCTGAGTAGTCAGGTTATAAAATTATTCAATTAACAATTGAGGATCTAGCTTAAGTCATTTGATCAAGGTCATATAACTAGTAAATGCCTGAGACTGTAACTGAACCTGTCTTCCTGACGCCAGTCCCAGAGTTCTATCCACAGAGACACTTAACTGCCTCAGGTGAAGCCCTTAACAAAAGGCCCTGAGTAAATGTGAACCTCTTCAGTAGACCTAGAGTATGCATTAGGAGCAGGGGTCAAATCCAAGGTGATTAAAAGTTAAACCAGAAACTCAGGAGAAGAGCAAACATTGTTATCCCTGTATAGGTTCATGGGCAAAGGAGAGTTTCTCAGAAACTTAACCGAGATCACAAAGGGTAGGCTCTTATGTTTAAGAATCAGTCAACCAATAAATATGTATTAAGTGACTACTATGATCTAGTTATATGGGCAACTAGGTAGTGGAGTGGAGAGAGCTCCAGAGCTAAAGTCAGGAAGACCTGAGTTCAAACTTGAGCTCAGACACTTACTAATTGTGTGACTATGGACAAGTCATTTAACCCTCTGTGTTTCAGATTCCTCATCTGTAAAATGAGGTGTAGAAGGAAATGGCAAATCATTGCAGTATCTTTGTAAAGAAAACCCCAAATTATGACACAAACGGTCAGACAAGATTGAAACAACTCAACAACAATGCTTTAGTCACAGTGTGTATATGTATGTATGTATTTGTTTCTTTGTTTTTTCTTTGACCCTCTGTCTCCCTGTCTCTATACCATTCAGTCTCTGTCCCTTTGTTTTTCACCCGTATACTTATACTACCATTTTAGAAAGTGTGACTGTATATTACTTATGTTTATGACCTATGGATCCTTAAGAGTAAGCTGTCATACCCTGCATTGGTTACAACATGAAAAAATAACCTTAGAATTATCATAGAATGAATTTTCATAATCTGATCTCAAAACTGAAAAATTAGAATCTTTCAGCAACAGGGTTATTAATGGGATGAGGATCAGTCTAGAATGGTGGACAGAAGGTCATTCTTGGAATCAAGAAATCCTGAGTACAACCACATACTCATACCCCTACTAAGTCTTTGACCATGGCAAGTTGCTGAACCTCTCAATAAACCAAGCAAATCTCTTAAGTCAGTAAGTTAGAGAAGAGTTGCTGATTTACATCAATTTCCAAAATGATGGTTGTTCCATTCACTAATAAAATCATAGGTCTGGTCTAAGTTAAAAGATTGCAACCAAGGATCAGCTACCTGGCAAAACTGAGCATAACCTTTCAGGCAAGGAGATGGTTATTTAATGAAATAAGGGACTTCCAGACTTACTGATGAAAAAACCAGAGCTCAATGGAAAACTTGATCTCCAATTTTAAGACTCAAGAAAGACATAAAGAGGTAAACAAGCAAAACACACACACACACACACACACACACACATACACACATACACACACACGAACATATGCACATAACTTGGGATTCAATAAGAGCAAACTGTTTACATCCTAATATGAGAAGCTGATACTTCTCAATATTGAAATTTATATGATTATCTCCATTTAAAAAGGACATACATAGAAAGAGGGTATGGGTATAAATGAACTAATCTGAAGATTAAAAAAAACTTATGAAAGGGTTCAAAGGGACTACAATGTTAGAAAAGGAAAGAATAAGACAGAAAAAGATAAATTATGCCACTCAAAGAGGCATAAAAAACATACTATAGTAGAGGGGAAGGATGAAGGGAGATGAACATCATATGAACTTTATTCTTATTAGATCCCTCCAAAGAGGGATCAATATAATCAGTTAAGTTTAAGACTCTAACATGAAAAAACACAAAAACTCTTTATAATAGAGGGAAATGAGGGAGAGAAGCACTTTATGAAATTTACTCTTGTTGGTTTGGGGTCAAAGAGGGAATAACATATTCCATTAAGTATAAAAATCCATTATACCCTACAGGTAGTAGGAGAGGTAAGGGGAGGAATAAAGAAGGAGTGGTTAGAAGGGAGGGAAATAGTAGTAAGGGGAAAGGGTAGGTAAAGGAGGGGGCTCACAGGGAGGGAATACTGAGAGAGGTGGTGGTCAAAAGGAAAACTCTTAAGGAGGGGAAGGGAGATGGAAGAAACAAAAACATAAAAGGGGGGAGGGAACAGGATGGAGGGAAAGACACAGTTAATAATCATAACTGTGAATGTGAATGGGATGAACTCTCCCATAAAATGGAGGCAGATAGCAGAATGGATTAAACCATAATCCTACAATATGCTGTCTACAAGAAACACATTTGAAACAAGGGGATACTCACAGAGTAAAGGTAAAAGGCTGGAGTAGAATATATTATGCTTCACTTAAAGTTAAAAAAGAGTAGGGTTAGCAATCCTTATCTCAGATAAAGCAAAAGCAAAAATAGATCTAATTAAAAGAGATAAGGAAGGAAACTATGTCCTGCTAAAAGGTATCATCAAGAATGAATCAATATCATTACTTAACATATATGCACCAAGCAGTATAGCATCCAGATTCCTAGAGAAGAAGGTAAGAGCATTAGAGGAAAAAAAAATACACAGTAAAACTATACTAGTGGGAGACCTTAATCTCCTCTCTCTGAACTTGATAAATCTAACCTCAAAATAAACAAGAAAGAAGTTAAGGAGGCAAATAGAGGTTTAGAGAGGCTTGATATAAGAGATCTCTGGAGGAAATTGAATAGAGATAAAAAGGAATATACCTTCTTCTCAGCAATACATGGCACATACACAAAAATCAACCATGTACTAGGGCACAAAAATCTCACAATTCAGTGCAGTAAGGCAGAAATATTAAATGCATAATTCTCAGGTCATGATGCAATAAAAGTCCATGGAAAGATTATCAAAAAAACTAATTGGAAACTAAATAATTTAATCCTAAAGAATGAGTGGGTCAAAAAAGAAATTATAGAAAGAATCAGTGACTTCATTCAAGAGAATGACACAATAAGACATCATAACAAAACCTGTGGGATGCAGCAAAGGCATTTCTTAGGAGAAGTTTTATATCCCTGAATGCATACATGAATAAATTAGAAAAAATGTAGGTCAATGAATTGGGCATCCAATTGAAAAAGCTAGAAAAAGAACAAATTGAAAATCCTCAATTAAATACTAAATTAGGAATAATGAAAACCAAAAGGACAGATTAATAAAATTGAAATTAAGAATACTACTGAATTAATAAATAAAACTCAGAACTGGTTTTATGAAAAAAAATGAATAAAATTTATAGAACTTTAGTCAATATAATTAAAAAAAGAATGAAGTAAACCAAATTATGAGTATCAAAAATGTAAAGGATGAATGTACCTCCAGTGAACAGGAAATTAAAACAATAATTAGGAATTTTTTTGCCCACTTGTGTGCACATAAATTTAACAGTTTTAGTGAAATGGATGAATATTTACAAAACATATAAGTTGCCCAGATTAACTGAAGAGGAAATAAATTATGTAAATAACCCCATCTCAGAAAAAGAAATTGAATAAGCCATCAGTGAACTCCCTAGGAAAAAATCTCCAGGGCCAGATGGATTTACTAGTGAATCCTATCAACCATTTAAAGAACAATTGATTTCAATACTATACAAACTATCTGGGAAAATTAGTGAAGAAAGTGTCCTGCCAAATTCTTTTTAAGAAACAAACATAGTACTGATACTGTAATAATAATGCAATATTCATAACACTTATGGTGGTTATGAATATGCTTGTATAGTCGTGAATCACAAAATACAGTAGGCTCTCCACATGGAGGGTGGAATCAAAGCCTTTATTCCAATACCAGAAAACTAAGTCCCAGAACCATAAAACCAAAGTTATAACAGTAGCCACAAAGTTGATACACATGGTCAATTCAGTGAGCACCCACATTCCCAAACCTCCACAACAGAACAGGCTCCCTCAAGCAAGGATCTTCCTGTCTCACTCACAGTAACTTCTCAGCCTTGTTCTTGTAAGTTCTTAGCAGAAATTCTCAAAGGAAAGATCTCAACAGAAGTTCACAGAAGAAAGGTCCCAGCAGAAGTTTCAGCCTCCAGGTGCTCACTGAAAGAAATTCTGACTATCCTGCTGGTGCTCTTCCTTATATACAGCATACCTCCTCTCAGGTCTGCCCCTTCCTGTTACATCAGCAACTTCCTCCCAAGGTATTAACCACTTCTATGTTAATAAATAAGGTGTTAACTTGAAACAGGGTGCTAAGTACCTGCTTACTTGCCAATGGAAGATCTTCAGATTCCATTAAAATTACAGATACCTAAATCAGGAAGAGACAAAACAGAGATAGAAAATTGTAGACCAATTCCTCCATATTTCTAATGAAATCCAACAGCAAGAGATAGAAGGAGAAATCCCATTTAAAGTTACTGTAGAAATTATAAAATATTCAGGAATCTATCTGCCTTTTGGACCCATATGGGACCCAGGACCTATATGAACACAAGTAACAAAATGCTTTTCACACAAATACAAACAGATCTAACTTACTGGAAAAGCATCAGTTGCATGTGGCTGGGTCAAGCTAATATAATAAGAATGACAATTTTCCCTAAATTAAATTACATATTTAGTGCCATACTAATCAGTCTACCAAAAAATTACTTTATAGAGCTTGAAAAAAATAGTAACAAAATTTATTTGGATGAACAAAATGTCCAGAATATCAAGGGAATTTGCAAAAAGAAATTCTAGGGAAGGTGGCTTAACCATACCAGATTTTAATCTGTAATATAAAGCAGCAGTCATCAAAACTACTTGGTACCGGCTGAGAAATAGAGTAGTGGATCAATAGAATAGAATGGGTACACAAGACTCAGAAGTCAATGACTATAGTAATCAACTGTTTGATAAACCCAAAGACCCCAGTTTTGGGGATAGGAACTCACTATTTGATAAAAACTGCTGGGAAAACTGGAATACAGTATAGAAGAAACTGGGCATAGACCATTATCTAACACCACATACCAAAATCAAGTTTAAATGGGTGCATGATCTAGGTATAAAGGCTGATACTGTAAGCAATCTTGAAAAGCAAGGAATAGTTTGCTTGTCAGATGTATGGAGAAGGGAAGACTTCATGACCAAATAAAAATTTAGACAACATCATAAAATGTGAAATGGATAATTTTGAACACATTAAATTGAAAAGTTTCTGTACAAACAAAGCCAATATAACCAATATAACTATATATATATATATATATATATATATATATATATATATATAGCCTTCTCCTGGGTCAGAGAATGTCACAACCCTCTTGTCCCACTGTCCAATTACACGGGAATTCACAAAAAACAAACCTCCCACTGCCGGCTCCACGTGACTACATTCAACCTATTGGGGGCAGAGTATACTTTCAAATCAGGGAAGATTCTCAGAGCCACTTAAGCCT
>CM053594.1:233775592-233792116 GCA_028646575.1 Pseudocheirus occidentalis | reverse complement strand
TATCCATGAGGAAGAATGGATGGACTCCTCCTTCTCAAGTTCACCTCTCTTTGGTTGGCAGCACTGACTTGTTATCTAAATTGGTGGCCTCAAAACGTTTTTGATCATGCACCTAATTGTTATATTTATTTTTCATTGTGACTGTTCTCACTCCCCTTCTCTCTTCCCCTCTCTCTCTCTCCCTCCCTCTTCTTCCCTCCCCCATGACACTTGGATAGTTACTGTTCTAGGGATACTGCTGTGAGGGGCCAGCATCTCTAGCTGAGGAGGTGGAGAAGTGTAAATATCTATGGGAAGCAGGGGAGTGGGGGCTATGGTGAGTGAAAGAAGGCAAGATTGTGTTGGGATAAGGCCCTACTCTGTGTCCCAGTAAGGATGGTATATGACTTACCTTCATATCTTCTAACTGGCTTATCATATACTCTTTGGGGTCAAGTCACAGATTCTCAGCCGGTCCACAATTCCCTGGGGTGTCTAGCTCCCAATTTGAATACAACTTCTAGGGAGTTTGAATTAATAGTGCAGATTTCCCTAATCATAATCAGTTTTCCAGCTTCTGTTTCTACCTAGAAATATAACTTTCCTGATTTGTTATATTTCATTGAGCCCCAATCATATGGCCTGTGGCCTCAACTCTCAGGATATTAAAAAATGAAACAAAACAAAAAACAACTACTCAGACCCTATATACAACTTTGATCTATGGTTTTGCCCTTCATTCTCAAAGAGGACCATGACATCAGGGGGATAATGATATGACTTGAAATTCACTTTGATTTACATGAAGGAGGGTTGTGTAAGGTCATCAGCCTTACTTTCTCCTCCAGAGCCATCTGGGTCCAATGGTCAGATATCAATCAAAAAGATTGGAAATGGCCAGGATGGAATGGGGCACTTAGGCCCTTTTAAGTTAAGATCTTTTCAGGTTCTCACTTTGAGTGAGTCTATGCCCATTCAGTGAATGGGTCTTTTTAAGAAGTGAGTCGAAGGATGGCCCCTTTAATAAAAAAAAAAATCAAACTGGGAGGGGAAGATCCTCAGGGTTGCTGGCCAAAAGAGAGTTACACTCACTCTGAGTCAGGAGGACTCAAAATATTACCATTAAGTGGTATTTGGGCAGGGACTCATTTTTGTCCAATCCATGAGATCCAGAGTGAATTGGGTTTAAGGCTTGGTCTTTGAGAAAGAAGTCTAGTCAATAAACCCCAAGTTAATGAAGTAGCTTTCAGTCATCAAAATTTGTCTTCCTTTGGGAAGGACACCTCCAGGTAAGGGGAGAGGAGAGGAGAGGAGAGGGGGGGAGGGGAGGGGAGGAGAGGGGAGGGGAGGAGAGGGGAGGGGAGGAGAGGGGAGGGGAGGAGAGGAGAATCAAAGGAGTTACAAAATGCATATTAAATGATCTATCACACTTGGTACTCATGATCCTTCTAGTCCCATGCAATTCAAAACCCAGAAGTTCATGTGTTTATTCCATAGCCATTTTCCCATATATGAACTAGGTATGTAGATAATTGTATGTAAAGAAGATTTTGTTGTCCTTTTTTTAGAGTTCAGTTTCTCAGGATCCATGGCAATGGGAATGTCTAGTTTCCAGGTGTTTGATAATAACTCTGAGAATAGTTCCAACTAGATAGTAGTTCCCAGAATTGTAGTGACAGATAGTCCTACTGAGTCTGTGTCATGAGATAATATTTGCTGTGCTTGCACAGAATGATGATATTGGTAAAGTTGACCTGTGAGCTTAACATTGCTGGGATGCCTTCTTTGTCTGTTGCCCTATAAAGCAGGCAGGCACCAGTCAGTGAGTGAGGAAAAAAACACAGGGGACTCATGAGGAAATCTGTGTGTGCCTTGACTGGCTCCCATTAAGGCTTGAGAGCATTTAGGGGGAAGCACAAACTGTCTGTCTTGACTGATTCCATTGAGATGCAGGTATAATTGCTCCTTCTCATCAGTCCCTGAGAGAAGGGTGATTAGGGAATGCTGTAGGAGCTGGTTCTCCCAGAAATCCTCTGAGAAGATTAGACTAGAATAAAACTGATTATTAACCCCTCCAAAGCTGTCTGACTGTCTGACCAGATCAAGAGCAAACCTGTTAAAGGCTGGAGGCCAAAAACTCCAGTGCCTCCTATGAAGGCACTATCTGTGAAACAATAATATAATACTGTTTGTAACTGATTTTTCACTTAGTGATTTGGTATCACTGATTTTTAAAGGAATACTTAGGAATACTATCCTGGGACCTCCCATAGATCAGACAGGCAAATCAGAATCCAATCTAGAATGGACTTCTGATGCTATTCCTCTTTAATTTGGAGCCTTAATTTGGAGAGAAACACTCTGATTTTCTCCAAGACTAATTCATCAATAGAATGGATGAAGTCAATTAACAACTGGTTCCAAAATGGTGGGTTGGTCATATTCCATCCTCAGATCCCTCTGACTCTGAGACTGTAAGTCCATAGTACCTATTTTCAGCTATCCTATGAGTCATTTCTTATCATTTGTATCCTTTCTTGCTCCTGACAATGGGTTAAAGCTATTTGAAGTAAGAAGGGTATATCATGTACTTGTAAATGCAACATTTTGGGGGAAGAATAACTTACATTTATTTGAATTTATGTTAGTCAATAATCATTAGAATCTTATAATTACTACGTTACTGTGGACAACACGTTACTCACAATACAAGCATAACACTCTTAGTCAAAAAACAAACTTCTCTTATTTTCAACAGTCAATACAGATTAATGTATTTAAAAAATATTTTCATTAGCTTCTGCCCCTTCTCTAACCTTGGTATTTTCTTACTTTCATTCCATATGTGACACTTGTTTTTGATGTTCAGTGGTTTTTTTTTGTTTTACAAAGCTTAGCAAACTTAATTTTGAATAACTTAATCTTTAACAAGTCATGGTATAGGGGTGGCTAGTTGGCACAGTGAATAGAGCACCGGCCCTGGAGTCAGAAGGATCTGAGTTCAAATCTTGCCTCAGACACTTAACACAAAAACTAACCTTGTGACCTTGGGCAAGTCACTTAACTCGAACTGCCCTCCAAAAAGCAAAAAACAAAACAAAACAAAAAATGAGTCATGGTATACTAGAGGTATTAAAATCATTTTCAAAGCAGCTATAGATAATTCATCTTTATTGGTAATAATTTGAATATGTATCATAGGGATGTAGAATAGTTCTTTTTTATCTGTTTCTTGCTGTACCAATCCACAACGAGAGAAATGATTAGTAATAACCAAAGACTTGGGGAAATTCAGATTTTCCCCTTCGTGTAATCTTCAGTTCAAGATATCAGTCTCTGTTAAGCCAGACAGGTCAGCCATTATGTTCTGCTCAGACTTGGGTAGAGCATAAATTCTTTGAACAGATTTCCCCAAGGCTGGGAGGAAACTTAGAAGTAGATGACATAATCAAAGTTCAGGTCCAGACCCTCATTGTAATATTCATTCTTTCATTAATTGTTAACCAATCAGAGTTAATTTCCATCCTTTTGAACACTTGTCTTGCAAAAAGACATAAAAACTGTAAACCTGCTGCCATGATTATCTTTGGTCTAAGAGAAAAAGAGAAAGAGAGGGAAAGAGAGAGAGAGAGAGAGAGAGAGAGAGAGAGAGAGACAGAGACAGAGACAGAGACAGAGACAGAGACAGACAGAGACAGAGACAGAGACAGAGAGATGGTCAGATCATTTTACTGTCCTTTTATTAAAATACTAGCGTTATTAATAAAATGACTAAATTTTCCAGAAATTATATCTCTTGAAACTTTTTGATATGACACACCAAGTTATCCTGGTGTACATGAATGTGTCTGTGTTCAAGTTTCAAGGTCCACAGGGAGTTTTAGGGAAGCATCTCTAAAACTTCATATGAGAACACCTTCACGTAATTGTTCTCCAATTGAAAAAGTATCAGCAGAGCAAGCAGGATGTCAAAGAATGTATAAATGTAGAAGAAATATTATCTATTTTCTCATGTCATTATGTCTATAAATTATGTGAAAATCATTTTCAGATAATCATAGAACATCAGAGTTTAGAGAGCTTTGGTTCCAAACTGAACTTGAAAATGAATTCCCTCCAAAACAGATATGATCAATGGACATCCAGTTTCCAATGAGTGGAAAACTTCTGCCTCACAAGAGTGACTCTTCTACTTTGGAACAATTCTATCAAGAAATTTTTCCTTTTTCTTGACATCAAGAGTAATTTGCTTCCTTGAAACATTCATCCTTTTCTCTGGGTTTTGGCGTTTGTCAAATAGAGCAAGTCCTAACCTTCTTCACATGATGGCCCTTAAAATATTTGAAAACAGCTATCCTCTCTCCCCCTGAACCATTTTTCCTCTAAGCTAAAAGTACATTATTCCTTCAGTAGATTTTCATATGCTATGACTTCAAAGACTTTCACTCTCTCGGCTATTCTCCACTGGACTCTCCTCAGCTTCCTCCAGATTAAGGTCCTTCTTAAACTGTGATGCTCAGAACTGAGCACAATATGGTTGATATGGTCTAACCAGGGCAGAGTGCAGTGGAATTATCACCTCCCTCTTTCCTGAATTCCAAAGTTACATTAGCAGTTTTGGCTTTTAGGTCACACTGTTAATACACATTGAGCTTGTTTTCCATCAATCTACCTGGATTCTTTTTTTTTTCAAGTGAACTATTGTCTACCATGTCTGCCTCCATGTCTCCACCACCCTATGCTTGTAAGATAGATATTTTTTAAACTTAAAAGTTTTGATTTTAGATTTCTGTCTACTAAATTTAATTTTCTTTCTTTTGACCAAATTTTCTGTCAACCAGGTGGAAATTGCTGTTGGGGTAGCATTTTCAGAAAATGAAGATATGAATGCCATTCTTTTGCCCATTCTGCATATTAGCTTCATTAAGTGCCATTAAAAAGAAAGATGACCCATGCCAATGTGGGTATTATGCAGATGACAATGCAAAAGAAAAGCAGTTTGGCCTGCACTATGAATCTATTTTTTTAGTCACATGTATAAATAATAGAGTAAGAACAGACCTTAGAGATCATTAGGTTCAACTATGTCACACACACACACAAACACAAACACACACACACACACACACACACACACACACACATCCTTATATGAGGAAACTGCAGCTCAAAAATTCTAAGTGCCTTGTTTAAGACCACCTGGTACTTAGTAGCAGAATTTCAGCTAGAACCCTGTTCTAGCTAATCTGATTCATTTACCATTCCATACTGCCTTTCCTTTTGTATAAGATCCAAAGAGTGACTCTTCTAACCCCACTGAAATTTTCCCAAATAATTGTCTCTTGATTTTTGGAAACTAGGAGAACTGGAAGTCCATTGAGGATTAAGAAGGAAAAAAAAAACCCAATAAATCATACTCACAATTAATGAACTACAATGAAAAAAAAATGCATGTATGAAAGTCAATTTGTAACTTGGCAAAACAGCTGCTGCAAGAATAAAGCCGGGCATAGAAACACATTTTACTTGAATTGTGATGAATTAAAAAAAATACGCAACTAATTAAGCATGCTTATGCTACACTGTGCAGTAAATCTGTAAATAAGAGGTGTGGGTAACCAATATGCAGTAAAGTGAATAATCCTTCTCATATTTCAAATATATACATCAGAAAACCCCTTCAAAGGGCTCGTTATGTTTTTGATCTAGACTTCAAGCTTAAAAACAGAATCCTTACTGAAATGTTGCTTTTTTTTTTTTTTTTTTTAGTGATTTGTCTGTATGTTGTAGGATAGCCTGTTGCAAATTAAGGCACACATAGCACTAGTTAACTTAAATAATAACAGCATGGTAAAAAGGCCCCTAGACCCACAAAATGCATGCCCTGGCGCTGGGAAAATGCATTAAAACTGTTGGCTGCTTGTAGTGACACCACAGTCAAGTTGGTATTTATTTTACTTATCTGATCGAAAACAAACAACAACAATAAAATTCCATGCCTGAGGGGTTGTTCAACCTCGTGCAAATAAAGTCCCACCACTCATAAAAACTCCCTACTGAGAAGACCACTGACATGTAAAAGCCATCTTGGCTAAGGCTATCCCTTTCTCCCCATTAAGAACACTGAGTGCAAACACATTAAATAGAAGATACAATGCATTCCATTTGTCCCTTATGCAAACATGAGGAATGTAGATGCCAAGAACTCAACTTACCTGGCTTAATCAGCACTCTAAGTTGCCAAGGTTTGTTAGCTACAGATTCTCCTTTTTGAGAGGGAGAGGGCCATTTAAACTGAATGAATGAATGAATGAATGGATGGATGAACAAAGGAATAAATAAAGTATAAGTAGAGTCTACACAATTACTCCTCACCTGAAACTGGTGCTTGTTCATTTGCTTGACTGTATCTTTCTTCATAATAATAGTTTACATAGTAGGTTTTTCTTGACAGGGAAGTAAAATTAACCTTCATCATATTGTGTTTATCTTTTGAACTTTGTATACTTTTTTTTATTATATCTTTTCGCAGAAACCTTTTTGGGAAACCTACTCTTGATTTCAATTTGGGTCTCTAGAGGGTGAGTGACTATTTCATTGGATGGCTTTCTAGAGGTAACACTGAGGAATTACAGTTTCTAGCACTATAGTCTTTGAGCCCCCATCTTATAATAACCAGAAAAACTTAATTAGCTTTTAGAAAAGGTATTTACTACAATGGTATAGCAGGAAGAGAATTTACAGAAATAATCTCTGCAAATGGGGGGTGGTGCACTTGCTTCATGTATAAATAGTGTTTTTGAGATTGGGCTCCAACTTAAAGAACAATGTTAGTGAATAACATGTACAGAGAATACATGTGGTCAACGAGTACTTCCTGACTCCTGGTCCTGGAAGTTATTCTCTCCTTTCATGTTATTTTTATGAACTTCCGTTGTGGTGTGGCTTTTTCTGGACTCCAAGTATTGTGCCCTTCTAGATTATTTAGCTAGTATTTCTTTCCTTCTTGAGGGGTCACAATCCTCAAAGCTGCAATTGCCATCAGGAACTGTCCTTCTACTTCCACTACTTTTTGTGTCCTCTCTCAGTGGCCACTACTGCTTCAATGGATTCTGCCACTAAATTTGGCTGCTAATAGGACTAAGACCTCTGTCCTTGTCCTCTTAGAATATTCTTTCACCTAAGATCAGGAAAGAATGAACACAAATAAACCATATGCTGTATGTGCCCACATGGTACCTGGGTGAACAAAGCAGAACTGACCTATCTCCCACTTGCAACTCATAGAAACTTTCCTTCATTTACCTAAAGATGAAAGAAGAAGAGCAAAAAGGCAAAGGAATTATGATAATATAATACTTTTATTTGAATGCAAGCAGTTCTTTATTACCACCCCCTCATGTCCCCAAAATTTCACATCTTGAATTAGCACTTGGTCGAGATAGATAAAAGATACAGACATATAGATATAGGTAGATATATGCACATATGTACACACATATACATATATGAAGATAGAGAGAGCCTATGAGGTATGTAGTGCCAAGAATATTCTCAGTATTTCATTGACAAGGAAATAGACCTAGAGAAGTTTAAGTCATTGGCACAAGGTAGGAATATGACTTTAAAGCTTTTCTGTCATGCCATACAACAGGATAGAATGTAAACTTCCAAAGAGTAGAGATTGTCCAGTGACTCACACAATTCCTGTAACATAGGAGACATATAATTAATACTTTAAAAATTACTTAATCTCATTTATTGAGGACCTGCTATGTGTTACTCTTATAGGTTAGGAGTACAAAGTATGAGGCTGTATTTGCTAATAAAGACTTCTCTATTTTACTGTAGGGGATATGATACCTAAACAAAAATAAGTTTGACGTGATAGAAGTTGTTATATTGGCCAAAGAAAGATTCAGAAAAGTGGCTCAAGAAAAGTTTGAGGAAGGAAAGATTCAGATTTGCATAGCACATATGACCTAGGAAGTAATCTTAGATATTAGCCAGTCCAAATTCCTCCCTCTGCTGTCCTTTACCAAACCCTACTCTTATGATAAAGGGACTAGATGATAAGGTACAGGCCCTGGATACCCCCTTGAACTCTAATTGAATTGTCCCATTTGATAAGGCATTTGCCTGAGGCCATAAGCTTTTCATTATAGCTAGGTCTAAATCTCTGTTACTAGCCTAGCCCTCCTTTGTCCAGCTACTTACCACCCTTGATCCTCTCCAAATATCTATTCGCCCTTAAAACTAGCCTGACCCTCCATTGTCTCATATCCAAGTTGCCTCCAGCTACTTCCCTCCTTTAATCTCTCATCACTGGAGTCTGACCTCATTTAACTCCTCCTGAAGACCCTCCTCAAACTCCTTCCTAGACCACTCCTAGATTCTTCCCACAACCTTTCTGTATATAAGACTCCATCTTGTCTCCAAGATGTGTGAGAGCACCAGAAAATTTTCTAGGGTTGACTCACTCTGTGTCAGATTATTCTGGTCTGCTTATCCAATACAAGTGTCACAAATACCACCATAAAAGTGACTTGGTTATCCATATAGAGGGTTAGGGTTGCTCTGGAGACCCAAAAATACCAACACATGGGATCCTGCCAAAAGAATTCCACTCAAGTCTTCTCTCAGCCAAAGAAAAGTAAAGTTTATTGAAAGTTCGTCATATGGGATAGACTTGTAAGGAAACAGTCTATGCTAGGTCATTCTATGGTGCTCTCACACAGAGCAAGTCTGTGCTAACCTATTCAATGGTACTCTCAAACCACATGGAGGGAAGATGGGGTCTTATATACAGAGAAATCTAGGGGTAATCTAGAGGAGGAGTTTGGATGGGAAGTAGATGAACAATGGAGGCTCAGGCTAGTAACAGAGTTTTGGGTCCAGCCACAATGAAATACTTATGGCTTATGCAAATGCCTCATCAAGTGGGAAGATTTAATCAGACTTCAAGGGGTTTCCCAGAGCCTATACTTCAAAGATTCAAGGAGAGCTCAAGGGGGATGCCAGAGCCTGCACCTCATCACCACAGCTCCTTAAGAGTCTATCCATTGTGGTGAACTTTTAATAAACTTTGCTTTTCTTCGGCTGAGGGAAGACTTGAGTTGAATTCATTCCACATGACCTGGCATGTTGGTATTTTGGGGAATTGAGCACTCCTAACTGCTAACCTCAACATTTTACTTCTCTATTTTACTGGAGGGGGATATGATACCTAAACAAGAATAAATATGATATAGTAGAAGTTGTTATATTGTCCAAAGAGAGATCCAGAAAAGTCACTCAAGAAAAGTTTGAGGAAGAAAAGATTCAGATTCACATAGCACATATGAACTAGGAAGTAATCTTAGATATTAGCTAGTTCAAATTCCTCCCTCTGCCTTCTTTTACCAAACCCTACTCTTATGATAAAGGGACTAGAGACTCAAGAAAAAAAGACAGTATTTAATTAAATTGGTTCAACAAAGGATCAAGATGGAAAAGTATGGCCAGTGTGGAGAGTGTGGCCACTGCAGGGGAAATGTCCTGGGAGAGAATTAAGAGGTTAAGGGACTTGAGATTACATACTCTTTAATCTAGTGACATTGGCTTCCTTTCTAGTTTGATATCATGATACCACAATGGGACTGAAGAGACCATGTTTATTGAGACCCTTAGGGGGACTGGGATTGTGTAGCAGGAAAGGCTTGTTATTAGCAGCCTCTGGAGAAAGTGAACTGTCTTCCAGGTATGACTGATTAAGCTCCTCTTTGACAAATAAGAAATGGTTGTTGTGATAGTGGTTTGTCCGTTGTTTTGAAAGAAGAATGAGGGCATCATGGGGGAAGTCTTCACATGCTTGGAGGAGACATGCTCCTAACTCACTAACAGGTTTGAGTCCTGTCAATTACTATCAAAATGGTTTAGTAAAGTTTATTCCACCTTCTTAGACTTTTTAGTGGGGTGGGGATGCTATGCTTGTTATAGCTTCTTAGAGCCACATGTGAGAGTTGGATGAAGATGGACACCAAAGGTGAATGAGTAGGTCTTAAAAGCATTCAGCAACCCTCACACCAGAGGTGTCCCAGCTGCCTCCAGGAACTTTGGCTAGAAAAACAAAAGCCATCTCAATCAGGTTCCCCCTCCCCTTTTGGTCTCACCTTTGGAGATGAAGTCATGCCTAACTTTGAAGAGGAACTACAGAGACAGGAGAGTCATCTTCTGAGTAGAAACCTAGCCCAGTCTGGTTATTTCAGGGTAAACAAATATTTAGGGTTTCACTTAAACTATATAAGTAACAGCTGTCCTGGGGGCTAGGCGTGATATTCTTCAACTCTGTCTTTAATCGTCTCCTTTTGATGAAGATTGAGACTGTTTGATAAAATGAGGAACAGCATGTATTACAGAGTAATATTGGCAATATTGAAAGAATTTTATTATTTCATTTTTGATTTATGGGATATAAAAAGCATTTCCATTACATAGTATAGTAAAAAAGATGATTGTACATGGCACTGCAAATCTATTACATACAACTTGCTATTTCTTTTAAATATATAATAAAGTTATCATGTAATTAGCTTTGTTTTCCTTTGCTTCCTACCCCCCTCCACCCTAAAGATGATTATCATTAGACACAAATATGTATATATGTGTGTGTGTGTATGTACGCATGTATGTGTGCACACCAATATATGTAAAATCATTCTATGCATACTTCTGTTTATCAGTTCTTTCTCTGGTTGCAGATAGCATCTTCCTGAATATGTCTTTTGTACTTAATTTGGGTATTTGTTATAGTCAGAATGACTTAATCACTCAGAGTGGGTTCTAAAACAATATTGTTGTTACTGTATATAATGTTCTTTTGGTTTTGCTCATTGTGCTCTTCTTCATCTCTTATTATTTCATGCAAGTTTATTCAGGATTTTCTGATATCATTGAGCTTATCATTTCTTGTCGTGAAGAGGGTAGCCAGAGAGGATTAGGCCTGCCTGAGACCCCCAAATACCAACATGCCAGGTCCTGTGGAAAGAATTCCAATCAAGTCTTCTCAGCCAAAGAAAAGTAAAATTTATTGAAAGTTCATTAAAAGTTTGCCATATATGGGGTAGACTGTGAAGGAGTCAGTCTATGCTAGATCATCCTATGGTGCTCTCACACAGTAAATGTGTGCTAAGCTATTCTATGGTGCTCTCCCAAACATAGAGGGAAAATGGGATTCTTATATACAGAGGAATCTAGGGGTGGTCTAGAGGAGGAGATTGGGGAGGGTTTTCAGGAGTCAGATGAGGTCAGACTCCAGTAGGGAGGGTCATCAGGAGTCAAGATGAGGTCAGACTCCAGTAATGAGTGATTAAGGGTGGAAAGTTGCTGGAGGTTACCTGGAGACCATAGAAAATTGTGGGCCAGTCCAGTTCAAGGGTAGGAACAGGAACAGGAACATTAAGGGTAGGAAAATATTGGAACAAAGGAGGTCTAAAGACTTGGGCAGAGCCACAACTTAAGGCCCATGACCTCAGGCAAATGCCTTCCCTGGGAAAATTTACTTTCCCAGAGCCTGTACCTCAAAGATTCAAGGAGCTCAAGGGGGCTCCCAGAGCCTACGCCTCATCAATAGCACAGTGTTCCATCATAATTATGTACCATACATAACTTGTTCAGCGATACCCAAACTGATAACTTTTGCGCTTACGAGGTAAAAAGAGGTGCTCAGTCTCTTGCCTATTCATAAATTGTTTGCCTATCCATAAGTCTGATAAGAAATATATTCCATGTCCTTTAAATTTTCTTGTGATATCTTTATATTTAAGTCATCTATCTATTTTGATCTTATCTTGGTGAATGGTAGAAGATATTTCTATTTCTACCTTACTGCTTTTTAGTTTTCCCAACAATTTTTTTCTTTTTACCAAATAATGTATACTTATCCCAAAATCTTAAGTCTTTACACTTGTCAAATACAAGTTTACTATTTTTATTTGCTGCTATAAATTCTATTTCTACTCTGTTCTATTAATCTACCTTTCTTTTTCCTAGTCAGTACCAGATACTTTTGATAATTACTACTTTATAACGTAGTTTAAGATCTGGTAACGCTAAACCACCCTCCTTTACGTTTTTTATTAGTTTCTTTGATGTGCTTTTATTTCTCCAAATGAATTTATTATTTTTATTAATATTGGTTATTACATAATATATTATAATTATGAGGTGCAGGCTCTGGAAGCCCCCTTGAACTCTCCTTGAATCTTCTCATGGAAGGCATTTGCCTGAGGTCATGAGCCTTAAGATGTGGTTCTTCCCAAGTCTTTAGCCCTCCTTTGTTCAGGGATGAACAGTTTCTCACCTTTGATGCTCCTGTTCCCACCCTTGAACTGGCCTAGCCCACCATTGTCTATGGTCTCCATGTAGTCTCCAGCAACTTCCCACCCTTAATCACTCATTACTGGAGACTGATGTCATCTGACTCCTCCTGAAGACCCTACTCAAACTCCTCCTCTAGACCACCCCTAGATTCCTCCCACAACCTTTCTGTATATAGAATCCCATCTTCCCTCCTTGTGGTGTGAGAGTGCCATAGAATGACCTACCATAGACTTACTCTGTCCTGCTTGCCCAATACAAGCCTCACAGATACCTAGCCTCCTTAAGAGTCTACCTCATATGATGGACTTGTTTTTCTTTGGCTGAGAGAAGATTTCATTCGAATTCTTTTGGCAGGATCTGGCCTGTTGATATTTTGGGGTCTCAAGCAACCCTAATCCTCTTTATGGGTAACTACATCAATAATAGTGATTTTCCTTATTCCCAACTCTATGACCAACTAGTACTTATTAAAGTGGTAAAATCACTGAATTTTACTTTCCTCATCTGTGTATGGAATAGGTAGTCACAAAGATTCTCTTAATTACTGAGTCTATGATTTTGTGTCTAAAATATAGTGTAATGGCAAATCTGAAAAAAAGCATATCTCTTAGAAGCAAATAGGTGGTTTGGTGTGTAAAACACTGAACTTGATTTCAGGGATACCTGAGTTCAAATCTCATCTCAGAAATTTATTTGTGACCTGGGGCAATTCATTTCATCTCTGTTGATCTTAGTTTCCTCATTTTACAAATGAGGTTAATAAGGACAAAATATTATTTTGTAAAGTATTTTGTTAACTATAAGTGCTATATAAATATTGTTTATTATTCTTATTAATCATTCACATTGGATAGTTCATAAGATAATAGACTTAGAGTTAACGATCATAGAAGTCACGTTGATCAAAATCCTCATTCAGTACATGAAAGTTTGAGTTCCAAAGATGTTTACTTTCCAAAATCACAATATGGTGGTCAGGATTCAAACTCAATTCCTGTGATTCCAAGCTTAGCATTCTTTCCACATTAGTGTAGTTCTTCCCAGATTCCATCTGAGTTTTCTGGCTCTGAAGTCTCTTTATACTTTTCCCAGTTTCAGGATAGGGTGTTAGTGATGCTCAAGAGTACGCCCCTACCAGTAAACTATTCTTCATTTATAGATTCACAAACTTAGTAGCCAAAGTATTCAACTGATGGAAAAATCACACAAATAAGAGAATGAAGTAGTGGATCCAGTCTCTATCTGCTTGCATGAATGAGTATAACCCTATATAATGCTACACAGGGGATTAGATTCTCATCTTGCCTTTATTCTTACAGGTCTTTTTGTCCCTAAATATCTCAGGAGGAGCACAAATGCTTCAAGATTCAGTGAGAAAAAGTTTAGTTTCCAGTGCTTGCTCTGTTTCATTGAGTTCTACTGATAGGGATGACTGCAGATCAACAAGGCTTCTCAGGGTGGGCTGTCTTTCTGCTGAAGAACTTCACTGACTTTGTGCTTGTCAGGATTCTGCTGGGGTTTTAGCTTAGGTGAGACCATGGCTCTGTTGTTTCAAATAATCCCAGTGCATGTCCATTTCAAAGTTACAAATGGATCCTGTGACTCTCTTTCCTATCTCTGCTTGATTCCTCTCTGGCCTTTTTACTTTTTAAATTCTTGCTTCTCAGAAGGCTTCTCTACCATATGTTCCCAAAGTGGGTGATATTGCCTGGGGGGGGCGGTTAGCTGGAATGATCTGGACGTGGTGATAGAAATAACCTCGGGTGCAATTGGAGAGCTTTGAATAAAAATAAGGGAGTGGTGGATGCATAAGGAAAAAAGAGGAGAGAACAAAATTTAGAAAAAATTATTCATATATATTTCATCTTTATAAAAGGGTTAAAGTCATAAATATTACATTCTTTTCCAAATAAACTTACAAAATATGTTATAACCAACCAGTGTTCAAGTCCAATGACAGGTCTTAACAACTAAGTATTGGCAGGTAAATCTGTTGCATATTGTCAAGAAGTCCAGCTTGCATTGGTAAGAATATGTGCATAAAATGACTTGTTTACAATATGATACTATAAGGTAAATTTCAGAGAACCCCCTCATAAATTTACAATGAATTATTAAATTAAAAATGTCTTTAAAATAAATATTATATATTTTGAATTGATGCAAAATTTAAAAAAAATTACAGTAAAGGATTTAATAAAGTAGATTTCCAGGGGAGTGCTGAGTTTTTGTTTTCTGTTTTTTAAAGAGGGTGGTAGACCAAATAAGTTTGGGAACCTCTGCTCTAGAGTACTGAGGTTCTATTATTATTATTCTACCTCTAGACTTATGGGAAACATAGTGCAGGGAATTTCTCCCAATAAACTCTTATATCTGGGCCTCAAACAACATGGGCAAGAAGTCTTAGGGAACTTTCACTTCACCTGTCTTGTAGCAAATGAACTATTTGTTCATACTTGGAAAATTTGTAAGCAACTGTATGTAATGCAAGAAATTCTTATACAATGTAAAATATCAAGCCACTCTAGGCTATTTTCTCTTCCCTAAATACAACATCCCCTTCCCTGTCCCTCATGCCTTTAATATTCACCTTGTTCACTTGGCTTCTTGGAACTCCTTCTTCCCTTTAATATTTGGTTCAGGTGATAGCCTCCAAGAAGCCTTTCCCAATCCTCTCAGTTTGTAGTGTTACCCAGCCCTTCCCAGGCAATGTATATTAAATTTGTAAATATCCTATTTACGCTTGCCTATGAACATATTATATTAAATAACATAAACTTCCTAAGGGCAGAGACTGTTGTTTCACTTAAAAACAAAAAAAGTTCTAACACTTAGCAGAAGGCCTATCAGATAGTAGGCACTTAATCCCTGCTTGTTGACTGATTGTTTAAGGTCGCAGACATTGTTTCTATAAAAAAAAAAGGGTGTTTTTGTTTATTTGTCAAATCCAATTTCTGTGGGAAAATATTTTCACCTTTCCTTTGTGCATGTACACATTCAGCTCTCCCTGTGCTTTTTTCCTTTAAGCTAGTTATATTTATTAAAAATAAAAAGCATATTATTTCAGTTAAGATGAGACAATAAAATTTTAGGCAATTAAATTTAAATGTATTTATTGAAAATTGCAAATTATTATCTTTAACAATTTTTGCTTATTTTCATCTCTAAAGAGTTTTTTCAAAAAAATATTTTTGGAAACCACTTTATTATAACCTACTTACTAAAATGAAAGACATTGAGGAATGGAACATTACCCTTAACTTCCATATCAAGATTGTTTCAATTTGCTTACAAAATTCACATTCAAATCCAGCAATTTGTACAATGCCACAATTCATCTGTGTCTGGATCCCAAATCAGTTGACATTGTCTCTTTCTGTGTTAATTTCTAATTTATCATTTATATTTCTTGTTTGTACATGCTTGTTTGACTGTCTTCTCCTCCATTAGATTGTGAGCTTCCTCAGGGCAGGTACTTTTTTTTGTTAGTCTTTGTATCCTTAGCTCTTAGCATAGTGCAAAGAAGAAAGACTTTGCATGTAGTATGTGAAGCAATGATTGCAACTCATTTACCATCAGAGTGAATTTACTGTGTTATTCTCCATTTTATTATTGTTGATTTGAAAACTTTTCTTTTTTTAAATAGTATGTTATATATATACAAGATATATACTAAAATTAAATCCAATAATATAGGTTATGGATTCATTCTCTGTACTGCAAAGGTCTCATGCTTCTTGCTCCTCATAATTTGGAAAACTCAGCCTCATAGTTTCCAGGGGGATTATAATCTAATCTCCCTGTAATCCTCATGACTGTCCCCTAGGCCTAAGTATAATGGGGTAGGGCCACAGTTGTTTTTGAACATGTTGTACAGTAGTAAACATCCGAAAATTTGGTGCTGCCTGCCTCTTGGAATTCTGCTGAAGCCTATCAAGGCAGGTTGGTGAACTGCGATGGCACACAGTCTAGGCTGACAATTTACTGAAGTCTCTTGGTTCAGCTTCAGGGTCATGAGGGCTCTTCTGGGATTCCTGGATTTGGGGATAGAATGACCATTTTATTCTGCCCCACTGATAGACACCACACAGATGGATATATGCTTTTTTTTAATTTTAATTTATTTTCTTGGTTACATCATTCATTTCCACAAGGTTTTGAGTTACAAATTTTCTCCCCTTTTTG
>CM053594.1:233752392-233768506 GCA_028646575.1 Pseudocheirus occidentalis | reverse complement strand
TAATGTATTATACTACCTCACACACTGAGTTGAGAGACTCAGATGAAATGAGGGATGTGACCTGCTTTGTAAATATAAAGAACCCTTATAAATGTAAATGTATTGCCACTATAAACATCTACTTCTTTGTGCTCCTTTTAGCTTGTGGAAGGAAGGAAACAAGCATTTATAAAGTATAGAAGCTTCATAAATATAACCTTATTTGATCATCTCGACCACTATGAGAGGTAGATGCTATTATTATACCTATTTTAAAAATGAGGAAACTGAGGCAGACAGAAGTTAATTGACTTAGACTCATAGAACTAATATGTGTCTGAGGTTAGATTTGAACTCAGGTTTCCTGACTGCAAGTCTATCCATCACTCACCCTTCTTTTGGCATCCTCAAGTACTTCCCTCCTGTTATGTATCTCTTGGATGAATATAGAAAGAGACAAATCAGTTAGAAGGTGAATAGGGAGTCTGAAATAGGGAAATCATATATTCTCTAGTTTACGATGCATGCTCTGACTGCTATACAACTACTAGACACTGTTTTACTAATAGGACTCACTCCATTAGTGATGATCTCTTATTCTATCTCTGGTGTTCTGTGTGCCAAGGAGGGATGTTGGTGAACCATTAATATTTGCATCCTTAGGACATTCTTTGCTTGATTCTTGTATCCTTAAGAAGTTCTTTGATTGCTTTGTTCCTTTGGAGTTTCATGGTAGCAAACTTTCTAGCAGTAATCTTTGCTAGATTATTCATGTGCTAATGAATGCACAATCCTTTGAAGTCCTATTTATCCATTGCTAGATGGGATGGGATCATAAAATCATAGATTTAGAAATAACTCACCTTAGAGGCCATATATTCCACTACCTTTTTTAAAGATGAAGAAACTGAGGCCCAGAAGTGGTAAGTGATGCATGCAGATGGTAAATGCAGAACCCAAGATCACTGACTCCAATTCAAATATCCTTTAAAGTTACATATTCATTGACAATGGAAATCACTTATTCTAAGTTAGAAGTGACTTAGTCATTGTCTTGAAGAAGCTTCTGAACAGAAGTACATTTTGTTTCTCAAACTCTTTGGTGTCCAAACATTTCACAATAAGATTCCCAACTATCTCTGTCTCACCTAAGACTAAGATATTTTTGTGCACTTACAGACTATAAGTCTAACCAAAAGAGCTTTAAAAAAAGGATGGAAGCAGGAGAAAACTGCTCATGCCTATCCAAAAAGCTTGTGTAGGTAAAATTGTTGTCACTGCTACAAACCAATACCAAAACCAATATAGCAAAACCAAGATCAGAACTCACACCCAGCACCATAAATTTAGGAACTAACTAGGGTTTATTGAGTTCATCAGCAAAGGAGCCCCACTCCCACAGGAGGAGACTCTCCAGAAAACAAAAGGATAAAGCTTATATAGGTTTTAATTTAGGCGGGGGTGACTTGAGTATGGGGTACCTCTGGATTGGACAAGAACTACTGTTGGGGTCTAGTAACAGGAAAGACTCTTTTCAGGTTAGCTATCTTTTGTAACCCTGTCGTAATATATAGAACTGTCCTTGCTATTTCAGTGGTAAGGAAGGTGAGAGATAGAGTGAGGGTTATAATAAAACAAGATCAGGGACAAGACAGAGGAACTTCAGACAGAATGGAGTTGCTTTAGCTTTCTCCTCTATCCACATTTGACACCGCAGAGTGTAACTATAATGAAGAAAGAAGAGTAATAGCTTAGGAGGTAGTCAGAATTGCAAAAGAGACAAGTCCAAAAAAGAGCAAGCAGAAAAACCTGTATTCTCAAATAATTGTATAAAGATGTCCTCAGTTGAGGCCAAAAGAAGAGGAACTAGAAACTATGAACTTAATGAAATGATACAAATTTTACCTTATATGTAATGCTCAATGTAATGCTGGCAGAATGAAACTCATAAATATGACTCTAGAATTAATATATCCTATTAAAATCAGATATGAAAAAGTGGAATGAGGTAGCATTGTATATTAAGAAGATATTCCCATAGAAGGAAATCAAGGAACAAGTGTGGGAGAATACGTTGGAGAGGACTGAAGATAATTAGAGTATATTACAGACTGTCTGCACTACCTGCACAGAAGAGTAAATAGAAGAGGAGTTTGGAAAATAGATCTTATGTCTAGTATAGGGATAAGATCCTAGGGGTGGGTCAGAATAACTGTACTACCTGAAAGTCATAATCTAAAGCAGGACCTGGACAACATCTTTTGAGAAATTATCAAGGAAAACTACCTTAATATCCTGGAAATACAGGGCAAACCTCAAGATCACCTCAAGAAAGAAATCCCAAAATAAAAACTCCAAGGAACATTATAGTCAAACTTTGGAACTATAAGGTAAAGGAAAAAAAACTACTGCATTTTCAGAAAGATATAATTCAAATATTGGAGAGCCACAATCAGAATTACACAAGACTTAGCAGCTGTAACATCAAAAGATCAGAGGTTAGGAACAAAGTATTCTGGAAGGCAACAGACTTAGGACTACAACCAAGAATCACCTCTCTGGCTAAATTAAGCTTAATACATCAAGGAAAAAAAATGACCGTTCAATGAAATAGAAGGATTTCAAGTTTTCATAGGGGAAGACCAGAATTAAATAAAACAATTTGATCTCTAATACTAATACCCCAAAGAAACACAAGCAGGTAAGGGGAAAGAAAACACAAGGGATTAATAGGGTTAAACTGTTTATATCCCTACATGGGAAGACGATACTTGTCATTCTAGAAAACATACCACTAATAGTAGAGAGAGTATAAATGTAAGGTGAATTTGGGGGAATGACCTAAAAATAAGGGAAGAAGAGAAAGAAGCACATTGGATGTAGAAGGAAAGGAGAGGTAGATTGGGGTAAATTATTTCACATGAAGAGGCACAAAAGAGGTATTATGGTGGAGGAGAAAATGGGAGGGTGGGCAGTGGGCATCACTTGAACCTTACTCTCATCAGTATTGGCTCAAAGAGGGAATAATATATATAATCAGTTGAAAATAGAAATTCATCTTACCTGACAGGGAAGTAGGAGGTGTGTATGTGTGGGGGGGGGAGCTGACAGAAGTGAGGGCAGATTGGGGGAAGTGGTAGAGAGAAGCAAAATACTGGTGAGGCGGGAAAGGGGGAAAGGAGAGAGGACAGATAGAAGAAAAAATATGATGGAGGGAAATACACAGGTAGTATAAGTGATTGTGAATGGAATGAACTCTCTCATAAAACAGAAGTGGATAGCAGAGTGGATCAAAAACCAGAAATCTGCAAAATGTTGTTTACATGAAACATACTTGAATCAGAGAGACACATACAGAGTAAGGGGCTAGACCAGAATCTATTATGCTTCAGCTGAAGTGAAACAAAACAAAACAAAACAGAACAAAACAAAAATAACAACAGGGGTAGCAATCATGGTCTCAGACAAAGTAAAAGCAAAAACAAATCTAATTAAAAGAGATAAGGAAGGAAACTAGAACTTGCTAAGAATTCATCATCAAACAAGAGAGAGAGAACATTACAAGACATAAAATGGATAATTTTGATTATATTAAAATAAGGTGTTGTACAAACAAAATCAAAGCAACCCAGTTTAGGAGGAAAACAAGTTAGGAAATAATCTTTATAGCAACTTTCTCTGATAAAGACCTAATTTCTCAAATATATAGAGAGCTGGGTCAAATTTATAACCCCAGTTGACAAGTACGAAAGGGTATGAAAAGGCAGTTTTCAGATGAAGAAATCAAAGCAATTTATAGGCATATGAAGAAGTGGTCTAAATCACATTTAATTAAAGAAATGTGAATTAAAACAGCTCTGAGGTACCACCTTACACAAGGCAGAATAGCTTATATGACCAAAGAGGAAAATTATAAATTTTGGAGAGGATGTTGGAAAATTTGACACTGATGCACTGTTGGTAGGGTTATAAACTGATCCAACCATTCTGGATAGCAATTTAGAATTATATCCAAAGAGCAACCAAACTGCATACCCTTTGATCCAACAATACTACTATTAGGTTTGTATCTCAAAGATATCGGGAAAAAGGGAAAAGTATCTACACGTATAAAAATATTTATAGTAGCTCTTTTTGTGGTGGCAAAATATTGGAAATTAAGGAGTTGTCCATCAACTGGGGAATGGCTGAAAAAGCTGAAGTATATAAATGTAATAGAATACTATCATGAAATAGGAAATGATGAACAGGCAGATTTAAGAAAAACCTGGAAAGACTTCTAGAAAAGGATTCAAAATGAAATGAGCAAAAACAGGAAAATGTTGTAAAGAGTATCAGCAACATTGTGTGATGACAAACTATGAATGACTCAGCTCAATGATCCAAACAGACACAAAGAACTCACAAAGGAAAATGTTATCCTTATCCAGATAAAGGACTGATGGTCTCTGAATAAAAATTGAAGCATATTTTTTCATGTATTTTATTATTTTTCTTTTTTTTCTTTTGATCTGTTCCTTCTTTCACAACTGTGACTAATATGGAAATACATTATATATGATAGCATGTATATATACATGTACATGATCAAATTACCTTCCATTTTTTGGAAGAAGGGAGGCAAAGGGGTGGAGAGAAAAATTTGGAACTCAAAAATCTTGTAAAAGTGAATGTTAAAAATTGTCTGGACATGTAATTGGGAAAAAATACTATTAAAGGAAAAAAAAACACAGATCAAGGACTATAAAGAATCACAGATATAAAGTTTGAAGGGACCTTAACAGCTAGTTATTCCATCCAATTTCTTCATTTTATTGAGAGAATTGAGATGGAGAAAGGTTAAATGACCTATAATCAAGTCTGTTATAAAGCTTCAGAGGACAGAGAGACTAATTCTTTTTTATTTTTGATGACTTTTAAGTGTCCCTGAGTAAGATTTGACAAAAGCACAATCATTAGAACTTTCCTCGTTATGACAATGTAGCATTGATCTTTTGGTTATATTTTCTTGAGCTCTCATCAGACATAAAGTGAAGGAAGTAATACATTGTTTACTAGTATTTGGGTTTGGGTTGGACTAGGTGTCCATTGAGGGCCCTTTAGACTGTTGGCAGATGCTATAATTCTGTGCTCATTCTTCTCTGGCCACTACTACTCAAAGTACAATCACTTACTGATTTAGTGGAAAGAACATGAGATTTGGAGTCAATAGAGACCTCTGACATTAGCAGTGTGATCATGGGCAGATCAAGTAAATTCCCTAACCCTTAGTGTCTTTATTGGAAAAATATGAATAATCATAACATCTATCACATAGGAATACAGTGAGGATCAAAGGTATCTAAAATACTTTAAAAATAACAGTTATTATTATCCTTTAATGCCCTTTCATGCCCATTTGCTATTTAAACAATCATATTGATAAGTAGGGTCTGTATGGAATGGGATGTTAATGCTTTTCAATAATACAAATGTTTGTGGAGTTTGAATATTTTCATTTTTTTTTCTTTCCCTGTTAAGTTGAGGTATATGCTGCAATTATATTCCAGGTTGGAATTTTGCCCAAAGTAATAGTGCAATAATAAGCAGACTGACATCTGCCTATTGTATGAGTATTGTGCTTCATCTGAATGTTCATTCCAATTAGACTGTCATATAGTGGTTATTGTGAACCATGGAGGATGTCTAGCACACAGTTATACAGGTCAATAAGGGTAGCTGTAAAGAAAATTGTGGTAGGACGTCAGGAGGCTTTTCCTTATTTCCCCAACTCGGATGGAAACTACTTTTGCTTCAATCCATCTTTATCCTTGCAAGGTGAGAGTTTCATTTTCCTAAGAGAATGGTGTGAAGGAGTAAAGATTTAACTTTTTGTTGTTGTTGTTTAGTCGTTCCGGTCATGTCTGACTCTATGTGACCCCATTTGAGGTTTTCTTGGCAAAAATACCAGAATATTTTGTTATTTCTTTCTCTAGTTCAGTATACAGATGAGGAAATGAGATAAACAGGGTTAAGTGGCTTACACAGTCACATGGCTAGTAAGTGTCTGAGGCCATATTTGAACTCAGGAAGGTGAGTCTTCTGACTTCAGATCTGGTATTCTATCCACTGTGCCACTTAGCTGCTTCCAATGATTGAATTTTAAATAATATTAAATAATAATCTTTAATTATGTAGGGATCTAAAATCTTTATGAAAATCTAGAAATGTATGGGGTGGAACCAAGATGGTAGAGTAAAAACAGGGACTTTCTTGAGTTCTTCCCCAAACCCCTCCAAATATCTGTAAAAATGACTCTAAACAAATTTTAGAGCTGTGGAACCCACAAAATGATGAAGTAAAACACATCTCCAGGCTAAAATAGCCTTGAAGGTCAACAGGAAGGGTCTATTGCACTGGCCTGGGAGTGGAGCACAGTACAGTGTGGGCCACTTCAGCATACACAGAGCCAGAGAAGGATTTAGAGGACTGAAGCACTGGCAGGTATGACTGGTTCCAAACTTTTCAGCCCACAAATGTGAAAGATAGCACAGAAGGTCAGTGGGAAAACTCTGTTCCACCTGGGTGAGAGAGGAGCACGGTATGGGTCCAGGAAGACAGAGGTGGTGGCAGCTATCATGGAAGCGGCTGCAGCTACAGCAGAAGTGATGGCAGCAGCAATGACAGCAGCAGTGGCAGCAGCAGCAGATGCTGCTTCCTGAGCTCCCAGCCCACAGATGGTATGGGGTTTGTGCAACCGATCAGAGGGGAATTGCAGGGATCTCTTTGATGGAGCTGAGGCAGCATTCTCTTGCTTTGCTCTGCTTGGATCCGGGTCACAGTCCTGGGTGGCAGTCCTGGGGTGAGGAGGAGCACTGATGGGGCAGAGCTTGTGCCTTTGGTGGAGAGGGAATCCTCACAGCTCCAAGGCAGAAAAGAGTGCTTGTAGTCCATCACAGACCAAAGTACAGGCCAGGAAAGGAGTAAACACCTTCCCTTTTATCATATAACCTTGGAAAAGCTGAAAATTAACAGGGCCCTAGAAGTATCACTGAAAACAACCACACAAAACTCCCAAAACTTGGGACAGTACACCCACCCCTATTGCTACCCCCATCCCTACTGGAAGCAGAGTCCTACCTTAACAAAGAGTTAGAAAATCAAGTATTTGGTTGGGAAAATGAGCAAACAATGGGAAAAAATAAACAAACCTCAGACCATAGAATTTTACTTTGGTGACAAAGAAGATCAAAATATACAACCAGAAGAAGACAACATATTCAAAGCTCCTATATCCAAGGCCTCCAAGAAAAACATGAATTGGTCACAGGCAATACAAGATCTCAAAAAGGATTTTGAAAGTCAGTTAAGCAAAGTAGAGGAAAAATTGGGAAGAGAAATGAGAGTGAAGCAAGAAAATCATGAAAAACAAGTCAACAGCTTGCTGAAGGAGACCCCCAAAAGTATTTAAGAAAATAATACCTTAAAAATAGACTAGCCCAAATGGCAAAAGTGATTCAAAAAGCCAATGAGGAGAAGAATGCCCTAAAAAAGTGAAGTGACCAAATGAAAAAGGAGGTCCAAAACTTCACTGAAGAAAATAATTCCTTCAAAATTAGAATGGAACAAATGGAAGTTATTGATTTTATGAGAAATCAAGAACCAAAAAAATGAAAAAAAATAGAAGACAATGTGAAATATCTCATTGGAAAAACCACTGACCTGGGAAATAGATACAAGAGAGATAATTTAAAAATTATTGGACTGGACTACCTGAAAGCCATGATTAAAAAAAAGAGCCTAGACATCATCTTTCAAGAAAAAATATAATACAACTATGTTAGCTTGATCTAGCCACGAGCAACTGATATTTTTTCCAATTATTTAGATATGACTTTATTTGTGTAAAAAGTGTTTTATAATGTGTTCATAAAGTTTCTGGGTTTGTTTTGGCAGGTAGACTCCCCCATATTTTATACTGTCTTCAATAACTTTAAATGGAATTTCTCTTTCTATTTCTTGCTGTCAAAGTTAGTCATCACAGACACTATATGTCTGTAATTATGTACAATATTCTCCTGGTTCTGCTCCTCTCACTCAGCCTCAGTTTATATAAGTCTCTTCAGATTATTATGAAGTCTGTCTGCTCCTCATCTGTTATAGCACAATAGTATTCCATTACATCCATACACCACAACTTGTTCAGCCATTTCCCAACTGATAGGCATCCCCTTGATTTCCAATTCTTTGCTCCCACAAAAAGAACTGCTATAAATATTTTTATATGTGGGTTGTTTTCCCATTTGTATGACCTCTTTGGGATATAATCCTAGAAGTAGTATTACTGGGTCATAGGGTATGCACATTTTTCATTGCCCTTTGGGCATAGTTCCAAGTTACTCTCCAAAATGGTTGGATCAGTTCACAACTCCAGCAACAAGACTTTAGTGTTACAATTTTCCCACATCTTCTCCAGCATTTATTGTTTTACTGTTTTGTCATGTCATCTAATCTGACTGGTGAGATGTGGTACTTCAGACTTGTTTTAATTTGAATTTCTCTGCTCAATAGTGATTTAGAACATTTTTTAATATGACTATAGATATAATTAATTTCTTCCTTTGAAAACTACCTGTACATATACTTTGAACATTTATCAATTGGGGAATGACTTTTTTCTTATAAATTTGACTTAGTTCTCTGTATATTTTAGAAATGAGGCCTTTATGTTACATTGGTTGTAAAATTTCTTTCCCAGTTTCTTGCTTCCCTCCTAATCTTGGTTGACATTGACTTTGTTTATACAAAATCTTTCCAATTTAACATAATCAAAATTACTCATTTTCCACTTCATAATGTTCTCTAGCTCTTGTTTGGTCATATATAATTCCTTTTTTCATAAATCTGACAGGTAAACTATTTCTTACTCTCCCAGATTGCTCACAGTATCAGTCTTTATATCTATATCATGAATCCATTTAGACTTTATTTTGATTTATGGTGTAAGAAATTGGTCTGTACCCTGTTTATGCCATATTATTTTCTAGATTTCCCACCAGTTTTTTTTTTTTGGTCTTTTTGGAGGGCGGAAAAGCAAGGCTATTGGGGTTAAGCCCAAGGTCACATAACTAGCAAGTGTTATGTGTCTGAGGCTGCATTTGAACTCAGGCCCTCCTGACTCCAGAGTGGGTGCTCTATTCACTGCCCCACCTCACTGCTCCATTCCCAACAGGTTTTGTCAAATGAAGATTTCTTATCTCAGAAACTGGAGTCTTTAGGCTTATCAAATAGTAGATTACTATAGTCACTGACTACTATGTCTTGTGTACCTAATTTGTTCCACTGATCTACTACCCTATTCCTCAGCCAGCACCAAGTAGTTTTGATGACTGCTGCTGTATAATACAGTTTAAAATCTAGTATGGCTTGGCCACCTTCTCTAGCATTTCTTTTCATTGATTCCCTTGATATCCTGGACTTTTTGTTCTTTCAGATGAGTTTTGTTACTATTTTTTCTAGCTCTATAATTTTTTGGGGTAGATTGATTGGCATGGTACTAAATAGGTAAATTAATTTAGGTAAAATCATCATTTTTATTATATTAGCTTGACCTAGCCACAAGCAACTGATGTTTTTTTTTCCAATTATTTAGATATGACTTTATTTGTGTGAAAAGTGTTTTATAATGTGTTCATATAGTTCCTGGGTTTGTTTTGGCAGGTAGACTCCCAAATATTTTATAATGTCTTCAGTAACTTTAAATGGAATTTATCTTCCTATTTCTTGCTGTCAAGCTTCATTAGGAATGCTGAGGATTTATATGGGTTTTTTTTTTACATCCTACAACTTTTCTAAATTTATGTATTATCTCAAGTAGTTTTTTTACTTGATTCTCTAAGTTTATCACCATATTATCTGCAAAGAGTGATAGCTTAGTTTCTTCTTTGACTAATTTAATTCCTTCAATTTCCTTTTCTTCTCTTATTGCTTAGTTGTAGCTATGTAAGATTATTTTTTAGTTTCCAATTAGTTTTTATTCTGTTTCCATGGCCCTTTATTACATATACTTTTTATTTCATCATAATGTGAAAAGAATGCATTTAATACTTCAGGCTTTTTTACACTGGATTGTGAATGGTCAATTTTTGTGCATGTGACATGTACCACTGAGAAGAAGATATATTCCTTTTTATCCCCACTCAATTTTCTCCAGAGCTCTGTTGTATCCACCTTCTCTAAAATGCTATTCACCTCCTTAAATTCTTTGTGGTTTATTTTGAGGTTAGATTTATTTTGTTCAGAGAGGTGGAGACTGAACTCCCCGCTACTATAGATGTGCTATCTATTTCTTCCTCTGTACATTTCTAGTACCAAATTGATTAGCAGGGGTGACAGTGGACATCTGTGTTTTGTCTCTAATCTTATTGGAAATGCTTCCAGCTTATCCCCATTATATATAATACTTGCTGGTAGAAAACATTTGATTATCTCAATAGATGCAGAAAAAGCTTTTGACAAAATAGAACACCCATTCCTATTAAAAATACTAGAAAGAATAGGAATAAGTGGAATCTTCCTTAAAATGATATCCATTTCACAAA
The DNA here is from genome assembly GCA_028646575.1 of Pseudocheirus occidentalis. Classification (NCBI taxonomy): domain Eukaryota; kingdom Metazoa; phylum Chordata; class Mammalia; order Diprotodontia; family Pseudocheiridae; genus Pseudocheirus; species Pseudocheirus occidentalis. The sequence goes on along the minus strand of CM053594.1, from coordinate 233,757,947 downwards.
GATTATCAAATTTATGTGCATACAATTGGGCTAAATAATTCCTAATTATTGTTTTAATTTCCTCCTCACTGGAGGTAAATTCACCCTTTTCATTTTTGATACTGGTAATTTGGTTTTCTCTTTTATTAAAAAAATCAAATTGACTAAAGATTTAACAATATTATTGTTTTTTTCCCTAAAAACAGCTCTTAGTTTTATTTATTCAATCATTTTCTTAACTTCAGTTTTTATTAATCTCTGCTTTGATTTTCATTGTTTCTAATTTGGTATCTAATTGGGGATTTTCAGTTTATTCTTTTTTCTAGCTTTTTCAGTTGCACACCCAATTCATGGATCTTTTTTCCTCTATTTTATTCATGCATGCATTCAGAGATATACAACTTTCCCCCAAAACTGCTTTTGCTGCATCCCACAAGTTTTGATATGTCATCACATTATTGTCATTCTCTTGAAAGAAGTTACTGATTGTTTCTATGATTTGTTGTTTGACCCACTTATTCTTTAGGATCAGATTATTTAGTTTCCAATTAGTTTTTATTCTATGTTTCCATGGCCCTTTATTACATATAATTTTAATTTCATCATGACATGAAAAGCATGCATTTAATCTTTCAGCCTTTTTACACTGGATTGTGAGTTTTTTTATGCTGTAGAACATGGTCAATTTTTGTGCATGTGCCATGTACCAATGAGAAGAAGATATATCCTTTTTATTCCTGCTCAAATTTCTCCAGAGGTCTGTCATACCCACCTTCTCTAAAACACTATTCACCCCCCTTAAATTCTTTGTGGTTTATTTTGAGTTTAGATTTATTAAGTTCAGTGAGGTGGAGATTGAACTCCCCCACTAGTATAGATTTGCTGTCTATTTCTTCCTCTAACTTCTTTAACTTCTCCTCCAAGAATCTGGATGCTTTACTACTTGATACATATGTGTTTAGTAGTGATATTGCTTCCTTGTCAATGGTGCCTTTTAGCGGGATATACTTTCCTTCCTTATCTCTTTTAACTAGATCTAGTTTTGTTTTTGCTTTGTTTGAGAGTAGGATTTCTACCCCTTTTGGTTTTTAACTTTAGCTGAAGTATAATATATTCTACTCCAGCCTTTTACCTTTACCCTGTGTGTATCCCCCTGTTTCAAATGTGTTTCTTGTAAATAGCATATTGTAGGACTATGGTTTTTAATCTATTCTGCTGTCTGCCTCCGTTTTATGGGAGAGCTCATCCCATTTACATATTCACAGTTATGATTAAAACTGTGTCTTTCTCTCCATCCTATTGCCTCCCCTGTTTATGTTTTTATTTCTACTTTCTCCCTTCACCTCCCTAAGAGTTTTCCTTTTGACCACTGTTTCCCTCAATATTCCTTTCCTATTAGCTCCCCTCCCTCTTCTTTCACCTTTCCCTTCCTGCTCATACTCAAGGCCAGAAACTTACAGCAACTCTGAGGAAAGATGTGACAGTCTACAAGACCATTCCACTGGGAGCTGCTGGGAGTCAAGGGACTACTGCTCATGATCAACTGACAGAACTCAAAGAAGAAACACCTGAAGATTTTTCTCATTACACTTGTGGGCCAGATCTGCCATCTACCATAAACAACCATGATGAATCAGCATGAGAGTAGCTGAAATCTAAAGTCAGTTTTAGGAAACCGACCCAGGAGCTGGGGACAAAGGTTGTCATGGATCCTGAATTAAGCAAAAATGATCTCATTCTCTGTTCAATTACAATTTTGTTAAAGGTACATAAGAGTCAAAGTGCAATCAGTAAAGTAAAGCTGTTTTCTATTATAACTAGGGACTGGATCACCATAATGCTGCAATGAAAAATTTTGTACAGATAAGTCAGTTCCTCTTCAGGGGCTTGAAAAGCCAGTTGATTAAAAAGCATTAATTGCTCCATAGCACTAAGTGTAGAATGACAAACACATTGCATCTTGTTGCAAAAAGCTTCTTAAATTAAATTGACTTGGATATTTAGCTGCTAAATAGAATATTCTCCACATGATTATAAGACATAACCAAAAACTGATGCCTACCTCCAAGTGAAGACATTCTAAATTCAATGGGCATGTAACCTTTGAAGGCCTCTACCATTTATATGTGAATTATTTCATAAGTATATAATAAAAGATAATGAGTTGCTTCCTGAAATGTCAGTAGTATTAATTGTATATATAGTATTCTGTGACTTGAGAGACTAGGGAGTTCTACCAAGCCAACAGGGAAGCATCTTTATTTCTTATTTCACCTTAAGCCAGTAAACACACACACACACACACACACACACACACACAGGGAGCTAGAGTTTCAAAAGACTGAAAGCCATTCAAAATTAATCTTGTATTTTGGGTAATTCTATGAAATAGCATTTATTCAAGAATATATTGATTGTAATATTGGACTCCAAAATTATTTCCCAAAGAGCTCCTCAGTAGACCAATGTGAATTGCCTGTTTTTTTTAAAGTTAATTTTGGGATCTAAAGACTATTTCTACCTTTTTATTAGCTGAAACCCTAAATCTTTATATGGAAAGATTGGCATACATTGAGTTCATTTTATTAACTTTGGTTCTCTTTATTAATCTTAAAACCAGATACTATTATTTCAGTGACTGAGTTTCAGATTTTCATATAAAATTCTAGGATTGAATTTATTTATGTGAAAATGTGACTCAATGAGCTTGTTGATTTCTGTGATATCAGTTTCTTGAAAGTGCTTAACTATTTCTTCAGTATTTTCAGTGGTTACAATGTCAGTGTGACTTCTTTCTCCCCGATATAGAATAGAACCTTTCATATCTTAATAGGCTGTCTGCTGGTTTGCTGTGGTCAGAAACTTCATCACCTTGTGGCTAGTCTAGTGAGGAAACCTATCCTAATTCATTCTTATTCAGTTGTTTTGCTTATGTCCAACTCTTCATGACCCTGTTAGGATTTTCTTGGCAAAGACACTGGAGTGATTTTGCCATTTCCTTTTCAGTTTTTATAAATTTTATATTTTATATGTTATAAATGAGGAATTGAGATAAATAGGGTCAAGTGACTTACCCAGGGCTACATAGCTAGTAAAGATCTGAGACAGGGGGAGGTGGAGCTAAGATGGTGGAAAGGAAGCAGTAGATTTTTCAAACTTCTCCAAGAATTCTGTTACTAAAAGCTAAAAACTGAATTTGAATGAATTTAAGAGTGACAGAACCCATTGGGAGACAGAGTGTGGCAGATCACCAGCCCAGGAAAGTGCCAATTCAGATCTGGACAAGGAGAACATGGAGCACACAGGAGCTGCACCAGTGTAGATCTGAGAGCAGAGTATGGCAGACTGAAAAGAAGCCCCAGCCAGCCAGCAGACTCACCCATCCTAGCCATTGCACCACAGCCCAGAGGATCATTGAAACTGGGTAAGAAGAAACTCGGGTCCCACAGCAGGGTCAGCAGCTTTTCCTGGGGCTAACAAACCACAGCCCAGATGTTTAAAAATTGCACAACCAAACTTCCAGAAGTCAAGATGGAGGAATAAAATTTAATCGTTCTGATCCCCTCTCCCTGACCCAGAAAAGTCCAGAGTTAAATTCTCCACCTAGAGTAAAATCTTGAATTAATGGAAACAGCCTCAGGCCTGGCTGTCACTGAGGAAAGTGGAAGGGAGACAGTACAGAGTCTAAGCCAAGGAAGGTGGAGCCAGGCCAAGCTAACAACAAAAGCTCAGGTGTGCTTTAGTACTACCTAGTCAATCAGCAAACTACAGCCCTGTCCTGCCCTGCCCTTCTGCTTGCCTTCGGCTACTGAACCTAAGCTGTAGCCCAGAGACACAGAGGTGGAAACTGAAGGACCCAGACAACCCTGCCCCCATAGGTTACTCTGTAAGCCTCAGGGTAAGTTAGGGGAAACATTGAGAATCCTGGCCTTGGCTTCAGTCTACACACTCAGAGGCTATAGCTCACAAAGTTAACAACCAAACCCCTAACTCCCAGCCTGAGAAGCTGAATACTTCTGCACCCCAGAAGCAGATACCACTCAAAAAATCCAGGATATAGGCCACCACAATGGGGAAGAAAGAAACTGCAAAGGCTAGGACCATCAAATATTTTTATAGTGAGCAAGAACAACCAAATTCAGAAGGCAATTTAGCAAAGATGTAAGATATAAAATAAACCCACATAAATCCTCAGCATTCCTATATATTTCCAATGAGGTCCAACAGAAAGGTAAAGTAAGAGAAACCCCATTTAAAGTTACTGTAAACATTATAAAATATTTGGGAATCTACCTGCCAAAACAAATCCAGTACCTGCATGAACACAATTACAAAACACTTTTCACACAAATAAAATCAGATCTAACTAACTGGAAAAAACATCAATTGCTTGTGGCTGGGTCGAGCTAATATAATAAAAATGACAATTTTACCTAAATTATATATTTAGTGCCATACAATCAATCTTCCAAAAATTACTTTATAGAACTAGAAAAAATAGTGACAAAATTCACTTGGAAGAACAAAAAGTCCAGAATATCAAGGCAATTAATGAAAAGAAATGCTAGGGAAGGTGGCCTAGCCATACCACATTTTAATCTGTATTATAAAGCATCAGTCATCAAAACTGCTTAGTACAGACTAAGGAATAGAGTAGTAGTTTAATGGAACAGATTGGGTACAAAAGACTCAGTAGTCAATGATTATAGTAACAATACTGTTTGATAAGCCCGAAGACCCCAGTTTCTGGGCTAAGAACTCACTATTTGACAAAAACTGCTGGGAAAATTGGGATATAGTATGGCAGAAACTGAGCATAAACCATCATCTAACACCATACACCAAAGTCAAGTCTAAACGGGTGCACAATCTAGGTATAAAGGCTCATACTGTAAATAATCTGGGGAAGCAAGGAATAGTTTATCTGTCAGATCTACGGAGTAGGGAAGACTTTATGACCAAAGAAGAGTTGGAGAGAATTATAAAATTCAAAGTGGATAATCTTGATTACATTAAATTGAAAAATTTCTGTACAAACAAAACCATTGTAACCAAGATTAAGATGGAAGTGGGAAATTGGGAAAGAATATTTACAACCAGTGTCTCTGATAAAGGCCTCTATTCTAAAGTATACAGGGAATTAAGTAAAATTTATAAGAATACAAGTCATTCCCCAATTGATATTCAAAGGATATGCACAGGTAATTTTCAGAGATAGAAATTAAAGATATTTTTAAGCATATGGAAAAATGCTCTAAATCACTATTGATTCAAGAAATGCAAATCAAAACAACTTATCACATCTCACCAGTCAGATTGGCCAAGATGACAAAACAGGAAAATGACAAGTGCTGGAGAGGATGTAGAAAAATTGGAACACTAATGAATTGTTGGTGGAGCTGTGAACTGATACAACCATTCTGGAGAACAATCTGGAACTATGCCCAAAGGGCTATAAATAATTGCATACCCTTTGACCCAGTAATACCACTTTTGGAGTTGTATCCAAAAGAGATCATAGAAGTTGGAAAAGGACCCATATGTACAAAAATATTTATTACACTTCTGTTTGTGGT
>CM053594.1:233741678-233751892 GCA_028646575.1 Pseudocheirus occidentalis | reverse complement strand
TTAATACTGATTTAGAGCATTTTTCATATGCTTTTAGATATCTTTAATTTCTTCCTCTAAAAACTGCCGTTCATATCCTTTGACCATTTATCATTTGGGGAATGACTTGTATTCTTATATATTTGACGCAATTCTTTGTATATTTTAGAAATGAAGCCATTATCAGAGACACTGGTTGTAAAACTTCTTTTCCAATTTTCCACTTCCCTCTGAATCTTGATTATATTGGCTTTATTTGTACAGAAACTTTTCAATTTAATTTAATCATGATTATCCATTTTGCATTTTATAATGCTCTCTACCTCTTGTTTCATCATAAAATCTTCCCTTCTCCATACATTTGACAAGTAAACTATTCCTTGATATCCCAGATTGCTTACAGTATCAGCCTTTATATCTAGATCATGCACCCATTTTGACTTGATTTTGTTATACAGCAATTTATAAATCTAGGTGTTCATATTATCACTCTGTTGCTAAATTGTACTATTACTATTGGAAACTTGAATCTTATTAACTTTTGGCCACATACAATAAAATTAGCAATAACTACAATTTTTTGTTATACTTGTGAAGAATAATTTTCAAGTTCTTTAAAAAATCTTTACTCCTATGTTGTTAATTATATTTTTAATATGAAAGGACCATATTAAATATGAATGCATTAGAAAATAGGCCAAAAAAACCTAGAAAAAATGAAGAGAGTTTACTAAAAGGTATGCTTCAAAATGCATTCAGACTCTATCAATTTTTCTCCCAAGAGGCAGGATGACATTTTTCATTGTAAATGCCTCTGAATTGTCTTAAATCATTGCGTTATTGAAAATAGTGAAGTCCTCCAGAGTTTATCATTGTATATACTGCTGTTATTGTGTACAATGTTTTCTTGGTTCTCACTTCACTTTGAATCAGTTTATTTTAAATCTTTATAGTTTTCTCTAAAAGTGTCCTGCTTGTTATTTTTTAAAGCACAATGGTATTTCATCACAATTACATACCACAACTTATTCAACTATTCTTCAATTGATGGTCATTGTGTCAATTTAAATATTTTTGTACATATAGGTGCTTTCCATCTGAGAAAAAAAGAAAAAAACCCTCTTTTGGATACAAACCTAGTAGTGGTATCACTGGCTCAATGGGTACCCATGGTTTTATAGTCTTTGTGGCGTATTTCCTAAGTGTTCTCTAGCAATAGTAGATTTGGGTCCCAATTTTTCCACATCCCCTCAAATATTTGTTACTTTCCTTTTCTGTGATATTAGCCAATTTACTAGGTGTGAGATGATATGTCAGTAATGTTTTAGATTTATATTTCTCTAATCTCTCATATGTCCTTTCCTCAAAATTGACTAAACTAGTATAGCCTTCTCACATGAACTATTGCAATTGCCTTCTAGTTGGTGTCACTAAATCAAGTCACTTGACAATCCAATTCATCCACTCAGTTGCCAAAGATTTTCCTGACTTGCAGATCTGAACCATTACCCTTACTAAGGTCCAGTTACCTACCCCCCTCCCCACCATTTTCTCCAGTCAAATATTCATTGACATTTAAACCTCTCCATTACCTGGCTTTTTCAAATCTTTCTAGTCTTTTAAACTTTCCTCTATATATTTTACAATCCTCATACATTGGTCTGTTTGCCTTTCCACACACATAACACATGATGTCTTATTAATACCATTCCTCTTGATGTCTCTCACACTTGGAATATTCTACCCTTACTTCTGCCCCTTGCCTTTCCTCACTTCCTTCAATTCAAATCTCTTTTTGTAAGAATTTTTCTCATCCTCACCTTCAAGAGCTAGACTTCTTTCTTCTGAGATTATCTTCCTTTTACTCTGTATATATCTCTAATCAAAAGCAATTTGGAGCATTTTTTTCATATGACCATAGATAACTGATTTCTTCATCTGAAAACTGTGTTCATATCTTTTGACTATTTATGAATTTGGGAATTTCTCATATTCTCCTAAGTTTGGTTCAGTTCTCTATATATTTGAGAAATGAGGTCTTCATCAGAGATACCTGCTATTGTTTTTTTTCTCAGTTTTCTGCTTTTCATCTAATTTTGGTTGTGTTGCTTTGTTTATGCAAACCCTCTTTAATTTAATGTAATCAAAATTATCCATTTTACATTCCATAATGCTTTATCTCTTGTTTAGTTGTGTGTATATATATATATGTGTGTGTGTGTGTGTATACAAACACACGTGTACATACACACAGACATGCATGTATATGTGTGTGTGTATTTGTGTGTGTGTATAAAGACAGAGAGAGAGGGACAGGGGGACGGGCAAACTATTTCATGCTCCTCAAATTTGCTTATGGTATCACTATGCCTAATCATGTATCCATTTTGACACTCTTGGTGTGAAATCTTTGTCTATATTTAGTTTGTGCCAAACTGCTTTCCAATTTTTCCAGTGGATTTTTTGTCAAAAAGTGAGTTTTTAATCTTAAAAGCTTAGAAAAATGGGTTTGTCAAATACTATATTCTTATGGTTATTTACTACTGTGTATTGTGTAACTAATCTATTTCACTGGTCCACCATTCCATTTTTTAACCAGTACTAGATTGTTTTGATTTTGATAATTACCACTTTGAAATAGAATTTAAGATCTAATAGAGCTAAACTACATCCCTTCACATTTTTTTCATTGATTCCATTTCTATTTTCACCTTTTGTTCTTATGGATGAATTTTATTCTTTTAGCTTTAAAAATATAATTTTTGATAGTTTGATTTGCATGGCACTGAATAAATAAATAAATTTAGGTAAAATTAGTCTAAGCTTACCAATGAGCAATTAACATGTTTCCATTTGTTTATATGTGATTTTCCAAGCTTAATTCTGTGAGAGAGGTCATTTGTTGAGGATCTTTTTTTTTTGAGCATCTTCATAGTATTTCTAATAAATATGATTTTCTGAATCACTTCTTGGATTTTCATCTTATGTATGGTCTTTTGAATCCATTGATTAGTAAATCCTCTTACAGTTAATACCCAGTACCTATTCATTAAAATACTCATTTGCTTACAGAGTTTAAATTTTAAAAACAAAAACAAAAATGCAAGCTAACCCCATAACATGAAAAGAATTTTGGAACGACAGTATTCTACATGCCTGATATTATCTTCTGCCAACTATTCATGAAGCTATCTCCTTTAATTTATGCAGACACTTTCAGTTCCATCAGTTCCCATCACATTTGGGGAGTTTAGGTGAACAGCAAGGATTAATTCTCAGCATATTTATGATAGACACTTGGGTAGACATGAATCTTTTGGGATTGTGGGTTTTGAATCATTTGCATAGAAATGGATTCAGAATTTTTACCATCTATATAATCACTTGATTGAAATGACATGGACTAAATTCATTTTGGAAATTGATTTTGCTGGCTCACAGCCAATTTGAATAAAAAAACCAGATGTGAATCCACAAGCGGAACAGTAAGGTATAACAAAAAGAGACTTGAACTAGGAGTTAGAATTGAGTTCCTACCTTGGTTCTTTCACCCAATCTTGTCCAATTATTGAACTTTTCTGGGTCTAAGTGTCTTCATCTCCTTAACGAAGTTGTATTCAGCAATATTCAAGCAATATGACTTCTAGCAAAAAAAGTTTCTATATATTATTTTCAGAGCAACAAGTATTTTTGATGTGCATTTCTGAGGATTTAAATAGAAATAAATTATTTTCCGGATTTGACTTTTCTATGCATTTTCTTGTTTAAAGACCTTTAGAATCATATAACAATGAGTTTTTTAATGGTATTTTACCAGTAATTAAAGAATCACAAGTTTGCTTCTAATAACAACTCAGAGTTTTATTACTTTCTTCACATAACCCTTTGAGGTAGGTAATGGAACTATTTTGTGTGAATGTTTGTTGTTGTTTGGGTGGAGTTTTTTTTTGTCATTTAGTCATGTTTGACTCTTCAAAACCCAGTTTGGGCTTGTTTGTTTGTCTATTTTTTGTAAAGATACTGGAGTAATTTTCTTCTTTAGCTCATTTTAGAGATAATAAAGCTGAGGCAAAAGAGTTAACTGAATTGCCCAGTATCACATATCACACAACTAATAATTCTCTGAGACCAGATTTCTACATGATTCCACCTAACTCCACGGATGGCACTTGATCCATTGCCCCACTTAGCTGCTGTTTTAGATGCGTGTATGTGTGTGCTTGCATACAAGTGTGTGTTTACATACACATAAATGTATATACAGGCAACATACACATATACATATATGTGTACATGCATGTTTGTTACTATGTGCGTGTTTATATGTGTGTATATATCTATATGTTTAAGTGCATATGTATGTATAGTGTGGGGGACAAGAGAGTGAAGTTTAGGTATTTTTCTTAAATCAAGTGGATTTTACGTGTCCAAGGTGATATTCCAAGCCAGGTGTTTTGGTTCAGCAGACTATATATTCCTTCCTATGACTTTTAATTTTGATTAATTCCTAGAAGATAACTTAGAGATCATCTAATCCAACTCTATATTTTAGAGATAAGGAAAGAGGTCCAGAGAGGTTAAATGACAGATGATTCGTTCAAGGTCATGTAGGTAGTAGACAGCAGAATCTCAATTCAACGCAGATCCTCTGATTCTTAGTCCAGCTATATTATGTTTTCCACTATATTATGTTTCTCAGAGGAGGAACTCATGAAGGTGTTCATGAATGTCAATCAAGTTGCTTAGAATGACATAGCCTGTTCCATTATTTGAACCCAGATATTTTGACACTAAGTCCTGTGCTTCTTCCACTGCACTATGCCGCTTTTCAAGCTACTTTGGAAAATGTTTAGTATTGTGTGAGACACAGGGACCCCAAGAATCCCCTACCCAAGAAAAATCAAAAGTCAGAGGCATCTTGAGGAAGGAACTGGAAGTTTTATTCTCTTCCCCCACAGGAAAGAGTGCAGTACTCTCCATGGCGGGGATCAAGGAGAGGAGGTGTGTTACAAAAGGCAGAAAAATTTATACCCTAACACAGTCAAGCTCCCTCCCCCAGCTGTCCCTTCTCCCACTGGCTAGGAGGTGAGTTTTCAGTCTTGTCAGAAAAATCTAACCCAATGGCAGATAACAAAGAAGCCCACCACCATCTCCTATTGACAGGGAGGTAGGACAGGAAGCCAAAGTATAATCCATGGCCTTATTTGGTAAATGCCAAAGCAAGGGAAGGGAAAAGATCACAAGCAAGGGTAGAGATCAAAATCTCCTGAAAAGGGCCTAAAGCTTTTAAGGGTGTGATACACAAGGGTGGAGGTCTAAAACTACTGAAAGGGGCCTAATGCTGATTACAGCAAGGGAAGAGGGGGAAGGGTCCTAAGTTGTGTAAACCCAGGACTCAGGCTCTGGGTTCCAGACAGTGTCTCTCCCTTCTCCTTCTGAGGAGTCTTCACAGGAGATGCAGAGAGTATACCCCACTCAGTTCCCCCTTCCTTTCATACTATCTGAAGACTTCTCACACCACTGTTGATATAACTCATCTACCAGTTTATCACTTCCTTCTATATTGTCATACCACACACTTTCCTCCAAAATTCTTATTTTACCCTGGCATCCATTCCTCTCTTCCGGTTTGTTGTAAAATGTTCCTGGAGAAGCCTTAATTTAACAGATTCAGAATAAGCAGTAGATTGTAATCTAAAGGAAATAAGGGACTTTAAGGAATTTAGTATGCAGGGGTCAAATAGGAGGCATTTATCCCACATAGATGTAATGGAACAAGGGAATCTCTCTGCCATTCTGCCATTACAGAGGAGATGAAAGTCACAATCCCTAGAAAATGCTGTTCAAAAATTGTTCTCTGGAAGTAGCCAAGGAATGGAAACTTGCAAAAATTACAAAACCTTTGAGAAATAACTAGGGGAATCCCTATGGCATCACACTATAGTTACAAGTAAAACTATGGTATAGAAGTACGGAAACACATGCAAAGACCCCCAAAACAAAGACAATTATAAGTAGCAATAGAATAAAACAACAATCAATGTTCTCACTCCAGAAGGGAGTGGTTTAGGGCTCATGTAATTACCCAGTGGGAAAGTGGAAGCTGCATTGGAGGTGCAGGTTCAGGTTCTCAGACTTGGCTGATTCAATTGTTCATGTTACTGGAGGATCAACAGGTCCCTTTTCTCTGGTATGGTGAGTCCTTCTCTCCTGGGTCTAAATGGCTATATCAGAGGCTAACAGGACCTGAAAAAGGACCTCCCCCAAATGAGACAAAGCTTCTCCTCCTTCCAAGCTCTGACCCAATCTTCTAGCTGGTACCTGTGGACTAGAACCTCAAGGGTGGAGTCTGAGATATTACTCCTTTAGTCTGTAAAGCATGGAGATGTTTTACCAAAGAGGTTACATAATTTCTAATGGATTTTATCCCTTTTGATCAAATGGAGGTCTCAATCTCCTTTATCTCTCCTTGGGTAAGGGTGTTCCTATGTCCCTCCAGGGTTAGTTCCAATCCTGACAAAGACTACCTAGCCCATGGTAGCTGGGTTGTAATTGTCAGTTTAGTAGCTGTCTCTTTATTTCCTGATTCATCCTTTCCACCTTGCCAGAAGAGGAAGGGTACTAAGGATTATGGAACTCCCAGATAATTTCTAAGATCTGGGCCTGAGATTTAAAGACCTTGGCTTTGAAATGGGTCCCCTGGTCCAAGTCTTCCCCTCTCTGCATCCCATATCTAGGAATGATTTGCTCAAGCAAGATTCAGCTAACTGCCTGCACAGCTGTCCCCCGAAACAGAAATGCCTACACTCAAGAGATTTTGGTCATCGACTATGACCAGGAAGTATTTTAGGCAGCCTACTGGAGGCAGTTCCATACTCTAGAATGGTCTAATTCCTGGGTCTTGCCCCAGCAGGAGCTTGGTGTTGGGAGAACTTATTGTCCTTCAACAAACAAGGCAGCCATCTACCAACTGCCTTGCTAAGATATATAGGCCTGGTGGCCTCTAGGTGGCTCAGTGAATAGAGCACTGACTCTGGAGTCAGGAGGACCTAAGTTCAAATCCGGCCTCAGACACTTGACACACTTACTAGCTGTGTGACTTTGGGCAAGTCACTTAACCCCAAATGCCATCCAAAAAAGGTGAAAATAAAAGATATATAGGCCTGGAGACATGCACTGGACATCCCAGTGACTATCCTAGCTTAAATGTTGTAGTACCTGCCTCATACTTGCTTTGGTCAGGATATCTCTTGGTCATCAGGGAGGAACCAGTGTCCGTGTTTATCCTCTTGTGCCACAAGAACTCAGGTTTTCTGTTTCTCTTCCTAAGAAAAGGAGGGGTAGGAGAGACTGGGAGGAAACAAAGGGATCTGATTTCCTGTCCTGATCCTCCCTCTCTGGCCCCCTTAGCCTCCTTATCTGCAAGGTAGTTTCCTTTGCCCTCAAAGGATTGTCCCATCTGCTTACTGCTTATTTAGGTAGTATGGGGCAGTTCCCTTTGTCAACTATTAATCAAGAACTTTACCTAAATTCTACATTTGTTCTTTAGAAAAAGAAAAACAAAACCTACTACTAGAGATTAACTTTATTGACTCTAAAAGCCAGTTTGCAGACTGTCTGGTTTCTAACTCTACCACCCCTCAGTAAAACTTCTTTAGAGGCCCTTATTCTTACTACTGCCCCTCCCTGGGGTTGATGACCTTTGCCTACACATATTGTTTTCAGAGTTATCTAACCCCTCTTTTTCCATACACATGAATAATTTTAGGTCTTAGCATTAACCCAGTTTCATCAAATAACTCGAATTATACTTTAATTATGTAAGGAGGAGGGCATTCTCTACTCATAATCCCCTTCTCCCTGCTTTCTTTTTGCAGGGCTGTGTTAAATTATCCTTCATGATTTGTTGATTAACCATTTCTCTCCCATGAAGCAATAACCAAAGGCCTTGCTGAGTTTCAATATTCCAAAACTTAGTAAAACCTTTCTTTTCAGCTTCTATGACCTTAGGGACCTAGGGAATTAACATACACACACACACACACACACACACACACACACACGCACATCTTCATGGAGTCTATGGACAGGGCAGCCCCCTTAGCCTTCTAGTCTGCTAATCTATTCCCCATTGCCTCATACCAAAGGTCTTATAAAGCATTTCTTCCTAAGAGTACTTTCTTTTCTTAAAAAAAACCAGTTTGAACTTTATCTTGATGTCAGGAGGAATTATCACTAGACCTTTATGAAGGAAAATTAATTGAAAGTTTAAAATGATATCTTTCTTTTTTCCTTTTAAGCAATAAATAAATAAATATATAAACCTTTAAAATTATACAGAATTCCTAGATGGCAAAATTACAAATCTTAGAGATATGGGAACAACATAAAAATGAATTTCAAATGACATCAAATGACTTACAAATTAATTGATATCACCACTCATGGCACCCCAAAACCACTTCAAAGTTAAAGAGATAATGGTGTTGTATCCAACACATGCCAGTTATTATATTAAATATTAAATATTTTATAATCATTATACCATTCTAAACCCATAATAACTCTTATTTTTCTTTTAAAAATTAAAAAAAACAGGTCACAGAGATAAAATACATTTTTGCAAATGAAACAGAGAAGTGAAGAATTTACCTGGAGCAGAGGCTGACTTCCTCATGATTTTCTTCAAGGTGCCCAGAGGCACAGTAAGTTAGATGAGGCTATTGCCAATCTGTGAGCACTGTCACTACAATTCTCCTACATTCTCCTCTCCCATCTGATCTGGGATGAGAAGGGTTAACAAAACTTCTGGTTGTTTAAAGACAGATCCCCCTGCTGCTGAGGTACTCTCTTAACAGGGTGATTGTTTTAATGCTACAATTTCTTTAGCAATCCCAATAATCAATTTCCAACTTCTTAAGAATTCTCAGAATCTGCTAAGATGTCTTAGCTATATCAAACTTTCATTGTAATTCCAGGATGGACAGACCAGAAACTACGAAGAGTTTTAGAGATTTGTTTGAACAATTTTAGGTTTTAGCATTAAAACTGTATCCTATTAAGTTTCATAGCAAGACAATATCAACCAAAACCCCCTTTTTAGACAAAGACAAACTTGGAGGCTTAAGATTTCCAAAATTACAGTATTTCAAAGTATTCCAACACAGAGAGTGTCCCATTCCTCCTCTGACAATATAGTTCTTAATTTAATACAGTTATTAACCAGTAATACAATTATTAGGTTCTTAAATTTATATTTTGAATTAAAAAAAACCAATTAATTAACAATCTGGTGACCTTAATTTACTTGTTTCCAAATTGCTTACAATTATATTAATCCCATAAAATTCCTAGACCATCCCTTTACTGAACAGTAAACTAGGGTAAAGAAATATTCCTGTGCCATACCATAAATCAGTTTCTTAATGTCAAATTAACAATATACACCTTTTTGATTATATAATGATACACTTCTGAGTTCTAATACCTTTGGCCCTCAAAAAGGAAATATTATCCATAAATATATGTGTGTATGTGTGTGTGTATGTATTCAGTTACCCATTCCTTAAAATTAAAATATCCTTAAATAATATAAATTCCCCAAAGATTACATATTTCACATGCATCCCAATTAACATACATAACTATAAAATTGTTTTAACAACAGAGCTCATAATTTTAAAAAATGTTTATTTATTTTTTATTTTTTTGTTTACATCATTGATTTCCACAAGATTTTGAGTTAAAAATTTTCTCCCTGTCTTTACCCTACCCACCACCCCCAAATAGCAATCCCACTGTATATCTCATCCATCAATCTGCTCTCTCCTATATCCTCCCCCATCACCCTTCTGACTTTCTGGTAGGGTAAGATGGATCTCCCTATATGAGTGCCTGTATATCTTATTTCCCAGTTGCATGTAAATAACAAAAATAATAATAATACATATTTATATATGTATATATGTGTGTATACACATATAATATGTGTGTATATAAATACATACACACACACACACACACACACACACATATATACATACATCTTAATCATTTGGTTTTAGAACTTTAAATTCTGGATTCTTTCCATTCCTCCTTTGTTACCCAATCCCACTGGAAAGTCAGGTAATTCAATATAGGCCTTATATGTGTACTAATGCAGAACATCTCCACAATGAACATATTGTGTTGCACTGACTATATTTCCCTCCTTCTTATCCCACCCCCACCTTGTT
>CM053594.1:233710666-233741578 GCA_028646575.1 Pseudocheirus occidentalis | reverse complement strand
AATGAGAGTAAGGGTGATCCATTCCATTTTGCCTCTGTGTCCTTCCCCTCCATTGTAACAGTTATCCCTTCCCTCTTCTCTATGAGATGATTAACCCCATTCTGTCTCACCCTCTCTCCTCTCATTCTATTCCTCTCCCACCTCTCAGTTTCATCTTTTAAAATATCATCCCTTCCTATTCAATTGATCCTATTCCCTCTGTCTACATATACATAAATACTGCACTCACATATGTATTCATATGCATAATACCCTCCTACATAGACATATGTGTACGAATACATACATACATACACACACATATATGCATTTATATTCCCTTTACCTATCCTCATATGGAAAAAAGTTTCACAAGTTACAATTCTCATTTTTCCACATTGGCATGGAAATAGTTCAACTTTGATAAGTTCTTTATGATATGTTTTCTATGTTTACATTTTCATGCTTCTTATTTGTCAAATGTTCTGTTCAGTCCTGGTTTTTTCCTCAAGAATGCTTGAAAGTCCTCTACCTCATTGAATGACCATATTTTCCCCTGAAACATTATACTCAGTTTTGGTGGGTAGGTGATTCTAGGTTTTAATCCTAGCTCCATTGATCTCCAGAACATCATATTCCAGGCCCTTCAGTCCCTTAATGTAGAAGTGCCCCACTCAATACTAAACATTTTCCAAAGTAGCTTGAAAAGCAGAATAGTACAGTGGAAGAAGCACAGGACTTGGTGTCAAAATATCTGCGTTCAAATAATGGCTCATTCCAGATCCCCCCACTTGTGAGGAACTGCACCCCACTTTGGTCTTGAGGCAGGCGCCTTCTGAACACTTCTCTGGTGGTCTCTGGACTTAGATGGGGAGTTCCAGCTCCATGTGGGTAAAGTCCCAGAGAGAGGAAGTTTTGGGGAGTAACAGTAACCTCTAGAGAGGGACAAGGAAACTCCAGCCAGCTGGTAAAAAGAAGGACAGTCAGGCAAACATATGCACACATAGCTCATAGGTAAGATACCTCATGGGTCCTTAAGTCTTAATTTGTTAGGTTTTTCTTTAACCTGGAGAGACCAGCAATGGCTCTCAGCTAAAAGTATGGGTTGGGTTGACCCTAAGATAAGGATGCCATCTGGTAGGCTTCATGGGTGGCTGAATGAGGGAGGTGTTTCCTTCATAATTAGTGGGGTCTTTGTATCAGCAAGCACCCTAGCATACCCAGGGCAGCTGCCAACACAGGTTCTTAGATCTGCTTTTCTAAAGGAAAGCAACTCAAAATGGGTTAACAGTCTCACTTTAATCAATCAATCACATATCATTTACCTAGATCAGGGGAAAAAGGCAGCACCATGAACTTCAGAGAACACAAACAAGTTACAAGCAGAAGCTACAAGCAAGCAGAGAAACAGATCAGCAGATGGGCTTCCAACCATCCGACCATTACATCCATACATATTAAATGGTAAGAACAAGAAAAAGAGAGATGAGTATTAACTTTCCTGCAATGGAAGGCAATAAAAAAGGGAGAAAATAACTTCACAGGATATACTTCAAGAAGAGTAGTTACTGGAACTTTTGTGCAATAACATCCATGTAATCATATTGGTAACAACCTCTATCATTGATAGTAGCTTTGCCCCTCCTTAAAAAATCTGGAAACATCAATTATTGAAGTAAAACTAATAGCCCCTTCAGGAAAGTTTTTTGGTTAAAAATTATGTTTTCTGTAATATTTAAGTATCTTAAAACTTAAAGAAATGACTGTCTCTTCAGTTTTATAAAACTTTCTTTGGTAACAGCTATCTATGCCATAGATTAAGAGTACAATTGCCACATAAATTTTATAACCTCTGTACATAGTTAATTTTATGCTTTTAAGGGTGAGAAATTTTACTGGGGTATGTTTTCCTTTTACTGAAGCACATCATAAATTTCTCAAATCTTCTTACCTTGTTCAGTTCTTGGGCATGCTTTCACATACATTCTCCATGGAAAAATTACCCATGGTGGTCTTCTAATTTTGATCTAAGTATAACTAATACTCAAATATGTACCTGCACACATATTTAAAGTCTGGCCCTAATGAAGTAATATCAGTTGTTGGACTCTCCTACTGGGCCACTTAGCTTTACTCTATTACACAGCCACAGTCAACATGCAAACCTTAACTAGTCATATGGGAAATAACTGCTCTCAGTTGAAAGGAGAGTTGGACAATAAAGTACTCAAGTAAAGAACTTAAAATGTAATCTCTATCTCAAGTCCATTGGAATGGTACTCTATTCTTATGGGTGGAAATGAAAACTTTGCCCTACTTGAAGGGGCTGGACAGAGTTGGTGAAAGAAAAGAGAACTCCACCCTTCCCTAGCATCCTTTCCGGACTCTTTAGTCATTTCCCTTTTGGTACTCTGGGTGGCCCAGTCTTCTTCAGGATTTTTCAAACAACCAACAATGTTATGCTTATTGTTTCCAGCTTTGAGAGGGAAGATGGAAAATTTCAACCCCACTTTAGACTGTTGAAGGAAAAGACTCTGGGAAGAAATGAGAGGAACAGTTTCTATAATGCTTCTCCTTGTAGCTTGCTACTGTAGAGATTTTGGGGAGTTTCCTCTTGGGTATGATCCTAGTATATTTTCTTTTAGTTGAATAGAGTTATCTCACTCTCAGTAAGAGAACTCCTCTCTGTTTTGTCTGGCATACATTCTCCCATGTATATCTTCACTGATTTCCACTTTACTACAAGTTAAATGAATGTGTTTCTTTGCTATTTATTATGTATGTTCATTGTAGAATTGGTATTAGGTGAGAAAGGCAGTCAAGCTTTGAATACAGAGTTTGAGATCTCTTTCTCAAAATGACAAAGCAATCAAAAGTGAAATGGAAGCCAATCATATTCCCTGACAATATTTAAAGGAGCAAATAGATATACTTTTAGCTTTGTGCCTCCTCTCCCTGAGGAAAGTAGAATGACCTTTGACCCCAATCTTCTTCCCCTCCTGGCAGGAATGAAATTTTCCTTTGAAGAAAGGTAGAAGGAGAAGAGGTTATAGATGTCTGTCATGAGTCCCTTTGTTCCACACAACAGCAGGCCTTGCCATAGGACAGGCCTACATGGACTTCTTTCTACATGTGGGGGGTCACTATCTTTCTTTAAATAAGTTAAAGAAAATGGTTAGTTATTGATGGCTATAAAGCTAACCAGGAGCAGCTCTCCTTCCAACTGCTGCTATGAATAACTTTAAGGATCTAATCACATAGTATAGTGAACTCTCTATTTATTCACCAAGAAACTAAAGCAAAACATTTAAGAAATGAAAACACAACATTCACAAATGTATTACATGAGAGCTCATTACCAAGGTGGCCACATAATCTTAAACAAAACATATAATTCAGTAAGTCACAATCTCCTCAATCAATACACAGTATCCAAATAAAGTCCCCTTTCATCTTGACTTGAGGCTGGCTTCCAATCATCCTTACACCAATTATCCTTAATGGGTAGCAGAAAGTACAAACACCATCCAGCCATAAGTCACAGTAAGTCACAATCTCATCAGTCAGTACAGAGTACCCAAGTAAAGCTTTCTTTCATATTTATTCAAGGTTAGCTTCCAAACCGTTTGGTTCCTCTTCCATGGGGTAATTGCTCCCAGCTCTTGCCTGATTCACACGTGGACAGCTCTCTGCTCCCTTTCTATATCTCAGCTCACCAGGACTGCTCCACTCCAAGCCCTTAACAGTTTCTGTTTCTAGGAAGACAAAGGTTAACAGAGCTACAATATTCACAGACACATTACTGACACTATCATCTCAATTCACTTTCTGTCTGACAAAGTAACAGAAATAACAGACAGGTCTTCTGCCTCAGAAATCAAACACAATTCAACAGTAAAGTCTCTCTCAGAACTTCTATAACAACAGTAAAGTCTTCTGTCTGGACTTTTGTCTAAGAGCAGCAGACAGGGTTCTTCTATCTGACAGAACAACAGATAAGACTTTTGTCTGACAGAAAAAACACACTGTTCTACTGAGTGCTTACATCACAAATATTCCCTCTCTTAGCTCTGCCTGCTCCCAGATCTGTTCAAGCTTTTCTCTGCCCCTACCTGTTCTATTCTTCCTGTTCTGCTCTTTAATTAAGCTTCTCCCATCATGGGCTACATGTGATTACTTTAGGCCTATTAAGGACAGGCAAAGTCTTCAAACCCCCTTAGGTCTATACAGAAAACACAATATATCCTGCTTCCAACAAAACCTCTAGATACGATGAAAGGTGAGGCTCAAAGGCACATAAATAGCTGAAACAAGCAGCAAAGTACTACTTTGTCATTACAATGGGTCAGTACTACTATTGCCTTGAAAATAAGAAGGTCACATTGAAGCTACCTGATTTTTATGTGAATTGTCATTATGGTAAAATTGAGTATTTGTGTTCTTCAGCTTGTATTTGGATCCAACAAATGTGAGTGAGTTCCTAGTTCCCATACAAGTCATCTAGCTAATAAATGGCATTGTGTACAGTATTGGTTTTGTTTATTCCTGTGAATGCAGAAGACACAGAAGACTAGAAAGGAGTTCATTATCAAATATAAGGAAGAAAATTAAAGAAAAGCTATTTTTAAAGTTGGTAAATAATTGCCACCATTTCCCACCCTTTCTGATCAGTATCACTATAGAATCTGAAAATGCTCCAAATTCGATATTGATATAGATATACATTAGATAAAGATATAGACATAGATATTGGTTTGAACAAGGTAAACATACAGGAAGTATGTTGGGATGGTGATCCCTCTTCTCTCAGACCCATTTGTCATCCCTAGGGGAGGGGATTTATAGAAATAATTAAAAGAAAGGTAAAGAATTTTCTCCATGTTCTTGTTTTTGCTGTTTACTATGATTGGTCCTCTAGCTGTAGGAACCACATAGGTGGGATCTTTTCTCTTCAAAAGGCATAGTGCTTAAAAAATTCTATTTAAAAAAATATAACAGACTAGATTATGCCCACAATGCCCAAGGTTTCTAAAATTTCTTCAAAATAGGGATTAGGTGTAAGAAGTAATCAAATAATTGCCTCTCTAGATTAAGAAACCAAGAATCTAAATGAATAGATGATCTGATGAATTAGCATAAGAGTAAGCTAAATCTGAATCCTTTAGCTCTTAGTCAGTACCTCCTCCCTCAACAGCCCCCACACTCTAGCATCATGTGATTCATGAGCTTATGCCCTGTGATCTACTCAACAATTTCATTTCTGCTTCTGGTGTCTCTACTCTTCTCCCTCTCCTCCTTCAATTCTTCAGAGGCAATAAACATTAAGACTCAATGCTTATCTCACCTCCAACACACACACACGCGCACACACACACACACACACACACACACACTGTGAAGAGGTGTGAAAGAAAGTGAAGTGATAAGAAGTGAAGTGAAAGAAAGTAAAGTGAAAGAAAGCAGCAATCTTGCTCTGTTTAAGTCAGTTAGCACTTGTAGTTAGACCTGTGCTCAACCAGGAAAACAAGGAACAGAAGGAACTAAGGTGCCAAGATGTGGTGATGGTGGGGTTTCCACTAGGCCTAGAGGAAAGGAGACTGGAATATATAAGAGAAGGGTTTTATCTTTTTTATCAATGGGGAAGAAAACAGAGAGTGTTTAATAAGAGAATATAAGGTGGGGGGAAAAACACTAAACTTACCAAATATTCCAGGAAGCCAAAAATTCAGTTAAAAACCTTGAACACAAGCAGAAAAACCAACAGGAATGATGTAATTAACAGATGGGAACATGGCCCCCAGGATATCTAAACAAGCCTAAATATCTCTGAGTAAATATAGTAAGTCAAAAGAACCTGAATTAATACACAGTGATACAGAGAGTTCTGTCAATTTCTAAGAAAGCATGGAACAAAAACAGAATGTTCCTGAATGTCTCATAGAAAAATAATAATAGTCAACCCTGAATTTATGGCCTGTTGAGGAAAACAAATATTGGAACTGAAAATTTTGAATCCACAATGGGAAGTCTCACTAAAGAAATGAGAGCCTACTGGGACTGGGACTGCAAATACAGTTCTGAAGGACAATATGGAAGACAGGAAGTAAAAATATTCAAATAAAATATGACTTTCATGCAAGTAAATATATTAATTTAAAAGACAGGATTATAGATCTCCCATAATAACAAGTTAAGATAAAAAAAACCTGAACATCGTAATGCAAAAAATAACACAAGAGAATTTGCAAGAACTTTGGAACATGAAAAATAAAGTGCCATTCTAAAGAATCCACAGAATGCTCCAAGAAAATAAACAAAAACTATAGTGTAAATACCAAGACACAATTATTAAACTTAATAATTCCTATGACAAACAACAAATTTTGCAAATTACAAGAGAAACATTTTCAAATATAAAGGAAAGCAAATTTTAAAAATACCATTTGTAGCTCACAAGGAATAGCAAGAGGGATAGACACCGTGTTTTAAAGAAAAAGAGTTCATGATGCAACCCAAGATGACTTACTACAAACCTGATTCTAATATTCAGTGTTTAAGATAGCCATTCAGGAAAAAAAGAGGCATTTGAAACATTCCTGCAAAAATAAATGTAAGAAGATTATTTGCTTTGTAATCACCAAAGAACACAGAAACAGAGGGAAAGTAAATCAATATAGCACCTAAGGACGGAATAAATAATGGAATAAGCTAGTCCCAGAAAAGGGAAAAAGGCATCTACATTTTTAAAAGCAATAATAACAATAGCAGCAACATCAGGAGGGGGACCATTAGCAGATTTTTTTTTCACAGACTAATAAAGGTGAAAGTGGAACTTAAATAGTAGAACTAATGGTGGAGGTATAGTTCTATAATAGACTGTATCTCGCAACACCCAGTCTCCAGTTGGGTCAGTGTTTGTATGTGTGACTAAATTACAGAATAAGATAGTGCATATAAAGAGAGAAGGGAAGGAGAAAATAAAGGGGTTTGTATGATGTGCTCTAACAAAATTAATGGTAAAGAATGGAAAATAACTTCTGCAGTCTCAGGAAGAAGACTGCTTATAAGAAAATGGGCTACGTTACAAAAGGAAGGAATTAAAACAAGGGGAAAGAAAAGGGAAAATCTTGATTCACTAATGGGAAAGGATCCCACTAAAGAATACCAGAACAGTGTGGGAAGAGATATTCTATAATGGGATATTGGGGGCTTTAAAATGGTTACAATCTTGGGGGATTTGATGCTTAACTGATAGTTATTATTTGTGAGAGAATGTTTTACCTCCATAGACTGATTCAGGAGAAGGGGATTCAGAGTTCCTAGGGTACAGGTGAAATCCAAGAGGGTAGAAGAGCATGGATCCAGAGAGGGGACTTGATACCAAATGGGGAAAAGTGGGTGGGGAAGGGGTAGTAATAAACTGAATAATCAGGGAAATAGGAAAATCTATACCATGGGACAATTACAAATGATAAAATAGAAGACATTATATGAAGGCAAAACTTTTCCACAAAATCAAAAAGTAAAGCATCTAGGATAAAAAGGGAACTAGGTAAATGAGAAAAAAAAATCTGTGTCAAATTACTCTCCAAGACTATGGTTTCTAAGATATTTATAATAACTAATAGAAATGTGCTATCAATTAATACAAAATTATTATATTTAACAAAAATCCATCCTCCAATAGATGAATGGCCAAAGAAGATAAACAAATATCTCTCAAAAGAATTGCAAACTATTAATAACCCTATGAAGGAATGCTTGAAATCACTAAGAGAGAGAGAATGAGAGAGAGAGAGAGAGAGAGAGAGAGAGAGAGAGAGAGAGAGAGAGAGAGAGAGAGAGAAATGAAAATCAGGAGAGAGAGAAATGAAAATCAAAAGAAACTCAATGTTTTATCTCACTCCCAGTAAATTGGAAAATACCACAAAAGATAGGAATTGTTGGTATTGTAAAATGTGGGTAAAGTTACACACACTAGTGCACTATTTGGGGGGATCTGTGAAGCAGTAGCAATATTTTAGAAAGCAATTTATGTTTTGTAAATAAAATGAAAACAAATTCTATACCCTTTAACCCAGAAACCCCCATACTAGTCTTGTACCCTAAGAAGGTAATTGATAATTAGAAAGGCCCTAATCTACCCCAAAACATTTGTAATGGTATTTTATGTGGTAGCAAAGAATTTGAAATAGAATAGAAACTCATTGATTGGGGAAATTAATGGTTAAATAAATTATAGCACATGAAGAAAATGGAATATTAATAGGCTGTAAGAGACACAAAATATTATGAATACAGAAAAGCATGGAAAAATTTGCAAAGTAAGATGAAAAGTGAAATAATCAGAGCCACACACACACACACACACACACACACACACACATTGACTATACTATAAATCAATCAAAAGTAAATGTTACAAAATTATAAAGAACAGGAAAGTTCCTACTGCTTTGCAGGTCAGTGGTTATAATACATCCCATATATTTTCAGAATTTTTCAATATTTTCATTGGTTTTGCTAATTTTTCTCTTTAAAAAATATTATTTATTATTAGATGACTCTCCTTGGTGAGGGGAAGAGAAGTTCTTGTGAAGTAAAATAAGAAAAATATGTAAAATTTATTTTTAAAAATTTCATGTTTTGTAGATTAAAGGGTCTATCTCCAAATGCTCACATCTTTTAACTGAACTATTAAAATAGAATCCTAATTTTAATGATCACTTCAAATTTCTTCCATTTCTAATACATCATCCAAAGTAATTATTCTAAAAATACTGATCTGAATTGGGAAAAGGACCTACATGTTCAAAATATTCATAGCAGCTCTTTTTTGTGGTGGCAAAGAATTGGAAACTGAGGGGCTGCCCATAAATTGAGGAATAGCTAAACAAATTATGGTTTGTAAATTTAATGAAATACGATTGTGCTATAAGAAATGATGATGAGGCAGACTTCAGAAAAACCTGGAAAGACTTAGAGGAACTGATGCTGAGTGAAGTGAGCAGAACCAGGAGAACATTGTACACAGTAACAGTCATGTTGTGCAATGAATAACATTCAGACTTAGCCCTTCTTAGCAATCCTTAGCAAGGATTTAAGACAACTCCAAAAGACCTACAATGAAAAATGCTATTCACATCTAGAGAAAGAACTATGGAGTCTGAATGAAGAGCAAAGCATAGTATTTGATTTCTTTTTTTCTTTTGTTGTTTTATTTATTTATTCATTCCTTC
The DNA here is from genome assembly GCA_028646575.1 of Pseudocheirus occidentalis. Lineage (NCBI taxonomy): Eukaryota > Metazoa > Chordata > Mammalia > Diprotodontia > Pseudocheiridae > Pseudocheirus > Pseudocheirus occidentalis. Next base: position 233,732,360 of record CM053594.1, on the reverse strand, counting down.
ATTCATTTGTTTTAATTTTTTGTGCGTCCTTCCATTGGTTCTAATACTTCTTTGCAACATGACTAATGTGAACATATGCTTAATATGAATATATATGTAGAAACTCTATCAGATTGCATGCCATCTTGGGAAGGGGGGGGGGGGAAGAAGGGAGAGAAATTTGAAAACTCAGAATCATATAAAACTGCATGTGAAAACTAAAAATAAATTTATTTAAAACAAAAAAAACATGAAAGTATGTATCTCCACTACTAAGTAATCTCTAATTATCTCTAGAGACAAATGAAAATTGTTATTTAGCGTTTAAGAGCCTTCATTACCTAACTCCAAGCTACTTTTCCAGCCTTTTCTATATTATTCCCATCCACACACTCTATGGTCCAGGTAAACTGATATTTTAACTGTTCCTCACATGTGAGATACTCCATCTCCTGATTTTATGTTTTTGTAGTTCAGAGCTAGACTGAAATGTTAATTTTTCTATGAAACCTTTCCTGATTCCCTCTCAACTGCTAGTGCCGCCCCCTAGCATTTATATGGTGTTTATGTACATATATTCATATATTTTTATAGAACTCCATGTACTCTATAATAGAATATGAACTCCTTGACGGCAGGCACTAAATTATTTTTTCTTTGTATCCTCAGTATTTAATGTGTGGTACATAGCAAATGCTCATTAAATACTTACTGATCAACTTCTTGAGAGCCTTCCTGTTCATTGACTGCTTTCTTTTATATGGCATTTTGTGATTTGCAAACTCTTTACTCTTATTCCCTAATTCATAAAAAAAAATCCAAGTGCCCATTGCATCATAATACCTAGAACCTTAGGAATAATCATGGTCAGGATCTATAATACGGGATACTGAAATTCTTATCACTAGGTAAATCTGCAGAATGCTGTAATTATAAATGAAACTTTGTAGATACTTCTACATACATACATACATACATACACACATATACAGAGAGAGAGAGAGAGACAGAGAGACAGAAAGAGGCAGAGAGAGGATCACAAAATTTCCTCTTTCAAAAATATATCAGATACCATATTATTAAATTACTAAATAGGTAAAAATGTTTTTTTACCATTTACCTGAGAAGCTGATATCCAGATTCTAATTAATGACCTTTATTGAGAACTCCATTCCACTTTGGGATAGACAAAATTACCGGAAAGTTTTCCTTTAAATTGGGGCAAAACCTACCTTTCTGCAACTTTTCACCCATAGCTCTTATTCATCCTCCTAAGTACTTACAAATCTAATTGATTATCTCTGACATGCAATGGTTCACATATTTATAGCTATAATGTCCTGCGTGTGTGTGTATGTGTGTGTGTGTGTCTGTCTGTCTGTCCTTTCAAGGCAATTTATCCTTATTTTCTTCAGCCATTGCTCTTATGGCATGGTCTTGAGATATCTTAGAATCTTGGTCACTCTCCCCTGGATGTATTCCAGTTTCTTAATATCCTTAAAAAGGCACCATACAGATCTCCATTCTCCAAATATAGTGTGATCAGAGTTGAATACAATTCCCTTCTTGTGCATACCAGTAGAATGTAAGCTTCTTGAAGGTAGAAAATATATTTTTGCTTTTCTTTGTTTTCTCAGTACTTTTTCCCCCCACAACCTGACACATTACGTACTTAATAAATGCTAAGCACAGAGCCAGGCACATAATAAATACTTAATAAGTGTTTATTGACTGACTGATTGACAGACTAACTTGCTTGACTTACTCCTGACTGACTGTGGCTCTTAATACCACTTAGGATCAAGTGGGAGGCAGCATGGTATAGTGGTTAGAGAGGTAGTTCTAGATTCAGGAAAGTCAATTTTCAAGGTCTACCTCTAACCAAACTAACTGTGGGACACTAGGCAAATAACTTAATCTTTTAATATTCCCTGACACTCTCTGAGCCTCTAATTCATAGTCAGCACCATGATGAGATGCAGTAGTAGGGAACTTTCCTTACTTGATATTTCCTAAGGGATTGGCAAACTGATGCTAACAGGCTAACCAGTGGTCTGTTTTTGGACAGCCTCATATCTAAAATTTTTTTTTCAGCATTTTCCTATATTTTTACATATAACAAAACTATATTTCAAAATGTAAAAACCATTTTTAGCTTACACAAAACAGGTGACAGATCAGATTTGATCCATATGCCATTTAGCTTGCCAAACCCCATCCTATATCAATGAAATTACAGGTTTCAGAAATAGATATTTCAACTTCTGAAGATTTCAAGAAGTAAAGAACATAAAGTTAAAAATTCTAGTATTTAGTTAGGTTCTATCCTACTCTCCATCTAGACTAAACTCATTCCACTGCTTTACTGTTGTAAATAAAGAAAACAAATAAAACCATAGATCTGAATACCCTGTGAGGAACTCTGATTTAGGAAAAAGTACCATCTGAAGATTTTAGGCACAGGTGTGCTGAAAGTCAGATCTAAGACTGAGTGTTAAATATTTAGTGTGAGCATTTATGTCTCAGAAATTGGCAAGCTACAAATTGGGGTTTGGTTTATTATTTTGTTGATTATCTGGACTTAAGAAAGAGAAGGAAGAAATGTCAATAAACATCAATTAAACACAGAAGTATGTCATTTGTGTATTTTGGGGGAAGATTCAGTTACTAAATACCAATATTTTATTGAATGAATATATTTACTCATATTCATCTTAATCTACCTTGCTTTCAAATTGCCCTCTCAGAAAAATTGCTTAACTATATGTAGGTGGTTTGTGTATGGGTTCCTTTGTCTAAATTATATATAATATAAACCTTCTAGAATCAGGATTAGAGGCATCCATACTTCCTTTCTGGCTTATTCTCTCTGCAAAACAACCAAATAATTTTGTTTCTAAAACTATTTCAGATTTGATAGTTTGTTCTCATGACCAACAGTATGGGCTCAGAAGTGGGATTCCCTGACTGTCACCCTGAGTTAAACTCAAAGGCTCTCTGAAACCATGGAGGATGAATGAATCTCTGTGATTTTAGAATTAAGCATGGACAGGACTGACTAACATGAAATCACATCAAACACAGCATGAAACTCATGAGTCTCTTCTAGTTTAGGTTGGACACAGTCCAAGTCCTGACTCCAGGTAGCCAGAAAATTAAGGGGTTTAGGCTTAGCCCATGAAAGACTCTGGTAGGGTTAGAAACGCCCTGCCCCCCCCCATTGGAAACCAAGTAATGTCCTCATTTTTATCATTCAAGGACTTGGTAAGCATCTGATAACAACTACAAATTTTGCTAAAATTAAGCCAGAGGTGCTTTGGTTGAGATTTTCCCTTTTCTCTTTCTTTTTCTTTTCCTCATCATTCTCCTCAGCTTGGCTTTGATAGCTGGTCTAGGAATGTCTGGTAGTCACCAAGATATCCTGATGAACATAAGCATTAGTTTTACACTCATTCATTGAGGATGATCTTGGTTACTGAGGGAAACTTGTATTTGACAAGCAGAGAGGTGGGTTTTGATTGGGGATTCTAAACCTGAAGTTCTTTAATATATTAGGTCTTGTTTACCTTGGAGAGTTATGAAGGAGAACACCTAGTTACCCATAAGGACTACTATAAGAAAGTACAGAAAGGGAGCTTAGAAGGGTGGAGAAGATCAATGAAGTCTCAGACCTAAAACAACTCTTTCAAATATCTGTAATATTAAGCAGGAACTTAACCTCCATTGTTAAGCAGATTAGATTTGATTAGAATTTCATTGGGGAGTAAGGATGAAAACTGCAAGATTGTCTCTCTCTTTCTTTCTCTCTCTCTCTCTCTCTCTCTCTCTCTCTGTCTGTCTGTCTGTCTGTCTGTCTTCATAAACCATGACCAGGTTGAAGGTTAGAGACAAAAAAGACAGAGAAGAAAAGGAAGGAAATGCTTTTTCTTGGTTTGTATACATTTCTCAGTCTTCTGTAATTTTTTTTATTAACTGAGACTAAAATTGTAACAGAAATACATTTTACTATAAATCTACAAATTATAGTTTAAAGATTTCTGTAACTACTAAATACCTTAGATTTTTAGAGCTTTGTAGTAAAACTGAGATTAAGTATAAATAGTACAGACTTGTCCGCTTTCCTGAATGCTGAAACATATCATTCTAATAGAAGGTGATTTCACCTGCTAGACAATAAAGAGAACTGAAACTACTTTGAAATGATTCACCAGAATTTAATTCTTTAGGTAAAGTGTTAGCTAAGGTACTCAACAAATTGGAATCAACTATGCAACCTGAGAAGTCAAAGTTTAGCAGTTAATTGGTATTGCAAAAGGAAAGCTATACAGGAGAGATTTAGTGGAATGTTAGACTAGAATATGAATGGAAAAATGATGGAATTGCCTTTTGAAAAGTAGCAAAGGGAAAATGAAGTGTAAAACCAGAATGTAAAAAGAAGGATCCACTTTGAAGTTAGTAGGCTTTAATAAAAGTCCACTAGAACGTAAAGAGAAAAAAAAAACAAGTTTAAGACAAGGTTTAAGTAAGTAGAGATAAAAAGAGAATGGGAGGAATATTAAAGTAAGGAATATTTTTGTACTAATAGTGTGAATGGAACATAATAGAAGGTAAAGGGTTTGAAGTATTGGAAAGAGGTTTGAAGAAGATTCTTTACCTCATTGAGATAAGGATATAAGAAACATTTCAGAGAAGTGACTATTGACAATTTCAGATAGTACCCTATCAACACATACCATATACCAAATGGAAACTATAGAAATTAATTTGCTACATGAAAGTATTTAACTACCGTCTATTATAATTCTATCTCAGAAGGATCATTAAAGGGTTCCAAAAACAAGGGTATGTGAATAAGAGACTCCCACCATGAATCTTTTAAAGTGATATAACTGAAAGTAGTAGACCATAATTTGAGGTTCTGTCAGCTAATGACCTTGGAAAATGAATATTTTTAGTGTTACACTTGTAATTGAAGATCCAGTTTTGATTTAGTTGAAGTTTGTACTGAAATTAAATTAAAATGTGGCATCATTTAATTTGAGATGTGTATTTCTATTAGGATAATTCGGGTCAATATTAATAAGACAAAGTTATTTAATATTTGATATTAAGATCATAGTCTTTGAAACTGCATGACTTAGGAAACCTGAGTTCAAATTCAGTCTCAGAAACTTGCTAGGTGAATGAAGCAAAAAAAAAAATCATTTCACCTCGATTTGCCTCAGCTTCCTCATCTGTAAAATGGGGTAATAATAAGCACTTATCTCCTAGAGTTGTTGAGAAGATCAAATGAGATCATTGTAAAGTTTTTAGCATAGTGCCTGGCACATGGTAAGCACTACATAAACATTAACTATTATTATTTTTATTAAGTGTAATGACTTTATACTGATTTTTGAGTGTAATATGTGTACAATGCCAAATTGATAGATGGTGATTTCTTAATGTTTAAGATGATTCACAAATGAATTTAACTGAATGAATGTCATTTGATTGCCAAATATTTTGTTGCCTTTTGAAAACTCAGAATACTATTTATGTTATTGTTAGGCTTCTAATTTTTCTTGTGTTATGAGTTTTGAGAAAACACTCCATTTGGTTTGTGTTCCCAATGCCTAACACAGTGTTTCAAAGTAAGTACTTAAATGCTTAATGAATTGAATTAAATCAAAAATACATTAATTTTTGAGATATAACATGCAAAGAAAGGCTTCTTACAGGAAATCCTCATGCCAGCGGTAGTGGCACAAAGATTTTGTTTCCCAGTTAGAAAGGGTACAAAAATATTTTTAAAAATATTTTGATTTCATGCCTTCTCTCCTCTCCCCCAAACACCTTCAGACAATGTTTCATGTTTTTCTTCAGTCAATGAGGAGGAAAGTAGAGTCTTCCTTTATCCTATAGTTTCCCTTTGCTATCTGGAAATTAGCATGGGAACTCTTTTTTTTTTTAATTATGAAGTATTGAAAGCTGTTTCTCTGCATAAGTCTACACCCTATGACCTATATTAGATTTCTAGCCTGTTTCAGAATAAAGAGTTCAGATGTGTCTTACTGGTATACAGTCAAGGGATCATAACTTTAGAGAAGTAAGGGAACAGAGAAGTCATTAATTTAAGTGAAACTTTTCCCTTCATTTTCTATCTGAGGAAATTGAGGCACAGAGACATCTAATTTCTTGTTCAGGGTCATGCAACTAATAAGTATGATGCAGAATTTAGTTTTTACTTGAATATTTGAATAAGACACTATATTGCATTTCTCTATGACCTGAAACAATCAAATCTACAGAGTGCCTCCTTTTAAGATTAAAAATTTAACTTTGGGAAACTCATATTTACTTATATTGACCACTAGATGGCAAAGTTAGCCCACAAGAGAGCTCACTTTAACTGACATCCAATGGTACAAGCAAAATTTAAAAAAAAAAACCAATGACATAAAATAAGATAAAATAAATCACATATTGTGGTCAAACCCTCATTGATGTTAGGTTAATGGGTAGATAATTCCTCTCCTCATTCAATTTGAGCCCCTAGAATTAACATGATTAGAACAGCCTATCAATTGTTAACATGTCAAAATCTTGAAGGTAGAAATGACCTTAAAAATTATCTAGTCAAACCACTTCATTTTACACGTGTATAAACTAAGAACTAAAGAGGCAGAATGTGATATCAAAGGTTGCGTAGTAAATGGCCAAGGCATATTTAGGGTGGAGGACTTGACTCCTAGTTCAGTTCTTTTCCCTCTGCACACTGTGTGTGTGAATGTATGTCTATCTATCTGTCTGTCTGTGTCTCTGAGTGTCTCTGTCTCTGTGTGTGCATGCACACACATGCCTGGGTGTCTCTTAAAGCCATCTTATATACACATATAAAAACTTAACAAACACTTTGCATTTTCATAAACAGTAGCTTACCTGGACATTTCTATTAGGTTTCCTCATACATTTTCACCCATCCTTTGCCCTCTATAGTATTTCATTTTTCAAAGGAATAATTATTTTGATTAAATTCAATAAGTGATTATGACTGTAGTTAACTATATGCAACATATTATTCTCTAGAGTGGGAATAAAAAATGAAAAATTATATAGGTCCTGATCCTAAAATCCTCAAAATCCAAGAGAAAGTAAGATGATAAACTCAGAAATTATTTAATGAATGCAGTCCTTAATTTTACCATAGAGGAAGTTGAAACAGAGAAATTAAATAATTAGCACATTGTCACCAAGCAGTCAGTAGTACAGATGAGATTTGAGTCCATGTTCTCTGGCTGTCAAACTTGTACTGTTTCTACTGTGTAGTGTTGCTGCTATAATGTTACATTAAAAATGCTATATCATCTTCTATATTAACATGATATCATGTGAAATGTGATAGGGCAAAGCAGAGATTCAAAATGAAAAAATGTTTAAGAATTTAGGAAAATAATTGGAAGGAAGCATCATTTTTGGGTAGAAAAATTTAGGAAGATTGAAACACATAATTTGTCTTTCCTCCTGAAAGTGAAGTCAGAGTGTTTACTTGGCTGAGAAAAAAAAATAGGCTTTTCCTATTATGTATGAAGAGCAAGCAGGTGTGGAAGATCCAAGGACAGTAGACAAATCTTTAATCCTTCTCTCTCTCTCTATCTTATTAGATAGGGCCAAAAAATACAGTAATTTAAAAGAGAAAGAGAAACAAAAGAGAAAAAGGAAGATAGAAACATTACAATAACTGTCACAGATAGAATAAACAAATGGAATCCACACATAAGTCTTCTTAAAAACTCTTCAACAATTTATCTGACTCATTATTTTTTACTAATTTACCTAAGATTCTGTGAAGGGAACTCAGATGGGAAAATGAAGATACAGGAGAGAGAGAGACACAGAGAGAGAGAGAGAGAGACAGACAGACAGACAGACAGAGACAGAGACAGACAGAGAGACAGAGACAGAGAGACAGAGAAAGAGAGAGGCAGAGAGACAGAGAGACAGAGACAGAGAGAGAGACAGAGACAGAGAGAGAGAGAGAGAGGGAGAGAGACAGAGACAGACAGAGAGACAGACAGACAGACAGACAGAGACAGAGATAGACAGAGATAGACAGAGACAGAGAGAGGAGAGAGAGAAGGTATGATGGTGTGAGATGTGTAGTACAGTCTGGACAATAAAAAACAGAATCCACCAATTAAATGCTTACTATTTTTAAGACAGTGTGTTATTTGCTTCAGTTGAAGAGTCACATAGCACTTTCCTTGAAGGAGATTGTAGTTCACTAACCTGAAAGCAAAAACACATATTTAAGCTCTGTGTCCTTAAGCCTAAACTTCAGGAAAGGGTACTATTTCTTTTGTTCATTGTAAAATAAACACACTTTTAGGAACACAGATGAACTTTCTTTTGTGTCTTCTATCCCTTAGAGGCAACTGGTGGTGCAGTTGATAGAGCACTAGACCTGGATTCAGGAAGACCAGAATTAAAATTTGACCTCAGACACTTAGTATCTGTGTGACTCTGGGCAGGCTATTTGGCCTCTGTTTGCCTCAGTTTTTCCAATTGTAAAATGGGCATAATAAAAGTACCTATCTCCCTAAGTTGTGAGGATGAAATGAGAAACCATTTGTAAGTTTTCCAAGAACAGGTTGTAAGCCCCAACTTTTGCTCTCTCCCTGGATGGTAGCTCTTGGCTGGGGAAGGAGGAGCTGCAGAATGGGAGTCCCCTGGTGGTCAGAGCAGAGAGTCTGTAAGGATATTGGAATTTCCTCCCCTCCAGACCCAAACTTCAGATTCTTCTTCTGTGAACTTCCTCACCTTCCTAGTACAGTCATATATTGATTCCATGTCCAGCACTGCTAAATTGGACTGCTCCACATTTTAGGAGTCAGCACTGCCTCCATTTGGGAAGGAAAGCCCTGGAAATACACAATTTTTTGACCTGCTGTTAGGCTCCATGGATGTGATCTTCTAGTGGGCAGAGAAAATCCCTGTCTTTTTTGGCGATTTTCCCAGTTTAGCTGCTGTTGGAGTTTGCCTTCTTAGAACACTCCATTTTCTGATAAGTGTGGAAGTTTAAGCCAGGGTAAGTGAAGCTGATCTTCTTCATAGGGCTGCTAATATATTGGGCTGCAACGTTTCCATGGCTTTGGGAACTGGATGGAGAGCATCTTTTCCTTTTCTTGATCCCTTCACAGAATGGTCATTAATTTCTTGGTCTTCTTTTACCTTGCTGCTTTTGTCATTATCACTGAGCACCAAGGGCCTAGGAAGTAGAATTGCTGCAGAACTGAAGGGGCTGCCTGAAGAAGCATGTGTCATCATCTGCATGAGGGGAGCCCCATTCTCCCAGCTATCTGTCTCAACTCTTGAGAAGCTGCCAAAATAATGTTCCCTATGTACCAAAGGGCTGCAAAAAATCTACCTCAAACTGGAGGACCTGATACCCCCACCTGTCATGACAAACAAGATCTTAATAGATACCCTTTCATTCACACACACACACACACAACATGCTTACAGGCTATAGTTCCAACACTCCTCAGAATATTGCCCTCCCCCTCAAAACCTCAGCCCACAATCTCTGCTTTGAACTAGTATTGTACTATAGGTTCTCACTCCAGGGGAGTGGGAACATCTGTCTCTAGGTCTTTATGGGAGATGTTCTGCCTCCAGTTTTCTCCCCTCCTATGATCTTTCCCACAAAAAAAGAGAAAGAAGAAAAAGAACTGCAAAAAGCATCTTCCTTTAATTTCTTGGCATAATCAGTCTTTTTAAGAAGCACAAAAAAAGATAAGCCTTTGGTGACACAATGGATAGCATGGATAGTGTGGTGGATGGAGCATGGACTGGCCATTTTCCAACCTATCATAATAACAGTCACCTTTACAAGGTGACTAGAATTGGGGGGATGTACCAGGAGAGCCTTAACATGGGTCCCTGTTTGTCTTTTAAACTTTGTGTTTTCTTTCTGGAGGAGATTTTTGCGTATCAGCCTCGAAATAGATACAGTCAGGCTTAAAGATGATTTCAGGTATTTGGATGGATGGATAGATTAATAGCCCATTGGATGGATAGAATAAACATATATTAAGTACCTACTAGTGGCACATATTTGAAATGTTAATGGGATTTAGGATCTTCCCCTCCCATCTGGAGCCCATTAAGGGAAGGTTGCTCAGGGGAGGCTTGCTTGTACACCTTTTGCTAATTTCTAATTAGGCACTGAGTCACAACGTGTGTGTGTGTGTGTGTGTGTGTGTGTGTGTGTGTGAGTGTATGTATGTATGTATGTATGTATATTGTGTATGTGTACTCTGAGTTGGCATTTTGCTTTGGGGGCTTGCTCATGGGAAGGATTTTATGATTCCCTGGTGAAATTCTGAGTGGCTTTATGTTCAGAGCTTCCCAATTGCTCAGATGTAAAGGCTCTTGTGATCCAGGGATGTATGTAAAGCATAGAGTTGATTTGGGCAGTCAGAGCTCTGTCTGTTGCTCTTTATTTCTCTGCTTGTATTTTCTCTGAAGTTCAGGGTGCTGACTCATGCCCTGAACTAGTGAGTGTAATTTAGAAAGATCGTAAGACTCCTTAAACAGTAAACTTTCCTAGCAAAGAAGACCTAAGAACCTGTACTAGCAGCCATCCTGGCCATGCCAGCATAGTTGGCACTACAGCATGCTGCTAAACACTTTTTCACATATCCCATTTGATATCATTGATTTGAGAGCTCCTTGGTCCAATGCATGGAACTAGATGGGGGCATATAAAACCGGCATCAAAGAAAACAGCCACCACCCAGGGGATTGCTATAGCCCTGACTATCTTAAGAGATATGTAGCAAAAGTTGTTTGGACAATGCCAACAAGAGAAGAAATGAGTGATGCATAATCAACAATCCCACCACCTACTTCATATGCTCAGGAGGTTCATGCATCAACTTACCAAGAGAGTATAACAGTAGTTTTAAGTTGAAAGACTGAATTTTGTCTTAAAGCTGTCAATGCACACTTGTGAGAGTGTTTTGTTTGTTTTGTTTCATTTTTGCATGTGTGCATTTCTTTTATTGGAATTGAAAAAGGAGCAGTCTCATAGTTGATATATATTGTAACATTATAATCTTCCTGTAGAATCACCCAAGCTATGAGCAAATTTTGCTTGAAATTCTAGGATGATTGTTTAATGCACCTCAATGAGTATGAAAAAAGGGAGCCCACTTTGAATCCTATTACACACCACTTCTTCCAATAGAATCTGCTTGGGTCACATTTCTGAATTCAGAGTAAATAGGCCCTTTAAAGAAAAACCTGGGCACAGTAGCTCATATCCTGTGGGCCCAGTGGTTTGTCAAGGTTATACTGACATTTATTCTGCCATAGAAGTAACTTTTAAGTGACCTTGGGATTCTGACAGGCAGAAACCAACAGAATAAGGAAGGGGCCATATTTATATAAGACTTACTTTTTCATATGTGTGTGTGTATATATATATGTATATATACATGTATGCATGTATATATACATGCATATATACACACATACATGTATTTATATATACACATATACATATATTTATGTGTGTGCATATATGCATATACACATGCAATATATGTATGCATGTAAGTGTATATATGTATGTTTATATGTATATATGTGGTGTGTGTGTGTGTGTGTGTGTGTGTGTGTGTGTGTGTGTGTAGGCTAGAGCTGGAGTAGGGGAACTGTGGCATGGTCGTTTGCCTGTGTCCAAGTCTTAGGGAACAAATCCATTTATTAAGGGGATTTATCTGTGAAGTTTGGATTCAGTCTTGTGGACCCAGAGGGCCACATGTGGCTTTGAGGCCACCATTTCCCCACCTGTAGTATAGGGGAATAGTGTTAAGGGTATGAATAAAAGTTGAAATAGTGTGCATGAAAAGGATAGACATTAAATTTTTTATTGTTGTTTTGTCATGTCCAACTTTTTATGACCCCATTTGGGGCTATCTTGTCAAAGATATTATTATTATTATTATTGTCCATTTTGTTCTCCAATTCATTCTACAAATGAGGAAACTGAGGCAAACAGGGTTCAATGACTTGCCCCAGATCACACAGTCAATGAGTGCCTGCAGTCAGATCTGTAGTCAGGAAGACTTTTTCAAGAGTTCAGATCTGACCATAAGCACTTACTAGTTTACTTCTTGATTACAGGGAATCTTGGAATTACATGATTCCATGTACCATGATATATGATGGGAGCTAGTTGGAAGCTGCATCTCATTTATTTGGCATCATATTATTTTCCCTCCCCCAATAAATGACACAATTGGGGAGGGCTAAGTGACAAATTAAGGTTTGCTATTTCAAACAAAAATGACAAGTCCTTTCAGCACTGGGCTACCATATGGCCAAATGAATTCAGTAAATTTGTTATCTCCAATTTACTGAGTCCCTGGAGACCCAGGAAGTTTCCATGGACTCCCTGGAGTGATGACTATAAGCTGGTTCAACCTTGTAGTGAATAGTATGTGTGTGTGTGTGTGTGTGTGTGTATACACACACACATACATATATACACACATATGTGTATATACACACGTGTGTGTGTATATATATATATATATATATATATATATATATATACGTTTGATATGTACAGAGATAGACAACAAAAACAACAATAACAGGATTTTATTAGGACCTATCAGTAAGCTAGGAATAGGGCTATGGTTCATGAATACAAAGACAAAGAAGAAACAGTCTAAAGTGAATGGATACTCTAGGATTCAGTGGAGAGAAAACCTCTGGAGTACAACCAAGTGGTGTGCAATGCCTCTTGTTACTTGCTTACCAATCTGAACCAATTGAGGTTTAGAAGAAAACAAACAACAAAAGAAATGAACAATAAAACCTCTGGCAGTGATCCAATCCAGAACACAGAAGGATCAGTTCAATCATAAAAGGAATATTACAGAAAAGTTTTATTCTGATAGGGAACAAACTATACCTGGGAATACTTAGTGGAATGTATTAGAAAGCTATAAATCATACTGTCTCACTTCACTTGCAAGGATTTCTGTCTTTTGTATATGCATTTATCTAGTAGAGTTTTCAGAGTTAGGGCACTGGGTCTATCATGTTGTACATTTGTTTGTCACTGCCAATAAGCTCCAAATATTCCTTCCCATCTTCAGATTCAAGAATTAAGTCATGCCACGGGGTCAATATAGAGTGGTATCTTCAAAGAAATGAAGCCGCATGAAGAAATATTTCTAACTATTATAGTTCTAATTATTGTAGCACCACAGCTTCCTTGGTTCATTGCTCCTTTTCCATTTTATTCTTCCCCCTCCCCCAAGAAACTGAATGATCAACAATAAAGAACTATGGTAGTAGACTAAATATTAGGCAGCAATAAATATCAGAGAAGTATAGTTTCCTTCCACTCATTTTCCTATTTAAAAGCAGTAACCAGAGAAGGAAGTGTAATTTTTTTTTTCAACTATGAAAGAAAGAATAGCCCAAGGGAAGTCTTTTTGGAGATCCCAAGACTGTTATGGGGGAAATGAGAGAAACAAGTTTCAAATCAAGTGTAAAACAGTCAAAGAAAACATCATCACAGTAATGAACAGATTTTTAATGTGTAGATTAATTTTTTTTCTAAATCCACTATTCTTCCATCTTCTTGTGTTTTGAGTCATTTATCATATCATATATTGATAAATTTGAATTTTATTAAGTCATTCTATTATATTTAAATGTCATGGATTGCTCCTGGGCACATTTTTCCACTAATTACTTTTAATTTAAAAAAAAATCCAATCAGCAAACATCTGCCTTCTCCCCTCTAAAGAAGAATGACAAATTTAATTATTCAAGTAACATAATTTTCCACATTGACCATGCATGTCCAAAATGAATATACAGATATGCATACATACATATACATTATATACATACTATATGTGTGTGTATACACACACATCTGTATGTGTATATATTTGCACAAACAAAATGCACAAGAATGGTACATATGTGTGTATGTGGATAACATACTATATATTTACCCACATACCGACATACCTCAGAGACATGACAAGTTTGATTCCAGACCACCATGACAAAGCAGGTATCACAATAAAATGAATCATATGAACTTCTTCTTTTATAATGCATATGAAAGGTATGTTTACAGTATGCTGTAGTGTATTAAATGTGCAGCACTGTTATATGTAAAAAATTATGTACACACTTAAATTCAGAAATACTTTCCTTCAAAAAATGCTAACCATCAGCTGAGCCTTCAGTGACTTGTAATCTGTTTGCTGATGGAGGGTCTCACCTTGATGTTTATGGCTGCTGACTGACAAGGATGATGGTTGCTGAAGGCTGGGGAGGCTGGTGCATTTTCTTAAAATATGACAATGAAGTATTGATTAACTCTTCCTTTCACAGAAGAATTTTTTGTAGCATGTGGATGCTGTTTGATAGTATTTTACCCACCATAGGACTCCTTTCAAAATTAGAGTCAATCCTCTCAAATCCTGATGCTTTTTGATCAACTGAGATTATGCGGTATTTTTCAATCTTATTGTATCTCATGGAATAGGGAAGTCTAAAGGGAGCAAAAGAGTTGGGGGAATGGTTGGTAAGTAGAGCAGTCAGAACACATATAACAAGCATAGTAATTAAGTTCACTGTGTTGCATGGGCATATTTCATGGTGCCACAAAATAAATTTTAGTAATATCAAAGATCATTACTATCCCTGTTTTGCAAATGAGACATCTGAAATTCAGAGAGGTTAGTCAATTTGGCCAATTTACTAGGTGATGTATATAAGACTTTAAGCCAATTTATCATTATTATTATTTTTGTTATTTATTACTAATATAGCAAACTAGAGAAGAATTGAGTTGATTAGTGATTGAGGAGGGAAAGCTCAGAATGAGGACATTCAGCAGTTAAGCATGAATGAATGCATTTATGTAGCATTAAATAAATGCTAATTATTATGTTAAACTTGAATGAGATTAAGAGAGAGATGAAGTAGATGAATGAAAAGGATAGTATGAGATTAAGGGTTAGAAAATGAGTGCAAAGTAGTGATACAGATTCCATTATCTGTATTATCTTTGTCTTCCTTCCTTCCTTCCTTCCTTCCTTCCTTCCTTCCTTCCTTCCTTCCTTCCTTCCTTCCTTCCTTCCTTCTTTCCTTCCTTCCTTTCTTCCTTCCCTCTTTTTCTCCCTCCCTTCCTGTTCCTTTTTCTTCTCTTCCCTTCCCTTCTCTTCCCTTTCTTTCCCTCTTCTAGCTTTCTTTAACCCGTTCACATGGATATCTTTCATATTTCGCAGCAGTGAGCATTTTCGGAATTACTTCATTGCTTTTCTCCCTGACTATGAACAAATTATACATGCAACTTTTACAAGACTGCAATTCTGCAGCTGGTAAGTAATTACTTTATTTTTCAATGACCAGAGCATATATTTTAAAAAATAAAAACCTGCATTGTGAAATTGAGTACACATCTGATGTAGTTCAGTCTATTACTTCTCCCCCTTCAAAATTTTTTTGAGATCCATCGTAAAAATTACATGATTGTATTTGGATTGTATTATTTTCTACAGTATTTTACCTATGTGTCTCCCTATGGATATAGAGCACGTTCCCCCCTCACTCTGTCTCCCACTCTTCTTCCACCTCTCCCTCCCTCCCTCCTCCCACCACCCCCATAGAAAGAAGAAATTATATTGCTTGGCAAATACTTTTGAGTGAGGTGACTTGGCACTTACTCGTGCAACAAAATTGCTAGTAGCTTCCCATTTTTCTGTCATCATTTAAAACACAATCTTTACCATAACATAAGATCTTGCCTTTTAAGTTAGCATTTAATTAGCATAGACCAAGAATAGAATTTAATCTGAGCAAGGACATAGGAATATTGATTCTCTGTCTTCTACTAGATTGGGTCAGGTATCACTTGGGTGTTGTTTTTATTAATATACATTGCATAGAAGGCATTGAAGTCTGTCGCTGTTATTGACCCTTATTTCCCAACAGTCGATACTCATTGACTTGAGCAGAAGAATTATTGGACTGAATTTTACTCTTTCTTGCTAATATTTAATGTCAATATTTGACCTATGGAATAGGTATTCCTACTAAAGTATCTTGGGCATTTGCAGCAAAGTGCAAACTTTGTAAAAAGATATACCAGATGGGTTTCTCTAGAATGCCTCCCAAAAGCTTTATCCCTGCCAGTTACATTTGGATAGATTTCTGAGGGGAATGTTAGTCCCTTGGCAAATATTCCCAAAGAAAAGAGCAGTGTTTCAGCATGAACAACTTTGCATATGCTAGTAAGGAAAATCAACAACAACCACAACAACCTACACAATTTTCTAGCAGCCCTACTTTGGATCTTAGTCCCTGCTTGTTAATAGCAAGAGCATCCAAGGAGACAGAATAAACAGTGAATGCTTTCTTTTCACTTCCTTGGAGGTATTTCAATAGTCATGTGTCATGTTCAAGCAAGAAACAATGTTTCTGAATTCTGTGGTCATCCAGGATCTGGCCAGTACTGGGAAGATGAGGAAAGTGTTTCAGTCTAGTTGTAATTTTGTTACTGATATATACATGAAAACATGCAGGCAAGCAAATTTGTTTTTAAGTGCAGAATGGGAAAGAAATAGTTTAAATGCGTTACTGTTTTTCAATAACTACTTCTTAAAAAAAAGATTATAGCACATGTTCACAATTTCTTTTCCAATCTTTTTTTTTCCACTTAATATTCTTTGTGTACCCTCTAGAGAACCCAAACTGTGAATGTGGAGTTGGGGGATATGCTCAAGAGTGTATCCTACATATAGATTCTTCTGGGTCATAAGTGGGTGATCTTCAAATTGGTGGGAACCTTCTGGAGGGAAGCTTCTGGAACTCTTGTTGAATATTCTATTTTCCTCAGAAATCTACTCAATGAAAACCACATATTTTTCTCATTTATTTTATGTCACTTTTAGATAGTTCATATCCCAAAGTGTTTCCTTCTTGTTAGTGCAGCTCATGTGAAACAACTTTGTTTGCTTAATTGCTTATGTATTGTATATGTTAATTATTATACCCATTTGTTTGTGATCTTCCAACTACTTATCTAGATGCTCTAGAGGAGAAAATGAGGATGGTGTCCTTACACAGCCCTCCCTCACTCAAATCAAAGTCAACTGCAAGTCATGTCATCATTTCCCTGATGCCATGGCCCTCTTTAAAAACAAAGGACAAACACAACAAGAATTATCTACATATTGCAGTCAATATGACTAAGATGGATTATATCTCTCTAAAATTCAGTTTCCTAGGAGTTATCCTACGAATCATGATACTATACTACATCATATTATATAGTAGGACAGTTCGTAAACTTAAAAAAAAAAAAGTTTACTATTGTTTTTAACCAGACCAGGTCTGCTTGTTTGACTGGAAGTTCTTCTCAGTATCATGTCTGTAAAATGAGATTTACCTCACAGATTAAATAACCTGATTAAACCAAGAGTTTAATCTCTTCCAGAATTTCTTTTGGGGGGGAGTACTGACTTGTTTTCTTTTAAAATTATTCTACTTGTCCTAGTGAGGGATGAGTTTGGTCCAATGGGTGGAATTCTCCCTATTCCACCCTACCCACTGCTCACCTCTCCCAGGATAAGTTGGACTACATTTACTATTGCTGGACTGATTTTCCTTGATTGTAAACCTTTTACTCTTGCCTTTTAGAATACCATGTTACAAATTCCTTTCTCCTTCATGGTAGCAGCTACTAAACTTTGTATAAATTTGAAATTTGGCATCTTGGTATTTGAACTCCTTTTTTAATAGCACTTTTTAGAGCGTTTTTTTCCCCTTTTAAACAGAACACTTGGTTTTGGTTATGTCTTCCTGGGAGTTTTTATTTTGAGATTGGTTACTGAAGGTTACTGGCAATCTTTTGTATGTCTGCTTTGCCCTCTGGTTCCAAGAGTTCTGGGAATTTTCACTTATCATTTCCTGAACTGCAGTATCTAGATTTGTTTGTCTGATGCATTTTTTTTGGCCAAACCCTGTGATAAATGCTGGTATTGCAAACAAAAGGATCCTTCCCCTCAGAATAATTTAATTCTTAGGGAAATAACAACAAAAACAGTAAAGCTAGAAATATGAGAAATTGGGACTGCTGTTAAAATGACAATATGTTACAGAACTGGAAGAGAAGTTGTATAGAGACCTGGACCTAAGGGAAAAACATAACAAAGCAAAGCAAAGCAAAGCACAAACTCAACTATCAGAGCTCAGGCTATATATGCATTATATATGAGCTAATGCAAGGTGTGAAGAAATTAGATTCAAAAGAACAAAAGAATATATAGGAGGACTTTCTACTTTAATAAGAAAATAGTCTATCTCTTCTTTGGTTCCCCTATTCCACACATCATATATGTGGTAGACAGCTCTTTACATTGTTCTTCATTGCTCCAGTCTGAAAAGGAGGCCCCTTTTCCTTGTAAGGACCAACCCTTCAACTTTGTCTCTTCCTCAACTGTAATTTCTCCTAATGCAGTATCTTCTTCCTGGCTGCTTCTAATATAAAGAGATGAGCCTATATTTTAAAGAAAAATGAACAAAACCAAAACAAAAAATCTTTCCCTTTACCCTCCACTCCCATAATCTTATATTTTCCTCCTCTCACAATCATTCACTTCTAGAAAGAATCATCAGTATTTACTATACTCTCTATTCTCACCTTTCATTCATTTCTAAACCCCTTTCAGTATCATTTACAATCTTTAACCTCTACTGAAATAACTCTAAACGTACCTTGATCTCTTGGAACCTCTTAAATCTAATGACTCTTTCCAAACACTCATTCTATTTAGAGCTTTTCACAGTACTAATCACATCCTTCTCCTGGATACTTTTTTTTTTTTAGTTTTGCTTTTTGGAGGGCAGTTGGGGTTAAGTGACTTGCCCAAGGTCACACGGCTAGTTTTTGTGTGTGTGTTAAGTGTCTGAGGCCAGATTTGAACTCAGGTCCTCCTGACTCCAGGGCCAGTGCTCTATTCACTGCGCCACCTAGCCACCCCACTCTTTTCTCTTAGGTGAAGTAGTTGGTTGAATAGATAGAGTTCTTGGCCTGGAGTCAGGAAGGTCCGAGTTCAAATTCAGTATTAGATCCTTACTATTTTTCTGACACTGAGCTCCAGTTTTATCAACTGTAAAAAGAGGGATACCAACCTCCTACAGTTGTTGTGGAATCTTTTCATCTGGACGTAATGAAATGAGATAAAACTTGTAAAAATTTTATAACAGTACCTGGCACATAAGTGCTATATAAATGTTTATTCCTTTCTCTTACTTTGGATTCTGTGCAACTATTTTATCTTGGTTCTCCTGTCTGTCTGAATAGTCCTTTCTGTTTTCCTTGTTAGATTAGCATTTATCTCTGGTCTTTAATCTTGATATTCCTCAAGGCTCTGATCTAAAATCTCTCTCACTTTCTTGATTATTTTTGTCACTTTCCATTGACTTAACTACCACCTCTATAATACATTTAAATCTTTTTAGATTCAACCCCAATTCTCTCTCCTGAACTCTAGTGCTTCATAACTGTAACTGTCAATTGGGCATCTCCACCTGCAAGAGTCACGGGTATCTAAAATTCAGCATGATTATGCTGATGACACTATTTAGATGAGCAAGGTCCCTATTATGCACTTTGCACATAATAATTGTGTGTTGATTATCTTATTGTTTAGCTCTCTTACCCTCCTTTATGGCAGTAGCCATGGGAGTATAATAGGAGTATTTCTCTGTATTTATTTGCTCAGAAATCTTTAAGCAACTTATTAAGTTCTTTTCTCTATTGCATGTGACTATGAACACTCAATTTGCCCTGGAAAAATCCAAACTGAATTCATAAAAACCTGCATAATTTAGATCTTTTCTTCCAAGTTTATCTTCCTCCCCCTTTTCAATCTCCCCACATATATCCAAGTAAGTAGAGCTGTCAGTAATCTATAATTTCCTTGTTTTAAAAAAAATTACCTTGTTTTAATACAGTTTTAAATTTATATCAATAAACCCAATATACTAATGCTCAGTCTGCAGTTGGAAACCCATCCCCATTCTCTTTTGACTTGGCTAAAAGTAGGAGGCATATGAAAGAAGACAAGAGGAGAGTATGTCTCTAAGGCAAGCGACAGGGAGATGCCAAGTTAATTTCCCTCTCTGGTAATATTGCTTCATGTCCGATGGGTATTGGCAGTCTCTGGACTATTTCTTCCCTTCACAGTAGGTCTTAGAACTACTTTTGCCAGTCAGGAGAGTGACAGACACTTAGATTATGCTTAGTCCCAGCTCTGGAAAACTTTAACCTAAGGTACCAGCAAGGGATTTGTCCTAGGCCCAAACTGAGCCCACATTTCTTTCTTCAATATTAATTCCTTCTGTTCTCTCTGGGAAAATTCCATCACTCCTGCTAAAATAAGTCAAAACCAGAAAATGATACTTTTAGATGAAAGAGTCAGCCCTGGTTAGCACTCCTTATTGGGTACTGTCAAGAGGTTCACAATACTTACTCCTCAACCTGACATTGAAAGTTCTCCACATTCTTAATTCTGCTTCCTTATGCAGAAATATTTCATACTACTCCTCTTTTTTTGTCTTTATTAATTTATTTACTTTTACTTTAGAAGATTCACTTCCACAATCCCTTGAGTTTCAAATTTACACCCCTCCTCTCCTTCCCCCTGCCCCAATGAACCATGCAATCAAGTATAGGATCTGCAAATACTTTCACATTAGACATTAGTCAGGTTGTAAAGAAGGATTGTAACCAATGAAATGAACAATGGGAAAAAGGAAACAAAACCAAACAAGAAAGAGAAACAGAACAGGCAGTTTGCTTCAGGCTGCATTTAAACTCTGTTCTTTCTAGTTTTTTCTCTGAATGTAGACATCTCTCTCCATCATGAGTCTTTTGGAGTTGTCTTACAATCCTGAATTGCTGAGAAGAGTCCAGTCTATCAGAGTTGGTTGTCATACACACGTTGTATCTGTAATTGTGCACAGTTTTATCTTGATTCTGCTCTTCTCACTCAGAAGCAGTTTATATAAGCCTCTCCAGGTATATATGAAGTCATTCTGCTCCTCATTTCTCATAACACAATAATATTCCATTATATTCATATACCACAACTTGTTGTAGGCCAAGACTTTCAGGGTCCTTGGTCACATAGCTCCCCAGTTCTACAAAGGTCATTAGGCAGATATGCAAGGAAAGTATAATCTTGTTGGGTGGATGCTCTCATTGGTTTCATGAATATCTAAAGAAAGTACTGAGTTAATTTGCAAGTCTTGATTGTAACACCCTATTTGTGAGTCTGGACATGGTTCCAGGATAAAGAGCTTAATGAGTGATTGGCTTTGGGCTGGGTAGAGAAAGATGGAGACCAAGGGTGGTTCCTTGCATTCTGCTAAGGGTATATAAACCTCGTATCTTCCATGTATCTTTGACTCTGTATGATATAGGTCTGCAATAAACAGACTATGGAATACAACCCCGTCTCTCGTCTCTCTCCCTCTTTCTTATTTCAGCTCTCTCTCTCTCTCTCTCTCTCTCACACACACACACACACACACACACACACACACACACACACTCTCTCTCTCTCTCTCTCTCTCTCTCCTTTTATTTCATTCAGCTGGTAGCTAGGCCCAGACTTGCTAG
>CM053594.1:233694168-233710166 GCA_028646575.1 Pseudocheirus occidentalis | reverse complement strand
GCAACTAGGAATTAAGATATATAGGAGCTGGGATAAGAAGACCCTCCCAGCCCTACCAGAAAGTAAGAGAGCAGAGCAGGGGAGGGGCTTTACAGTGGGATTGCTGCTTTAGGGTTGGGGCAGGGGCAAGACGGGGAGAAAATTTGTAATTCAAAAATGTAATGAAAATGAATAATGTAAACAAGAAAACAAATAAAAAAGTAAATTATTTAAAAAATAAAAAAAAGATGAGACTCTCAGAATGGTGAAAGTAAAGAGGGAATGTTTATTCTTCCAGGAACAAGCTTTATAGAGCCATAATCCTTCTCCCTGATTGTTTTCCCCTGAGGACATTGTGCACTTCTCTGTTCCAGGCCTTAGGTGCAAATGCTGTGCTTATCTCTAGGACCTAATCCTCACACCTGCGTGTTTGAGCTCTTTCCTGGAGGACTGGGAACTGATCCAGGCCCATTAGCAGGCCAAACACCTTAGAGGACTTGTTCATCATCAGGGTAAGAGTCTAACTGGCCTGTGGTCCTAAACACATGACATCAGATTTTGATTTAATTATAAATAAAACCAGAAAACAAATGAAAGAATATAATGAGTATCAGGAAATGTAAAATGTGGGGAAGCTTTACTGTATCTAAATGAAGGGAAACAGGTAAAACAAAACCACTTCTTATGTGAATCTTAAACCTAATATCAATTATAAATTAAAAATTATGATGTATGAGAAAGAGATCAGTGAAGTTAAAACAAAAAAATGAGTGATCTAACAAAATATAATGTGAAAACTTAAGGTACGATGAGTATGGAATAGTTTTTTATGATATAATTACATATTTTAAATTAATATCAAAGAAATATTGATCCTTAAAGTTTAATGGTTTGTTAAACCTGGAATTTATGCATTCTATATTCTCTTTATCAATGCAGATTATTCCCATCTCTGTTTCATCCTTAGTAACACTTTTTCATATGATTATATAAAACCTCCATAGATCATCTCCCTGGTAGACTTATGGTTTCCTCTATCTTTAATATCTTAACAATACTAAAGTAAGAATTTTTAGACATTGAAAAAGACAATAAGCAAGTAGTGTATTAAAATTTCAGAGAGAAGAGAAAAATAATTTTATTCATTGACTTTAATTCGTAGTGTCCCTGTCTAAGCTACTTCCTGAAAATGCAATCAAATCTCAATGTACCTTTTTTCCTATAGGCCCTTAACATTTATATGAATATAAATATATATATACATGTATATTCATCTTTGCCAGCATTTTAAACAGAATCCCAATTATTATGGCTTGGCTTTCATAGAATTTTCCTGACATCTGTTGATAGGTTTGAGTTTTTATTTTGAAAATTGCTCTTTCAGCAGTTTTCAGGAATAGAAATAAAAACTTTCAACAGCAATATGAAAAGAATGCTCCAAATAAATAGAACAATAAAAGTTAAAAACAATTCCAAGTCCTACCTCAAATAAGTATATTGAGGCACTATTCATGGAGTTGTGAACTGATTCAACCAGTATGCAGAGTAGTTTGAAGTTATAACCAAAAGACTATCAAACTGTGTTACAAATGGGTTAGAAAATATTAATAGCACCTCTTTTTTAGTCATGGAAAAGAATTAGAAACAGAAGGGATGTCCATCAACTGGAGAATGACTAAAGTTGTGGTATATCAGAATGATGTAATACTAATACACTATAAGAATTATGGAGGATAAGGTTTCAAAAAAACCTGGCAAGACTTAAAGAAGAAGAAGAAGAAAAGAGAAATGAGCACAACTAGGAGAATGCTATATAGGGTAATAGCAGTATTATAGCAATAATGAACTGTGGGAAATTTATCCACCCTGATCGATACCCATTATGGAAAATGCTATCTGACTCTAGTCAGAGAACTAATAAACTCTGAGTGTAGGTTGAAACAACCTTCTGTTTTACTTTATTTTTCTTGCTTTTTTTTAAAAATATGACTAATGTAGAAATATGTTTTGTGTACTTCATATGTTTAATAGTTATCTGAATTGTGGGTGAGAGGTCTAGGGAGGAAGAGAATTTGAAACTGAAAATTAAAAATTAAAAATTACCCAGGTGAAAAAGGGAAAACTGATCTTATGTGTCAATCATTTAGCCATTGTGGAATGACTCTTGTTTTTATGTATTTTAATTAATTCCTTTCATATCTTAAATATCACTGAAATAGTAAGAAGATTTTTCCCAGTTAACCATTTACATTCCCTTCTTATTTTCACTACACCAATTTTGTTCACACAAAATCTTTTCAATTTAATGAAATCAAAATTGGCCAAGAGCTATTATTTGCTAGCTGTCTCTTAAACCCATAGCCTTCTCTCTTCTTTGCTATAAGGTGGCAGATCCCTTGAATCTCTTTCAATGGTCTGGTGATTTTCTCTTTATAGCTTTGACTGTCTGGAAAATCTTATCTCTACTCCCTCAAACTGCCTCTCCTACAGCTGAATTCCCTTCTTGGTGAATAGCTTCACTTTTGTAGACACTGTAGTTAAAGGAAAAAAAAGAATAGAAAAATCTCCTCCAACCCAAACAGAAGTTCTTTCATAAGTTAAGTTCTTCTTAAGTCTACTTGCTACTTCCTAAACTGACTCCAACTGAAAGGATTGCTGTTTTTTGATCACCTAATGCATGTCCCATTGATTGAAACTTATCAAGAGTGACTCAAAGTGAAATGCATATTTTTTCTAAAGGTGCTCTTACCTATTTGAAGTATTCACATCTCAATGTCTTTTATTATATCCTTTCTCTCAAGGAGGGGGAGTGAGAGATGGGGTCCCCTACTTCACTATATTTTAGTTTTCAATTTTCATTTTATACTGTATATACTGTGACCAATTCTAACAACATTGTGTTTTTGTAGAATTTCTACATAACTCAACAAAATCAAAGAAACAGGATCATGACATTACACACAGCAAAAATGTTTTTAGTATATTTTATTTGGATTCAAGTTTTTGAAAGGGAGGTTATTTTTGGATTATATGTTTCATCTTCTATTATATTCAATAGAAATAGAATACAAGTACAGATTAAAAATAAGTTCAGATTTTAAAAATATTGTTGTGAGAATCCCACAAGATATATAATATGATAAGATATATGATATGCTACGATATGATGTATGATATATGGTATGGTATGGTATGGTATGGTATGGTATGGTATGGTATGGTATGGTAGGGTAGGGTAGAGTAGGGTAGGGTAGGGTAGGTAGGATAGGGTAGGGTAGGGTAGGGCATGGTAGGGTAGGGTAGGGTAGGGTAGGGTAGGGTATGGTAGGGTATGGTATGGTAGGGTATGGTATGGTATGGTATGGCATGGTATTGTGTTGTATTGTATTGTATTATTTTACATTATATATCATATCACATCATACCACATATTCCATCACATTCCATCATATCATAGCCTGACATACCATGTCATGCCATGTTATGTCATGTTATGAAATATTATATTATATCATGTTATGCCATATTGCATCACATTATATCATATTTCACATATTGTAAAAAAGGAAAAAAAGTTAATTTTCAGTTTAGACACATTTTAATTATGTTTGTGTTTAAGCATAAGTGTCATCATAATTATATACAAAAGGGTGCCAGATAAGATAATAGTAAATTTGCTCTGAAGGCAGATCGTATTTTGCTATAAATGCATAATAACAGTATGCTTCTAATTATCTGTTACCTTTTGTAGAGTGTCAGCCATCCAATTAATTTCAGTTTTTTTGGGGGGTGGGGAGTTTGTCCCTAAAAAGATATAATCAAATAAATAGTAGATGTAGCTTTTGTTAGCTTTTAGATATATAAATTAAGCATCCTATTGAACAAGTTATTTTGTCATTCTGATGAGTAGAAACTTTTAGTTGCTGAACCAATTATACATACTATTTTAATAATAAGTCAAGAGTTTTGTGCTGTGCAGTTTTACAGGTCATCAGAAAATGAGCATCCCCACAGATGACTTCAGTTCATATATGGAGCAGGCATATTTTCATGAAATACCCTTGTTTCAAGAGGTTGAAGCTTATAATTCAGGCCATTTTCACTTAAAGACAATAGCAGCTGCCTGGTTATAAACACATCCCTAAAAGTCATCAGAGCTCTCACATATGAATACAGTCTTAACTACTAAAAAATTATAGAGGTAAAAATATAAGCTACATCATTATCAATAATCACTAATAAAATAGTGGATCTGAAAAAAAGTTTCCTCTTTTCATGGGATTTAGCAAAAATATATTGTGAATCCTCTGTGATTTATAGAACAAATTTATAGTAACCATAGACTTGTATAAGTCAAGAAGACAAATAAAGAATACAGAGCTAGACTTTATGGGAAGTGCTGCTAGTGTAGTGACCTAAGAAAGATTCCAATGTTTATCCTTGGGAGGTATCCAGAGAAGGAAACAAAAATAGACCAATTCTTTCTGGATAGAGAAGTTAATGAAACATTTGAAGCTAGTTTATTGAGCTATTATAGAATGGTTCTTTGTAAAGCATAGTTGGGGGTTGATGCTTTTCCTAAAAATGAGGACATCTGTCCAGAGCACTGTCAAGTATAAAAATGCCATGCTTATCAAAATTGCAGATGACACAAATGTGGAAAGGATAGCTAAAATGTTTGAGCATATTCCCTGGCATAAATATTTAACAAATATCTAGTAAATAAACTGCATTCAATGGCCAGAAATGATTTCAAAATCCTAAAACAAAGCTATGGATCTCAAAAGATGAAATTTAATGGCAAAAATTAAAATTTTTTGTTAAGTTCAAAATCTCAGCTTCACAAGCATAAGATAGAAAAACATACATAGATGGTGTTCATTTAGAAAAGATCTGGGAGCTTAGTATGAATCAATGTGTGATGTGGGGATGTGATCTTAGACTGTATTTTAAGGCAAAGTAATACATGAGGTTATAGAACTCTTTTTCAAGTTATAAAAACATTCCCCTCAGTTAAGGTCAAAGCTAAGTGCAGAACCATCTAGCTTTAAGTTTCATTGTAATTCTTAACTGAGTTACAAAGCTTATTCAAGTATAATATGCATATGTATATTTTTAAGAGTACAAGTGTGGTCAGAAATACCAGAAAATATTATAGAGCAGTTAGATTTAAGGGACGTTAAAACATATTCCTACTTACTTTTTTAGAAGAAAACAAGTAAGGAAACAGAAAATCAAAATCAATGTTGTCAGCTACTGGATAAATTCTTGACTTCACTTACACTACAATAATTATATGTTGGGCTTTTTAAAAGAGAACACAAAGAATTGTATGCAATTATTTGCCCTCTATCATTATGAGAATGTCATAAATTTTCTAATCTTTTGCAAGTTTAATTGTGCATAATTTATTTTGATTTTTCAGATCATTTATGGGACCTTAAAATTGATCAAAATGAAAATAGAATTTTTATTATGCCAAATGTTGAAGTATTACTAATTCCTAACAGTATCTAGATTCTATCCATCCAAGAAATTGTCACATCATGGGTAATTATTACTATTTTCCTGATAATTCACATTCTTTAATGATTATTTTCTTTTTGGTTATGAAACTCCCTTTTTAATATACACAAGTTTTCTATTAAAAATACTGCTTTGTGGTAGACTTTCATTTTAGAAATTATTTTGAAAAGATAAATCATCCTCAATATGAAAACGAATATTTATGCTTTGATTCTTTTTTGGAAACTGAATATTTAACATCCCAAAGCTAGAAGTTTATAATAAACAGAAGTATACCACTCTCTAGAGCAGTGGTTCTCAACCTGTGGGTCACAACCCCTTTGGGAGTCGAATGACACTTTCAACACTTTCACAGGGGTCACCTAATGCCATCAGAAAACACATATTTCCTATGGTCTTAGCAACTGAGACACCACTCCTCTATCTGTCTCCAGGAGGGTCTGCACACATGCAGATAGGCCCACATATTAGTATTAAATGGTCACAGCATTAGGAAGGTTGAGAACCACTGCTTTAGAAGCTTACCTGAGAGCCCCACAATTCTGAACTGCCAAGTGATCATCCTCCAAAATCATTTTTCAAGTGCTTGCCTTCACCTGGCCCTGTGGAATGACTAGAAACTCAATTATCATATTACATTGACAACTAGATGGGGAAAGATGTGAAAATGAATTAGCCTGATGCATAACTGCTGTGGGGTTAAATCTAGTACTGGCTCTTTTGTGATATTAATTCACCCTGAGACTCATCTATATTTCTTTGGGTTGACAACTGAATCAATAACCATATTTCCCACTTGGACAGATCTTAAAAGCATTGGATCATCAATGTTTTGATGAAATCTGACTTACCATTCTTTTTGGTAGTAGAGGCTATTTACAATTACAGCTTTGCAATGTCCTTTTGTAAAGATGTTAATGAGATAGTCACTCATAATTTGGTCATTAGTTGAGTGACTCTTACTTGGACATAGAAAAAGAGATTAGATAATCCTTGGAGCTCCATATCCTATTAAGCAGACTGGGGCTGGGGTCTGGGGGTGGAAACCTATATGATAAAGCCCTAAGTACTAAAGAATATAACTCAATGACTTGGCCACTGTGGCACCATCAATCATTATTAAAAGGAGGACAAAGTTTTAATGGAATATTATCTCCATCAAGAGAGGCATCATGTTCATAGGCAATAAAGGACTAATCTTGATTTGTCAGAAAGATCTAGGCTCAAACCCTGCCCATGACACAAAATAGCTATGCAACTAGACAAATAAAATAATGCCTCAGTGCCTCTTGTCAGCTCTCTAATAATACTAATTACAGATGAGTTTCTGGTCTGTCTGTATTGATGAAGGACACTGCCATACTCATTTTTCATACAAGGGAGGTTTTCACACTGATAAAATCCCTGGTTTACCCAGAAACTCTACTCCCTACCAAGTACAAAAGAAAATGATAACTGGGACTTACATAATGCCACACATTTTGCAATGTTCGTTGTTTCCATTACTTTATTTGAATCTCACAACGACCTTGTGCTAAGTATTAATCTTAATTAAGGTACTTAATGAATTAATGCTAGGTATTGTTTTCTGTTTTTCACAGTTAAAAAAAAACTAAAGCTCTAAGAAGTAAGAAATTTGTCCATGGTCAAGCATTGAGTTAGATGTATGAGACTTGAACTCATTTTTTGGGGGCGTTTGATTGTAACTATGAGACTCCATCAACTACAATTTGTTATCATGCAGTGGTTCAAGTAGTAGGATATTCCCCTAAGATTCAGTCAAATACTGATTAAAGTGCATGACCTGATACCCCAAATTTCCTACGAACCATTTTATTTTTTGCTTTTTGGAGAGGGGAGGGCATTTGGGGTTAAGTGACTTGCCCAAGATCACCTAGCTAGTAAATGTTAAGTGTTTGAGGCCGGATTTGAATTCTGGTCCTCCTGACTTCAGGGCCAGTGCTCTATTCACTGTGGTATCTAGCTGCACCTGAATCATTTTTATTAGTCTATTTGCATTCAGTTCATGAAATAGCTGAAATGGAAATTTGTCATATCAATGAAGCATACTCACTATGTGAAAGGTCTTATAATTAACACAACACTTCTTAACGTAGTAACCAATCTTATCCTTATACATACAGAAAATATTAATCCCAGTCTCCAAATACCTATACTCCAAATACCTATATTCTTTATGAGCCTTTTGTTTTCTAGATACAAAATGAGTTCAGACTTCAGTTCTTATTGATCACTAATTGCTTACTACTTTGACACTTATTCTTTTATGGAGCTTCTTTCATGTGGATATTGAACTGACTTGGCCAAGGAAACAAATGCCTGTCGTATCCTTATAGGAGGAGGAAACAGAAAAGCAAGCTAAGAAGTTTATGAGGCAGTAGAACTAGATCTATTCCCCTCCCCCCCATCATGAGAGAGGAAAAACTTTAGTTAAGACCAGTCATATATGTACTAAATGTGGTTAGTCACATCTCACCATCACAACTGGCTCCTGTTGACTCTGGTCTCTCAGTCAATTTCCTGCCCTTGATGAACACACAAAAGCTAATAAGGTCACCCCCCCACTCCCTACAAAGTCCAAGCACAAACTGAACTCATTGGTTTAGATTCCATCCTCACAGATAAAATCCACAGAGCCATTCAGGTCACAATAAGACTGAGGGGTTTGAAACATACAACTTTGAGGTATAGTAAAAGAAAATTTAACCCTGGTCTATATCCCAGTTGAAGAACAATGGAAAGTTATTCTCTGAGTTTGTCTTAGAACTCCTCTGGTTAGCTGAAACTATCAACACTAGAAATCAAGGTATATATAAAATCTGGGTCCGCCTTCCTTGTACTGGCAGTTCTTAAGATAAGTCAGTCAGTCAATAAACATTTATTAATCATCTACTTCTCCAGGCACTGTGCTAGGCACTGGGGATACAAAAAGAGGCAAAAAAAAAAAAAAACAACACAAACAACAACAACAACCTTGACACACCAGGAACTCCCAATCTAATGAGAGAAACAAAAAACAAAGATATGCAAACAAAGTATATACAAGACAGATAAGAAATATTTTGAAAAGTGGAGATACTCAATTTAAAGCGGTTTGGGATAGACTTCCTGGAGAAGATGAGATTTTAGTTGACACTTGAAGGAATTTAGGGAAGTTAACAGCTGGAAAAATGGGGATGGTGAGCATTCCAAATAAAGGAGTGGGTGGGAAGCTAGAGAAAATATGCAGAGCTGAGATGGGTTGTCTTGTTCATGGAACAACCAGAACTAGGTCATTGGAAAGAAAAAAGAATATATGTCAGGAAGTAATGTCTAAGAAGACTGAAAAGGAAGTTAGGAAGGGTCTCTATTATAAAGGCTTTAAATGCCAAACAGAAGGTTTTGCATTTGATCATGAAGGCCTCCAGATAGGGATTCAGTAGAGTATGAATAAAAGTATGATATAATCAAAACTATGCTTTAGAAAAATTATCACTTTTGTAGTTAGATGAATGGATTGGAGTAAGGAGAGATTTGAAGCAGGCAAATACATCAAGAAGATATTGTAATAGGCCAGGCTTGAGATGGTGAAACACTTTAACAGATTAGTAGAAATATCAGAAGAGAGGAGTGTATTTGAGAGATGCTGCAGGGGGGAGGCTAGGTGGCACAGTGAAGAGAGCACTGGCCCTGGAGTCAGGAGGATCTGAGTTCAAATCCTGCCTCAGATACTTAACAAAAAAGCTAGCTGTGACCTTGGGCAAGTCACTTAGCCCCAATTGCCCTCCAAAAAAAGAAAGAAAAAAAGAGAGGTGCTGCAAAGGCAAAATCAGAAGTCCTTGTCTATGGAGTGGAATGTGGTAGGGGGGAGTGAGAGAACATGAGAAATTGAGAATGACATCCAGGGTTGTAACCTGAGGAATTAGGAAATGGCTTTGGCCTTGTCTATAATAGAGAACTTATAGGTATAGGGGAATATATATAGTTATATCCCTTATAATTAGGGGAAAATATAATAAGTTGATTTTCAGATATGTTGCAATTAAGAATTCTAGTGAACATCTACTGAAGTTTATCTTCATTGACTTCATAGTGTCACAATGTCTACTCACACTTATTTGGAATTCAAATCATACTATAAATTCATCTCAAACACAAGGAATAATCAGATATTGCTATCCAAGTTTGATTCCTTACATGACTTTTTCCACTTCACTATTTTTAGGAGGAGATATGGAAAATTACTAAAGTTAATAAGTTGCTTTATTTCAGATAAAACTTAAGGAAATGAACAATTAATGACTTCTTAAAGGCAAATAAATCCCCTATTTAGTATTCTGAAAGTTTTAGCTAACAAAGTAGTAATCAAATTTGGTACAGAAGAGAAATGGACAATTTCATATTATCGTGTATAACATGAACCTGTGGAATATTCTGCTTCTGACTTCTGACTTCAGGTTTCTACACTTAACGTAGTTAAACCACAGTTTTCTCAAAGGAAGAATATGGCAGAGGAAGAATATATTTTTGTGTTTAGATAAGGTGGTTATGATCTGTTGTTGCTGTTGTTGAGTTATATCTGACCCTTCATGGCTTCATTTCAAATTTCTTTGGCAAAGATGCTTGAGTGATTTGCCATTTCCTTTTCCTGTTCATTATACAGTTGAAGAAACTGAGGCAAACAGGGTTGAGTGATTTGTCAAGAGTTACACAGCTAGTAAGAGTCAGAGATAACAAATACACACAGTCTTCCTGATACTAGACCAGATGCTTTATCCATTGAGGTATCTGACTGACTTTGGAACAAACTTTTCCAAAGGCATCCCTAGGGACAAATATGGCAAACTAAGCAGTAAATACCCATAACTCTCCCATACTTATCTCCAAACAACCATAAAACAGAGCCCCAAAATAATGCTCAGAAAAAGCAGAACCAGTAAAAAAAATGGAGTAAAACAATCTTTTAGCCCAAGAAAATTGGGGGATTGGAAAGAAAGATCAGTATCACTTGGGTGAAAGGGGGAACACAGTCCAGGACAGGAAGTATCCAAGCAAGTCAGCAGAAAACTCCACATCATCAAATAAGTGGGAGATTCTGAACCCTGGTGTGACAACCAAGACAGCATATGTGACTTAGCATAGCTAGGGGAACCTACTGAGTACAACTCTGAAATCTGCCACATGTTAGAGTATGGTCCTAGGCAGACAGGCATCCTCCAGCAGCCAGACCTCCACGTGCTTCAGAACATGGGGAAAAGAAATGGGAAAAAGAAATGAGAGTGATGCAAGAGAATTATAATAAAAATGTCAACAACTTGAAAAATCTGCTTAAAAAGTAGACATAACCAAATGAAGAACAGACATGAAAATCCACTGAATAAAACAACTCCTTAAAGTGAACAATTGGCCAAAGGGAAAAGAAAGTACAAAAGTTAGTTAAGGAAAGGAACATATTAAGAGTTACAAGTGGACAAGTGGAACCTGATGACACTGTAAGATATGATGAATCAATCAAATAATTTCAAAAGAATGAAACTGAAAACTCCAAGAAATATACAAGCCAAATTCCAGAATTCCAAGGTCAAGGAGAAAATACTGCAAGCAGCCAAAAAGAAAGAATTCAAATATTGTTGAACTATAGTCAGGATTACACAAGACCTAGCAGCTTCTACATTAAAAGATTGGAGGCATTCGAATTTGATATTTCATAAAGCAGAAGAGCTAGGACTGCAACCAAGGATCAACTAACTGGCAAGACCAAGCATAAATTTTCAGGCAAGGAGATGGTCATTTAATGAAATAAGTGACTTCCAGACTTTCCTGGAAAGCCAGAGATCAATGGAAAATTTGACCTCCAATTACAAGACTCAAGGAAGATATAAAAAGATAAACAAGGAAAACTCTCTCTCTCTCTCTCTCTCTCTCTCTCTCTCTCTCTCTCTCTCTCTCTTTCTCTCTCTCTCTCTCTCACACACACACACACACACACAACTTGGAATTCAATAAGATCAAACTGTTTACATGCCTATATTAAAAGCTGATACCTGTCAATATTGAAATTTATACAACTATCGTGACATTTAAAAGGAATATACATAGATAGAGGGTGTGGGTATAAATGAAATAATCAGGTGATAAAAACATATTAAGGGGTACAAAGAGATTTTAATGGGAGAAAAGGAAAGGATGAGGCAGAAAAAAGTAAACTATGAAGATGAAGAGTCATAAAAATGTACTATAGTAGATGGGAAGGAGAGAGGGAGATGAATATCAAAAGGACTTTATTCTCATTGGTTCTGGTTCAAAGAGGGATCAACATAATCAGGTAAGTTTAAGATTGTAACTTGAAAAGACAAAAAAACTCATTAGAATAGAGGGAGAGGAGGGAGGGAGAGGAGCACAGTATGAAATTTACTCTCATTGGTTTGGGTTCAAGGAGGGAATACTATACTCCATTCAGTATAAAAATCCATTGTGCCCTACAAGCAGTAGAAGGGGTGGGAGTGGGGGGTAAAAAAGGGAGGTGGTAAGAAGGGAGGGAAATAGTAGTAAGGAGAAAGGGCAGGTAAAGGGAGGGGCACAAGGAGGGAATTCTGAGGAAGGTGGTGGTAAAAAGGAAAGTTATTAAGGTGAGGAAGGGAGAAGGAAGAAACAAAAACATAAACAGGGGAGGGAATAGGATAGAGGGAAAGACACAAATAGTAATCCTAACTATGAATGTGAATGGGATGAACTCTCCCATAAAACAGAGGCAGATAGCAGAATGGATTAAAAAACACAACCCTACAATATGCTGTCTACAAGAAACACATTTGAAACAAAGGGATACATATAGGGTAAAGATAAAATCTTGGAGAAGGAGATATTATACTTCAGCTAAAGTAAAAAAAAAAGCAGGGGTAGCAATTCTTATCTCAGATAAAGCAAAAGCAAAAATAGATCTAATTAAAAGAGAGAAGGAAGAAAATTATATCCTGCTAAAAGGCACCATCAAGAATGAAGCAGTATCATTAATTAACATATATGGACCAAGCAGTATAGAATCCAAATTCCTAGAGGAGAATTTAAGAAAATTAGAGGAAGAAATAGCAAAATCATACTGGTTGGGGACCTCAATCACCTCCTCTCTGACCCTGATAAATCTAAACTCAAAAAAAACAAGAAAGAAGTTAAGGAGGTGAATAGAATGTTAGAGAGGCTAGACATGATAGATACCTGGAGAAAACTGAAGGGGAAAAAAAGGAATATACCTTCTTCTCATACATACACAAAAATAGACCATATACTAGTGAATAAAACCCTCACAATTCAGTGCAGAAAGGCAGGAATATTAAATGCATCATTCCCAGATCATGATGCAATAGAAATCATATGCAATAAAGGGCCATGGAAAGATGGACTAAAAATTAATTGGAAACTAAATAATTTAATCCTAAAGAATGAGTGGTTCAAACAAGAAATTATAGAAACAATCAATAACTTCATTCAAGAGAATGACAATAATGAGAAAACACATCAAAAATTGTAGGCTGCAGCAAAGGAAGTTCTTAGGGGAAGTTTTACATCCCTGAATGCATACATGAATAAATTAGAGAAAATGGAGGTCAATGAATTGGGCACACAATTGAAAAGCCTAGAAAAAGAATGAACTGAAAATCTCCAATTAAGTGCTAAATTAGAAATGATCAAATACAAAGGAGAGATTAATAAAATCAGAATTAAGAAAACTATTGAATTAATAAATAAAAATCACAATCCTACAATATGCTGTTTTATGAAAAAAAACAATAAAATTGATAGATCTTTAGTCAATATGATAAAAAAAAAGAAAGGAGAAACCCAAATTAAAAGCATCAAAAATGAGAAGGGTGAATCTACCTTCAATGAAGAGGAAACAAAATAAATAATTAGGAATTATTACTTAAATAACCCCATCTCAGAAAAAGAAATCAAACAAGCTATCAACAAACTCCCTAGGAAATTATCTCCAGGCCCAGATGGATTTACTAGTGAAGTCTATCAAACATTTAAAGAAAAATTGATTCCAATACTCTACAGACTATTTGGGAAATCTGGTGAAGAATGAGTCCTACCAAATACTTTTTATAACACAAATATGGTACTGATATCTAAATCAGGAAGAGACAATATAAAGAAGGAAAGTTCTAGACCAGTTTCATGAATAAAGATGCAAAAAATTAAATAAAATGTTATCGAGAAGACTACAGCAACTTGTCACAAGAATAATATACTTTGGTCAGGTAGGATTTTTTTCCTGGAATGGAAGGATGATTCAATAGGAATTGCAAGGAAAGCAACAGTATAATTGATCATATCAACAATAAAATTAGCAGAAACAATATGATTATCTCAATAGATGCAGAAAAGGCTTTTGACAAAATATAATATCCATTCCTATTAAAACACTAGTAAGTATAGGAATAAGTGGAGTTTTCCTTAAAATAATAAGTAGCATCTATTTAAAGCCATTGGCAAGTGTAATACATAATAAGGATAAACTAGAGGCATTTCCAATAATATCATGGGTAAAACAAGGATTTGCAAAATCACCCCTCTTATTCAATCTGGTTCTAGAAATGTTTGCAGTAGCAATTAGAGAAGAATAAGAAACTGAAGGAATCAAATTCGGCAAAGAAGAGACTAAGCTATCACCCTTTGCAGATGATATGATGATATACTTAGAGAATCTTAGAGAATCAAGTGAAAAAACTACTTGAGACAATAAACAAATTTGGCAAACTTGAAAGATGCAAAAGAAACCCACACAAGTCCTCAGCATTCCTATATATTTAGAAAGAAATCCAACAGCAAGAGATAGAAAGAGAAATCCCATTTAAAGTTACTGTAGACATTATAAAGTTTTGGGTATCTACCTGCCAAAATAAACCTAGGACCTATATCAACAAAACTACAAAACACTTTTCACACAAATAAAGTCAGATCTAAGTAACTGGAAAAACATCAGTTGCTCATGGGTCGAGCTAATATAATAAAAAGGACAATTTTACCAAAGTTAAATTGCATGTTTAGTGCCATATCAATCAATTTACCAAAACATTACTTTGTAGAGCTAGAAAACCATAGTAACAGAATTCATTTGGAAGAACAACAGGTCCAGCATATCAAGGGAATTAACGAAAAGAAATGCTAGGGGGGCGGCTAGGTGGCGCAGTGAATAGAGCACCGGCCTTGGAGTCAGGAGGACCTGAGTTCAAATCCGGCCTCAGACACTTAACACAAAAACTAGCTGTGTGACCTTGGGCAAGTCACTTAACCCCAACTGCCCTCCAAAAAGCAAAAAAAAAAAAAAAAAGAGAAAAGAAATGCTAGGGAAGGTGGTCTAGCCATACTAGATTTTAATCTGTATTATAAAGCAGAAACATTACTAAGGAGAAAACTCCTTAGTAATGGCTGAGGAACAGAGTAGTGGATCAATGGAATAGACTGAGTACATGATGACTATAGTAATCTACTATTTGAGAAACCCAAAGACCCCAGTTTGGGGGATAAGAACTCGCTATTTGACAAAAACTGCTGGGAAAACTGGAATATATTATGGCAGAAACTGAGCATAAACAATTATCTAACGGCATATACCAAAATCAAGTCTAAATGGATGCATGATCTAGGTATAAAGGCTGATACTGTAAATAATCTGGGAAAGCAAGGAATAGTTTACATGTTGGATTTATGGAGAAGGGAAGACATTATGACCAAACAAGAGTTAGAAAGCATTACAAAATGCAAAATGGATAATCATGATTACATTAAATTGAAAAGTTTCTGTACCAGCAAAGCCAATGTAACCAAGATTAAGAGGGAAGTGGAAAATTGGGAAATAATTTTTACAACCATTGCCTCTGATATAGGCCTCATTCTTAAAATATATGAAGAATTGGGTCAAATCTATAAGAATACAAATCATTTGCCAATTGATAAATGGTCAAAGGATATGAACAGGCAATTTTCAGAGGAAGAAATAAAATATATCTATAAGTATATGAAAAAATGCTCCAAATCACTATTGATTAGAGAAATGGAAAGAAAAAACTCTGAGGTACCACATCTCACCTGTCAGATTGGCTAAGATGACAAAACAGGAAAAGGATAAATGCTGATGAGGATGTGGAAAAATTGGAACACTGATGTATTGTTTGTGGGGTTGTGAATGGATTCAACCATTCTGGAGAGTAATCTGGAACTATGTGCAAAAGGATATAAATAAGTGTGTACTCTTTGACCCAGTAATACCACTTCTAGGGTTGTATCCCAAAGAGATCATAGAAGTGGGAGGAAGAATTGTATGTACAAAAGTATTTATTGCAGCTCTTTCTCTCGTGGCAAGAATTGGAAATTAAGGGGATGCCCATCAATTGGGGAATGGCTAAACTAGTTGTTGCTGCAGCTAGCAAGTCTGGGCCTAGCTACCAGCTGAATGAAATAAAAGGAGAGAGAGAGAGAGAGAGAGAGAG
>CM053594.1:233661986-233693668 GCA_028646575.1 Pseudocheirus occidentalis | reverse complement strand
ATTCTTTTCCATCTGGCAAATTTGAATTTTTAAGGCATTCTTCTCCTCATTTGCTTTCTGGGCCTCTTTTGCCATTTGGGTTAATCTATTTTTTAAAGTGTTGTTTTCTTCAGTCAGGTTGTTGACTCTCTTTTCATGATTTTCTCTCATCATTCTCATTTCTCTTCCCAATTTTTGCTCCACTTCTCTTATTTGGTTTTCAAAGTCCTTTTTCAGTTGATCTATAGCTTGTAGGCAGTCTTCAAGTGTCTTGGAAGCATTTGGTGTGGCAGTTCTGACTGCGTTGTCTTCCTCCTGTTCCATGCTTTGATCCTTTTTGTCCACAAAAAAGGATTCTAGAGTTTTATTGCTATTCTTATTTTTCTTTCTTTTCCTCCTGTTGGCCAGTCAATTAATTGGTTTGGTTTTTTTTTAGGTCTGTATCACTCTATTTCCAGGGGGAAAGCACTGTCCCAAGTCGCTGGGGTTCTCACAGCTGCCGGATATATTAGGGGGTGCTGCCGCCCCCACCAGCTTTGGCTTGCTGAAAGTATACCCCAGGACCACCACCACCACCCAAGACAATGATCCGGGTCCAGGCCACTCAAAACAAGAGCCCTTGGCCCTGATCAATCAACTCAGCCCCCCTGAAATTGGCAGGCCAGGAGCTTTGGAGCAGCCCTGTGGGGGCAGTTGCTGGTTATAGCAGATCCTTCCATTCTTCCCCCCTGCTTCCTTGCCCTGGGGACAGATGGGCCAAACTGCTTTTCCTCCCACAAATTTAGCTTGAAAGGTTCACTTTCACTGACCTTTCTCTAATCCTCTAAATCCTTCCTTTCTAGATAGATGTGGAGATTGCTTCAGGGGCTGTAGATCTGCTCTCTGGCTAGACTCCTTCCATCTGCCCTGGGGCCTGGCTGTGGTTTTGGTTTCAGGCTGGGTTGGCCTCGGCTCCCAGCCTGCCATGGTGAGCCCCTCCTGCCAAGCTGCTTTCAGCGCGAAATGTGTTTTCTGTATTTTTGTGAGTTTGGGAGCCCTAAAATTTGTTTAGACACATATTTTATGGGT
This sequence comes from Pseudocheirus occidentalis, assembly GCA_028646575.1. Classification (NCBI taxonomy): domain Eukaryota; kingdom Metazoa; phylum Chordata; class Mammalia; order Diprotodontia; family Pseudocheiridae; genus Pseudocheirus; species Pseudocheirus occidentalis. The sequence goes on along the minus strand of CM053594.1, from coordinate 233,692,621 downwards.
ATTTAGGGTGGCTCTGTGGGAGCTGCGAGACTTTGCTGCTTCTACGCCACCATCTTCCCTAGGTAAGTAATTTAACAGCTATGCATATCTATTTTATATTATGTCATGGGAATGGGTTGGGTTTATTTTGCCTTTATGGTCCCTTCCATCTCTAAATTTATGATTCCATAATTGTTATATTGATATAGAGCAGAAGTAGGCATCTATGGAAAGTGTAGCTTAAATAAACACACAGGATTTCCCATGTCTTATTTGAGAGTCCCTTTGAAGGCTCAGCCCAGAGTTGACCATCCACATGAGTTCTAAAAGTCACCTAATCCAAAATCTCTTATGGCTCTAAATTAATGACCTTATAGACCTTACCTCTCATTGCTCTAGGAAACTATCTAAAATTACAGACAAGTTGCTAATAATTACACATCTTAAGTCACACAGTCAGTTTTTGATAAACATAGGACTAGAAATAAGTTTTTCTTACTACAAGGCCAGCTTTCTATCCACCTGCCATGTTGCCCCTCTGTCTGCCTTATTTACATTTAGCTGCACATTTACTGTTATCTTTTTTTCCACCTTGGTAGAATCTACTTCCTTGAGAGTTTACATTAAGTGTCAATTGAGGGCAGAGACTGATTTTTTTGTCTTTGTATTTCCAGACCTTAAAGCAGAGCTTTAATATAGTATGTACTTAATAAAAGCTTATTAAATTGAGTTTCATTTTCCTGACCTCTCACTATTATCTATGGTAGAAGAACAAGTGCTAAAGAACAAAGATTAAGCAAGAAAAGTGAGCCATCTGTCATACTTCTATACCCAGCCAATTCCTCGAGCTTTGACTTCATACATGGCAGGTGAGTCACTGCTAAGACTCTCTCTCAGCTGCTGCCTTGAGCTCCTTGTCAGCTCCACTGCTGTGTAGAAACCACAAAGAAAATAAATCATGATTAGTTATTTAAACATAAAAAGTGTGCTCACTGCTTAGAGCAACACTGCTCTAAATAACTAAGACGTTAAAAAAAATCCCCAAAGGTCATTTATCTTCATTGCTGCCACTATGGAACCATTAATATTGAAAGGCCCAATAGCAAAAGCAGAAATGTGTTAAGCACTGGGACCTGAACTGCATTTGGGAATTGGATTTTAGCAATTAAAATATGTGAGAGAGACTCGTGACAGGGAAGTACAACGTCATAGAAAGACAGCAAGTGATAAATGAGAAAAGAGAGAAAACCATAAACATAAGATCATGTTGCTTAGAGTCCTGATAATATGATAAACCTTTCCTGACCTTAAAGTGTACTGCAAGGAATATAAATCTGAGCAAATGTATTTGTTTCACTGATTGAGTGTCCAGAAGAAAAGACATCTTTTAAAATCATATTATAAGGTGCATATAACCCATGTGAGATGTGTACATACCCTAAAGATGTTTAAATGTATAAATGATTAGTTTATGGCTAGGCGTGTATAGATCTACAATTCTGCGTATTTTTCTCTAAGTGAGACTGGAAGTTTTTCACTGGGTTGAATGGGAGAAGAGACTATGCTTAGGCTGGCAGCTCTGTTCTCTGATCAGACTAGAATTATATCTACCTGTTGTATTCTTAGCCTAGGGACATGACTTTTTTTAATGGATACCCAGTGGCCATCCTTTAAGCTGAGGGGTACCCAAAGCTTATACACATAAGCCAAACTATTTCCTAAATGCTAGTTACACAAAATACTATTACAAATAATGGTCACATTTTCTCCATGGTTCAAAGATGCTAAATATCAAACCATAGAAAACAGGTCTAGAGGTCGTCATTGGATCCTTGTTCAAAACCGATGTAGCTTGATAGAAACTATACTTCACTACCAAAGAATTCAAGAGCTCAAGATCACATATAAATGATTGTAAAACTTCACAATAAGATTTTCATATGAGTATAAAGCCTCAGGAAATATTGACTTGCATGTTATCTAGAGTGTTTCCAATATGATGTTAAGATTCACATGGATGATTTTACTTTTCAGGAACTTAAGAAAGATTGGTAGTTTTAGAGTCAAGAAAATTCAGTTAGTTAGGAAGAAAGAAAACCCATAGAGAAACTGATACCACTTCCATCCATTCTTCTCTCTATATTTGAATGTTTATTCAAATTACTCCAAGCATCTTTTTCCCAGTGATACATAGGCATTATCTATTGAGTATAGCTCATTTTAAAACAAGTGAAATAGAAATTTATTTCCATAATTAAATAAAGTTGTGGACTTCTTCACCACCCCAAAGCTCAGCTTGGCATTACAATATCAATATATGGCATTACATGAATATATCTTCTACCATACACTATATGTTAAAAAAAAACAGCCTACGAAAGTGACCAAATGAATCTAAAGAGAATATATAAAGGTAAGTGCATATATGGAAGTGGGACAGAAAGAGTAAAACAAAAAGGATAATGCCTATCATTGGTGGAGACAAACTACTCATATTTCTTCTGTTTTATGAACTTAATAAATCTTAGGTTACAGCTATTGGATATGCTTCAAAACAGAACAGATTGGAAACTTCAGCATTGTTTGCTTCATTTCTACTTTGTTTACAGGCAGATAGGTAGTGCAGTGGATTTAGCACTGAGGAGCTGGAGTCAGGATGACCTGAGTTCAAATCTAGACTCCAACACTTACACATTGTGTGATCCTGGGCAAGTTACTTCTGTTTGCCAAATTTTCCTCATGTGTAAAATGGGGATAATAATAACACCTACCTCACATCATTGTTGTGAAAACCAATCAGGTAGTAATTGTGAAGTCCTTAGCACATGGTAGGTATGACATCAATGTTAGCTTTTATTATTATTATTATTATTATTATTGTCATTATTATTATTATTACATCTTTTATAGTGGATGTGATTTTAAAGACCAATCTTTGAAGAACATTGATCCTTGCAACAAATAGTTTGGTGACGCAGTGGATAGAACAGTAGACTGAAGCTAAAAATCTAGTATCAAATACTTATGGGCTCTAGGATCCTTGGCAAGTTACTTATTTTCTAGCTGCCTCAGTTTCTCCAACTTCAAAAATGTAGATAACAATAGCACATACCTTCTAGGACTGTGAGAATCTGATGAGAGGGTATTGGCAAAGTACTAAGCACAGTGACTGGTCCATAGCAGGTACTTAATATACATACTTATTCCCTTCCTTTCTTAGAAAAGTGGTGTAAAATGGAACTCACTAAATATGAATTAGGGGCAACTAGGTATTGCAGTGAATAGAACACTGATGCTGAACTCAGGAGGACCTGAGTTCAAATTCAGCCTCAGACACTTAACACTTACTAATTGTGTGACCTTGGGCAAGTCACTTAATCCTAATTGCCATGCTTCCCCCCTCAAAACAAAACAAAACAAAAATATGAACTAAAGACACCTGCCTACCAAAGAATTGTTTATTTGTTTTCCATCATATTCAACTCTTCATGACCACATTTGGGGTTTTCTTGGCAAAGATCCTGGAATGGTTTCCCATTTATTTCTCTAGCTCATTTTACAGATGAGAAAACTTTGCACACAGGATAAGATAACATGGTCACACAGCTAGTAAGTGTCTGCGGTTAGACTGAATTCGTCAACAGGAGTCTCCCTGACTCCAGGCCTGGCACTCTATCCAATGTACCATCTAGCTGTCCATACTTTATGGAAACAGATAATATGAAAAGATCACAAAGGAGTCAAGAACAACTTCTTCTAGTTTAGTTTAGTTATTGTTTAGTTATTGCTACTTGATATTAATGATTTATGTTAGCTGAGAGGCCTTAGGCACCAGAATCTCATAAGAAAGGAAATGAAGAAACAATAATAGAACTTAGGAGATGAACATTAAAAAAACAAACAAACAAAAAACTAAAAAGCAATGGAATTTTGATGTGACTAGAAATTAGAAGATAGTATTGTTGGTCAAAGGCTGATCAAAATGGAATAAAAGGAGGATAAGAAGGATCACAAAGAGAAGGAGCAGGTTGTACAAGGGAGTACTAATGCAGGAGATCTAAGTTCAAATCTCTTATCTACCCCTTATTAACTGTATAAATTTGGGCAATTCATTTGTCAATGATCTTCAGTTCTAAAAAATCAATGTCTATAAAATTTGCATCTGTAAAATGGGGTTGCAAGAATTGAAAAATGAGAATATAATAAAATGGAAATAAGATATTCCTATACAAAAAGTCCCTCCAATACAGGTTATAACCCATTTGTTTTTGTTGTTTTTCAGTTGTATCTGATCTTCATGACTCCTTTGGGGGTTTTCTTCACAAAGATACTGGACTAGTTTGCCTTTTCCTTCTAAGGTCCATTTTGCATGTGAAGAAACTGAGGCAAACAGAATTTAGTGACTTGTCCAGTGTCACATAGTTAGTAGGTCTCTGAGGACAGATTTGAACTCAGGAAGATAAGTCTTCCTGACACTAGCCCCAGACCACTGTACTACCTAACCATCCACAACTTATCAAAGTCTTATAAATTGTAAATCTCAATGAGATCTCTTGAGACATATAAACTTTAATTGATTTGCCTCCAGGTCACACAGCTATTAAGTGTCAGAGAAAGTGAAAGTATTTGAGCGAAGATTTTCCTGACTCCAAACTCAACAGTCTATTACATGTTGCTTGTATTAAAAATAAGGGGGGAGGTAATAATAACAGCTATTGCCTTGATTACATGACAATCACCCTGTGATTATTATATATTATCAAGCCTAATTATTTATGAGAAAAGTTTAACTCCTGAATAGCCCTCTATTTGATCTGTAATGTCATCTCCATTAGAGATATTTTTAGGGGTGGTGGAAGAAATGTGAGGTCTCTTATTTCATCAGTGTAGTCTGGCATCTCTTTTTTTAAAATTCTACTAATGGAGATATGCAACTTTTCTGCAAGTGATAGTTTTAGACAGTGATCTCAGGCACTTAGGGGTTTGGTGATTTTCCTAGAGTCACACAGCTTGTAGGAGTCAATATCTGGACATGAATTCAGGTATTTCTGATGCTGAAGCCTGTTCTCTACCCACTGTTTATTCACATGCAAAAGGAAATGAGAAAAAGCAAAAAAAAATGTTTGAAATTAAAGAAGATAAAGACAGAGAGGATAAAATTGTGTATGAGAGAGAAATATAGGGGCAGTTAGGTGGCACAATGAATAGAACACTGGTCCTGGAGTCAGGAACATCTAAGTTCAAATGTGACTTCAGATACTTAACAGTTAAGTAATCCCAGTAACTTCTATTTGTCTCAGTTTTCTCATCTGTAAAATGGTGATAATCATAGCAACTCGCAGGGTTTTTATGAGGATCAAATGAGATAATTATTTTAAAGCATTTAGCACAATGTCTAACACACATTAAGTGTGGTATAAACAGTGACCATCATCATCATCTTCATCGTTATTAGTTTATTATTATTACTCTATACAATTGGCATTCTTCGACTAAGTGGTTCTGTGAAGATAAAGTGAATGAAAATGTGCAGGAGGTAAAAGGAAATACAATTTTCCGAATATTAAATGACATATATTAGTGAAGAGAGAGAGAGAGAGAGAGAGAGAGAGAGAGAGAGATGAGAGAGGGAGAGAGAGAGAGATGAGAGAGAGAGATGAGAGAGAGAGAGAGAAAGAGAGAGAGAGAGAGAGAACACAGAGGCATACACCTGTGTAAAAAATTGAAATAATATTGATGAGGAGTGAGATTCACAAGCGGAGTAGTGAAAAGGTAGACGAAACAAGAGTAGAGATTGAGGAAGTAAGCCGCAATGAAGAAACAGATAAATATGGAGTAGTAGAAAGAGCACTTGAGTAAGAAGGGAGACACATGTACTATAACAAGGTCAAGATTTTCCATTCAGTATAGGTTTGACCTTGGGTAAGCCACCTGCCTTCTCTAGAGTTTTGTTTCCTCAGACTTTAGATGAAGGTGTTGAATTTCAGGAGTTCTCCGCTTCTTTCTAGCTTTAAGATGACAAGACAAGAAGGAATCCCAGAAGTCTAAGGAAGGAAAAAAAATGCAATGAAGTGATTTACAATCACAAAGAAACAAGATTGGGAAAAGATCAGTTTTGTATCATTTATTAAATATATTTTCTGTAATTCACTGACTAAATATTTAATTAATTGCTTCTCCAGCTATATTCAATTTATTGTTTTATACTTTCTTCATTACAGAGAAATCACACTTATATAATTTTTGAACTAGCAGGCCCAATGAGCTCCTTTCTACCTGACTCCTACACAAATACCGGGATACATTGTGAGTCCTCCATATTCAGTAGTCACAGTGTTAGGAGAAGAAAGATTTGAAAAAGTTCTCAACAGTGTATAAAGAGCTTCTTTGGCCACAGGGCCAGCCAGTCAATAAACACTTACTAAACAATTTTCTCTCCCTTCCCCTGTTATCACATCTGCTCTCTTCTTCTCTCCTTTCCTCTTTCTATAGGATATAATATCCTTGTCTGTGGTGCTCTTCCCAAAGGAATGTAAACTTTGCTGACGGAAAACTTGCAAAACATCTTGGGGTTTACAGTCTAGATTTCTTTCTTAAGAAACATGCCTTAAACCCAAATCACTCTGGCTCTCATTGATTGGCTGTACAAACAGTACATCCCAACCAAATCCCATCTGGTCTTGTTTGGACCCTGATGGCTCAGAGTGAATGAAAATAGCAACTGTTTCCCCTTTTAGCCAGAAACCCTGAGGATCTTCTCCTTCCAGACTGTTATTTTTTTTTCTGGATTAGGTAAAAGAAGCTATTCTTTACTTTATTTTTTATCTACCCTTAATCCCTGAATGGGTGTTGCTTCAGTCAAACTGAGACCTGGGAAAGACCTTAGCTCAGTGGTTCTCAACCTTCCCAATGTCGTGACCCTTTAATACTCATAAGTTGGCATATCTGCATGTGGGCAGACCTGCCTGGAGATGAATAGAGGAATGGTGTCTCAGTTCCTAAGACCATAGGAAATATGTAAAAGGGTCATTCAGCCCCCAAAGGGGGCGTGACCCACAGGTTGAGAATGACTGCCTTAGCTTAAAAAGCCCAAGGACTCCCACTGAATCAGGGCTATCTCCAGTCATCCTGTTCTATATCTTCCTACTGGACACAGATGACTTCAGAGGAGAAAGTGAGGTTGGTGTCTTTGCACAGTTGCACAGTCTTCCCTCACTTAAATCTTATTCACTTATAAGTCACTTGTGTCACCTTCCTGATGTCATGGTCCTCTTCAAGAAGGAAGGACAAACCATTTTAGCACCTAGAGTGAGCTAGGTACTGTTCTAAACACTGGAGATATAAATAAAATGAAAAGCATTTCCTGTCCTCAAGCAGCTTAGAATCTAATAAGGAAAAACAGCATACAAAAGGGAAGTGAAAACAGATGGGGAGAAGGTACTGTCATGACAGAAAAATTAAATGAAATCCCAAAGTAGTGTAGCTGATAGGAAATAAGAACACTATGCTGAGCCTCCTACTTAAATGGAAACTCTAGAGCCCTTAGCCCTGCCCTTTTATCCCAAGGTTCAATCAGAGAGGCAGAAGGTATTGATGAAATGTAACTATGAAGGACAGTTGTAATTTGGGGAATCTGGTAAGTCAGGTTTTGATCTTCCCTAGTGTTTCTGTACTGATCTAGCAGAATTTCAGGATTTTCTATTTGGTTTATAATAGTTTTGTGGAGATGTTGTAATCCATTAATAGTTAAAAATCTGTGGACCTCATGAGCATGCTTCAGTTGAATCACTGGAGGTCCTGAGGCTTTTTATTTCTCTCTATATGGAGAAATTAACTGATTAGTCTGTTCAGGTTATCCAGGCCAGCTCAGAAGGCTAGACAGATAAGAAGGCTACCCTACCATCATTAGTCAGTTTCCTCAAATGTGGAATGAAGACATTGGAAAATGTGATCACCATGATACATTACAGATAAAAAATTCTTTTACTCCAGGATTTGGGTCTAGGGGACACACCTAGTCAATATGGCCTGCTGATCAACCTTTAACAAATCCCCTTATCCCTTCTTTCAAAATGCACATACCCTTTTATTTATTGAATTTGGCTTTCAGTTCCTACAGCCCTACTTCACAATTCTTTCTAGGAAGAGGAAGAGATCCGAAAGAAAATTAATGATCATACAATTTCATAAATTCATGACTAATATTAAGCAGAAGTGGAGTTCTTGGTAAAAATTAAAAAGAGAGGGATCAGATAATTTAGCTTTTATACAAGAAAACATTCAGAAATTCTAATTGGACCCCAAAAAGACAATAGAGTTTTCTAAATTAAATTCCCTAATCACTTCAGTTTAAAATTTCCCTTCTGTTAAATAATAAAGGGCCCAAATCTCTGTGCTAATACTGATACAATTTTATCAAGTAGGGGCCAAACAACAGTTGATTAAAAGAATTAAATCTCATCATAAAAGGGAAATTTAATGAGTTCTCATGAACAATTAAAAAGACAATTTGCATATTTAAGTCTATTGGAGAAAGGAAAAAAAAACATAAACAAGAAAGGTTCCACAGTAATCACATGCTGAGAAATGCTTTCCTTGTTCATCCTGAAGCTGTGAATAGCAAGCACTTTGGGAGGCTTATTAGTATGCATACTGGTGTGACCTGGTTTACCACTGCTAGACACTTAGGCAGGTGTTTAAAACAGATGCTCTATCTTTGTTATTATTATCCTTTTAATAATAAGGACAGGCACAGGGAAGATACAGCCATACTTTTGTGGTTAGTGCCAAACATTAACTCTTATTTAAAAAAAAATTATTAACTCTTTTAACAAAAGGAAAGGAAACTGGGAGGGAAAAGTTTGAGGAGGGCTTAGAATGCATCATTTACAGAACGAAGTCAGTCAACGTCTGATGTCTTTCACTGAATCAGGAAGGCATATGAGTGGGGGGAGAAACAATGGGCTGTAGAGGTGGCTGTAGAGGTGTACTGCTGTTAAACAGAGAACAAATTGCCCGAGTATTCTGTCTTTTCTGCATGTGTACCAATGCAGCCAACAGCATCACCTTCCATCGTGAAGGACAATGTTCTACTCTGTGGAAGTTTTCATTAACACTATAATTCTCATCTGAACCTTTCCTGAACCATGACTCTTGAATGTGCCTGTATTCACTAATGAAGCACTTTCAGGCAAGCCATGAAATCACAAAACTATTTCTCTGGGAAGTAATGTTCAAGACTGAGGACTGAGTGCCCTGATAATGCAGACACCAGAAAGACAGGGCACATGATTTGCAGATCTCATACTTCCAATTATAGAGCTGATTTCATTCTTTTTACACTGTCTCTGAGGTAGGAGGAAAATAGGAGTATGGGGGAACAGGCTATAGCATCTTTGCTGAGAAGAAAACATTAAGGAACAACAATGTATAACTCAATTGTGAAGCATCTCTTATTGTGTTGAAATAAAAAAAATCATTCATCTTCTAAGGGGCAAATAGAAATACATGAAATATTATAATGAATTAGGAATTAAAATGTTAAAATCTCTAGTTCATTTTCAAAGTAGATTTTTAGAGGTATTTGTTGCCTATAATGCAGCCAAAGATAAAATTTTAACTGCCTTTGAAGACATAAGTTAGTTACAGTTGTGTTATTTATAATGGGATTTTGAAAATCTTTTTATTCTACCTTTATAAGATGTGATAGTGAACAGATGCACTCTGAAAAGACTGGAGTGAGGAAATGTCACACATGTCTCAGTTCCTTGCCATTATGCAGCCCCTACTGCCTGAAGAACCTAAAGAACTGTATTTTCTATTATTGTATTCATCCCCATAGCATCTTTACTAAGAAAGGAGTTCAGAACTCCTTTTTTCTGCTATACTGCATCTGGGAAAACAAGTGCCCAGAGAGGGTAAAGGGCAGAACTGAACAAGAGTGGACATTTTCTATGGACCTATCCATTGGAAACATTCCGTCCCCAGAAGGAGTCCAGAATCTTGCCTATGGGGGAACAAGGGAAGGTAATAGGCATTCATTAAGTGCCTACAATGCCCTGTGCTAATCACTTTCTAAATGTTATCTCATTTGTGTGTAGACAATATTGATGTGACTCTTACTTGAGGGCTGTCTTCAGTGCTGGTTCATTTCTGTGAATGGTTTTTGTGTTTGGTTACATAACTGTTAGCTGGCTTAAATCATAAGGTCATAGATGGTTGGTAGTTTGGTTTGTATACTCTCTAGGACAGAACCATCACGAATGTAGGGACTTTTAATAAACATGCATGTTTCTCAACTATGAAGAGTTGAAAAACTGCCTGTGCCTTAGCAGGCTACTTTACTACCTTGTAGCACATGCTTTCACAGATATAGAACATGGATTTTATGTAAGAAATATTTATTGTTCCAGTCAATGGGTTATTTCTGACAAGCAAAACTTTGCCAGTGGCTCAAAATACTGACAGAAGCATATGAAGACTGCAAGTTTCTTACTACCTCTGTGAGCCAGCAGGCAATCATCAGTTTTGTTGTTTTTGTTTTTTGAAGTGAGTATTGTGCTAGCACACAGTAGGGATGGAATTGTAATAAAGCTGCCCACAGCCCCCAAATTCCAACATCATTATAATCCTGGCCCCACTGAACAGCAGGCCCACTGTACCTAGTTAGCCCTCCCACCAATGTCCTAACTTCTTCATAAATGCCTCATTGCTCATTGGCACAACACGTGTGTCCCTGAACTCAATTCCAACAGAAATAGCAGGTATGAGAATTGAGTTAAATCTATAAGAATACAAGCAATTCTCCAATTGATAAATGGTCAAAGGATATGAACAGGCAATTTTCAGAGGAAGATACTAAAGATATCTAAAAGCATATGAAAAAATTCTCTAAATCACTATTGATTAGAGAAATGCAAATCAAAACAACTCTGAGGTACCACAGGTCACCATTCAGACTGGCTAAGATGACAAAAGAGGAAAATGATAAATGCTGGAGAGGATGTGGAAAAATTGGTAGATTTTTGGTAGAGCTGTGAACTGATTCAACCATTCTGGAGAGTAATCTGGAACTATACTCAAAGGGCTATAAATAATTTCATAGCCTTTGACCCATAAATGCCACTTCTAGAGTAGTATCCCAAAGAGATCATAGAAGTGGGAGGAAGACCCATATGTACACAAATATTTCTAGCAGCTCTTTTTGTGCTGGCAAAGAATTGGAAATTAAGGGGATGATGATCAATTGGGGAATGGCTAAAGAAGTTGTGGTATATGGATGTAATGGAATACTATTGTGCTATAAGAAATGAGGAGCAGACAGACTTCATATTTACCTGGAGAGGCCTATACAAACTGATGCTGAGTGAGAAAAGCAGAACCAGGAAAAATTTGTACACGATTACAGACTCAACATATGTGTGATGACCAGCCTTGATAGACTGGACTCTTCTTAGTAATGCAGGGTTATAAGACAACTCCAAAAGACTTGTTATGGAGGGAGATGTCTACATTTAGAGAAAGAACTAGAAAGAACAGAGTTTGAATGCAGATTGAAGCATGTTACCTACCTTCTTTTTCTTTTTGGGTTTTGTTTCCTCTTTCCCATTGTTCATTCCATGTATTACAATCCTTATTTATAACCTGACTAATGTCTATTGTGAAAGTATTTGCAAATCCTATACTTGATTGCATGCCACCAGGGTGGGGGGGAAGGGAAGGAGGGGAAGAAAATTTGAAACTCAAGGGTTTGTGGAACTAAATCTTATAAACTAAAAATAAACAAATTAATAAAGACAAAATTTTTTTTTTAAAAAGAAACAGTAGGTGTGTCCATGTGATGGGAACCAAGCTACTGACTCTACCTGGTCACTGTCACCAGACCCATTCCCACAGAAACAGGTGTGTTCTTATATTCAATCATAATCACATCATCCATTTAGTTGAATACAGGACTACAATACCTATCTATCTATCTTGATCAGACACGATCACAATAGTTAGCCAATTAAAGGGCAGCATGACCAGAATGTTTAACCAATGAATCATAGATTGGATTATAAAGCCAAACTCAAGCAGCTTTCCAGAAGAATGCTGCTGTGAAAAGCTTTTAAGGCTCTGATTACATAGTATATTGAACCCTATTTATTCAATAATAAATCAGACCAAAACATTCACAGTAAATCAAGTTACAGCATTCAAAATGTTACAACTTATCACAGATAATGAAAACACAGTATTCACTATAACTTATCACAGAAAATTGCTAAATAGTTTTCACCACAGTGGTCACACAGTTTTGAACCAAGTATACTCATTTTGTCAATCAATCACTTAGTAACTGAATCATTCAATCATCCTGAAGGAGGGTTGCCTCCTTAAAGGTCACAAAATACAAAAGTCAATGTTCTCCACTCATGGGGCACACTAAGTAACAATATCAGTCACTACTCAGCACTCTCTTAAGTGGTAGTATAAAATACACAGGCCATACACCCCTCAGTCACAAAAGAGTTACAATCTTCTCAGTCAGTACACAGTATCCAAATAAAGTCTTCTTTCAACTTGACTCAGGGTATCCTCTCCTAGTCCCTGGATCCCCTTCCATGGTCCCAGCTCTTTCCTAGATTCACCAAACAGGTTCTTTGAACCTGGGTTCAAAGGCAGACAGCTCCCATTTCCTTATCCAGTTCTCCATGTGCTCACAGTGTCCAGGCCACCTTAAATCATTCACAATCTCTGTTTCCAAGAAGTAAAGGTTTAATAAAGCCACAAACAGGTTCATAGAAAATACCATTTCACAGTCATGCTTCCTCAGTCTGCAGCATCTCCCAGGAGAAGCTGGTAGATCCCCAACAGAAGCTCCAGTTGGTTCTCAGAATCAAAATCACTTCACCCAGGTTCCCAAAATCAAAATCATTCTGTCCAGCCTGCACCTTTCCTCTTCAGCCCCCTCTGGGGCTTTTTCTTATATACAGTATTCCTCCTCCCTTTTCTGTCCCTTCCTGTTACATCAGCAACAGGAATTCATATGTTCTGTTTCTTTAACAGAGGCTTAATTTGAACTAGGTACTAACTACCTCTTAATTTTCCAATAAAAAGGGATCTTTAAATTTTGTTACCATTACAGGCACCCCTCCTCCATTACCTAATCCCTTAACAAACACCTCCTGCCTTTTTAATATTAATCATATTTCTCTAGTATATGCAAATTCTGATTACATAATTGCATCTTTATCCTATAGAAATCTATCTTGCTTTCTCTGAAGTTGCTGGTTCCTCTTGGAATTTAGCCTGCTTCATGAGAGGTGCAATCTCAATAATTTTCTATACTTGGATTAGAAGTGGTCTGATAGAATTCTTTGAGATGATTCAACCACAACAAATCATAAAACCCCAACAGTTTTTGGGTGGGCAGAGCCCTCACGTCAATAATAGATTCTTAATAAGTACTTAAGTGATTGATATGTCATTTCCTTAATGACCGTAACTTCTATTTTTAGCAATTTGCATAATATTTTCATAGTAGCTATTTTGTGAGGTGAAACATGCATACATACATACATGTGTACATACATCACCTACATTTTATGGATTATGAAAAAAGACTCAATGAGGATGTATTATCAGAAGAGTTGGGACTCAAGATTTCCCTACATCCCCCTGTCCAATCCTTCTAGTAAGGAAGGAAATAAGTATGTATTAAACAACCTATTGTATGACAGGCTTTGGGGCATGTTTTATAAAGTTCTCATTTGATCCTTTTAATAACCCTTGAAGGCTGATGATATTATTATTGCAATTTTACAATTAAAGAAACTGAAGTATATAGCACTTAAGGGACTTGCCTGGGGTCACACAGCTAGGAATTGTCAGAGGCCAGATCTGAACTCAGGTCTTCTTGATTCCAGGCCCAGTGCTCTACCATGTCACCCATCCCTCCCCAAACACAGGCACCTGATTTCTCTTGGATGAAAACTGAATGATCACTTTGTAGGTTATATGTAACAATCCTTGAAATGAGAAAACTGAGGCAAATTGAGATTCAGTGACCTACTGTGGGTCGTACAGTTACTAAGTATCTGAAGTTCAATTTGAACCTCTTAGGTCTTCTTGACTCCAAGCCCACTATTGCATCCACTCTCTCACCAGTTAGCTCCATGAAGTGTTTATATTCAAGGAACTGCAAGTCAGTCAGTATAGCTAGATCAAAATATGCACAGAAGGAAGTAAGGTATAAGAAAGTTGGCAAAACAAGAGGGGATCAGTTATCAATTTCTTTAAATGCCAAGTAGAGTAATATATATATATATATATATATATATATATATATATATATTATATTGAGAGTACTAGGGAGCCCTTGGAGCTCACTAATCCAAGGAATGACATGATCAGATTTATGTTTGAGAAAAAATTCATACTACCAGCTGAATAGGGAACAGAGTGGAGTGGGGAGAGACTTGAGGCAGGTAGACCACTTAGTAGCCTACTGCAGCAGTTAAAAAGAAATAAGATGAAGGTGTGAAGTAGTATTGTGATTGAATGAGTGAGAAGTGGGCTTAGTAAAGAGGTTCTGTGAAGGTTGAACAGGCATGATTTGACAACATATTTGACTTATGTGTGACTAACAGTGAGAAATCAAGAATGATGCAGAAGACTCACACCTGGTTGACTGGCAAAATTATAATTCCCTGGAGAGTGAAAGGGAAATTTGCAAGGAAAGAGGGTTTTAAAGGGGAAAAAGGTGTGTTCTATTTTGTACACTTTGAATTTAAGATGCCTCTAGGAAATCTAGAAGTTTAAGGATTAGAGATATCCCATGCTATTATATGAATTTTACAGTGTTATCATTCTCTTTTTCTGTGCCCTGGGTTTCAGTTATAACTTCTCTAGATTTGGAAAATAATTCCTTTTGGGGAAGATGACGCATGGGATAGGGGAAGTGAAAGAGTTAAAGGTGTCTAGAGAAAGTCAATAATCCACTGTCTTTCACTGCCTAATTGTTTGTTTATACAGTAGGGGAAAAATGAGAAATGCTTATAAAATGGTTGATGCCTGGTGTTTTTATTAAGAAAAGTAAAAACCCATCATTATGTCACACTTTACAGTTTGCAAAGTACTCCTCACAATAGAGAGAATCCAGCTGCTCAATTCTCTAAGTTTTCTATTTTCTCTGACCAAGGGAATGACTTTTGTGCTGGAAGTGACAGGAAAAAAAAATCACTAACATGGAGTTGATACTCAAGACAAGTAAGGTTATAATTAGAAAGCAGCTAATTGCCTTAGATGTGTTAAAATCACGTTTTTAACATGCCCCCAGGTGAACCATATCTTTGAATGCTCAAAAAGAAGAAGATATGATTGCTAAACCATTGTTAGAGACATGTTAATTACAGTAGAAAATGGTTGAGATACCATAGCATTGGAGCTAGGTAAATGTCTCGGTTTTGAGCAAAGGAAACCAAGTAAAGTCTGAAAAGCATAACCCAGTGATTTTGACTTAAATTACTGCTAAACACCTCATTTCCAGGTCTCTCCAAATATCTTTCCTTATTTCCAGAGAAACAATTATTCTATATCTCAGGAATGGTTTCCAATTCTTGATATTGCTTTTCATTTTTGCCTATATATTCCACTATTGTCTTACATCTCTTTTCATCATGAACTTGAATAATTCCCATACTGATAGCATCTGCAATATTTCTGACAGTCACTGAAATATGCTTTTTAAAATAGCTGTAGCATTCACATATTTTCTTAGAATAACGTTCATTCTCAGAAACCATGGAATAACACACATACATACAACATACAACAAAGAAAACAAACACCTGCGTGTGGAACAAAATCTATCACTCAGCCAACAGAGAAGCAACTAGGGTTAGGATTAGATTAAAATCTCATTTCATCTGGTCAAGGACAAATTTTCTGGGTCAGGCAAGTTTCAGTAGAAACACATGAATAACATTGCTGTCTCTAAATAAACTATATCAGAATTGTTACTTGTCCCAAATAATTTTCACACCCCTGTACTTTAGTAATGCATAATAGTCCTATCTCAATAAGCATTCTAGGAAATTCATGCATTCATAGACAATAAAAAGGGCAGACAATTGACCCAATAAATGGCAATTTCAATACCCTTCAACAACTCTTTCTCAAGCTAGATTATATGTAAATAATAACTGAGGAGCTAAAAAACAAAAATGATAAATAAATGTAGAATATTTATAGGATAATTTCTAAGTTTGTGGATAAACACATATAATGGATAAAGTGCGAACTCAGTCAGACCTAGGTTCAAGTGTTATCTCTGAAATAAACTGATTCTGTGAACTTGGGTTAGTCAATTACCTTGTAAGTATCGCAAGCCACTGTCTCCAAGTCCAAATTGCAGAGAATGTTCAGATCTAATTTGATTGAAAGCATTTTCTCACTAGGAGTTGCCTATATCAATGAAATCAGAGATTATTAAAAAAAAAAGTAAGGGGAAGTACTAGTAACTGGAGACATCAACAAAGGTTTTGTTGTAAGTTAAGACCTCTCCGTGGGTATAAGAAAAATCGTAAAGAAAGGAAACTCATACATGATTCACTGGAGCTGGGACCGGTTTGTCTTAGTTGCCACAGTGAGTTGGATCTGAAGAAGAAAATGGGTACCCACCCAAAAGAGATAAAGGCATGCTCACCTTGTAGGGTGAGTGGGCTTCTGGCCCTTTTACTCAATATTTGATCTAAAAAAAAGCCTCTTTGAGTATTTATTCATCTTCAGTTTCATTATCACCATGTTGTATAAATCTAGTCAAATAAAGAGAATGCCTGCTCTGTGAAGACTTTGGTCTTGACTCTACAGCAGAATGAGCCACTCAGATTTACTGAAGAATAAGGGCATGGTACATCCCTTTGTCCTGTACTGGTAGGTTGGGGGCCCTTTCCAGTCATCCTGATCTATGTCTGGTCACTGGATCTAGACGGCTCCAGAGGAAAGAACATAAGCCTGCTTACTTTGTTCAAAATGTTGTGTTTTTTAGGCCCTGCACCTACCTTCTTTCAAGTTGGTGCCAGTCCTCAGAGCAGATGATTCCTACCAGTTCTTCAAGCACATATACTGTTATTCTTCAAAATAGGGTTCTTTAATAAAGTTTTTCTGTTTAATTTCCTCATAATTTAGAGTTTCTGCTAGGAATGATTACCTACATCTAAAGAAAAATTGTAAATCTGGGAGACATGGGGATACAATATCTTCTTTCTTTTTGCATCAAATCTGGAGGCTCATCTGTGAAAATACACATATTTTATTAGAGTATCCAGAACAATTTTATTATACTTAAATTTACTGAATTATACTTATATAAGAAGTAGGATTCTATATTGTCTAAAAAATAAAAAAAATATCAAAAGCTTAGAATATGGAGACTGAAGTCAGGACAATTTAATTCAGTAAAGAGAACTGAAAAAAAATGCTTCTTTGGTATTTTCAGAATGTGGAGCAAGGATATTTGAATGAAATTGACAGGGTATCTGTAATGAATTAGAATAAAGGAATATGGATGAAAATATGATTTCATTGATAAAGGAAATTTTTGGAAGAGAAAATTACCTCTCCTAATGCAGAGTAGCACCTTTTCTGAAATCCACAGTTTTAGAGAGTTACAAAGAGCACTGAGAGATTAAATGACTGACTAGTAGTACCACACAGCTTGCATGTGTCAGAAACAGGACCTGAAACTAGTCTTTTGGACTCTAACATCCATTATCTATCCATCACACCACACTTCCTGTCAACTGTATTAGAATAAATTAATTAATAAAGTAATTGATTAGTTCAACCATCCATTCAGTTATCTATGTTTGTTATATTCAATGATTCCTCCACTTCTTTATCTCTTTATCTATATTTCTTAAGAATGCATTGTCAGCCTACTTCTAAAAATCATTTGAGGTCACTTCTGAAGAGTATGATTAATGAATTCCATCTTTAAAAAAAACAGATTAGATGGTGCCTAAAGATAGATAACTTTGAAATTTTCCCATTTCCCATTCCTTCATTTCTAATTTGTTGAATCAATAGTCGTATGAGTTGACTATCTAAAATGATCAAATGATTGCTTTGATTTGCATAGCACTTTATGAAATTGCCTCATTTGAGAAAGATAGATAATAATAATGTGCTCTTTTAGGATTTAGAGCTAGAAGGCACATTAGACATCATCTCGTCCAACCGTTTGAGGAAACTAAAGCCAGTGAGGTTAAATGACATTTTAATGTCACAGCATGTAGTTATTTGCAGAGATGGGGCTTAAACTCAAGTCCTCCAAATCAAAACCCATTGCTGTGCTGAAATAAACACCACACTTGCCTTAATAAAATTATTGTGATAATATACATTCTGTCAAATTGTATTCAGACGTATGTGTTCATTAACATTATGAAATTTATTCTAAATATAAAGAATGAAAAGTCTGTTGGGAAATTTAAACAAATTTCAGGAAGACAAATATTGTGCAAACCTAACTCTACTACTTTTAAAGAAAAAATTCATGTTATATTGTTTCCAGTTATTATTAATATAGATGAGCAGAGAACAGAGTCACCTCATTGTTGATTCATTATTACTAAATACCTTACCCATGGAATACAGGTATAGGAAGAAATGTATTCTTTTTGCAGTGTTCTACACAGATAGTATCAGATGTGAAACAGAATAAAGGAGATCCCAATTTGTCATTGCAATGTGCAATTTTAAGCTATATAAACACTCATCTTAGAGTTTTAATTGCTTTTGGGTGATATGTTCATTTCTGATTTTTCCTTTATGCCTTAAGGGTACACAGTGACATAATTTCATTGTCAAAAAAGCTCACTGAAGAAAATCATTCCTTCAAAATTAGAATGGAACAAATGGAAACTAATGACTCTATGAGAAATCTAGAACTTATAAAACAAAACCAAAAGAATGAAAAAATAGAAGACAATGTGAAATATTTCATTGGAAAGACAACTAACCTGGAAAGTAGATCAAGGAGAGATAAAATAAAAATTATTGGAATACCTGAAAGCTGTGATGTAAAAGAAAGACTAGATACCATCTCTCGAGAAATTATCAAGGAAAAGTACCCTAATATTCTGGAATGAGTGGGGAAAATAGAAATGGAAGGAATCAACCAATCACCTCCTGAAAGAGATCCTCAAAGGAAAAATTCTAGTAATATTGTAGCCAAAATCCAGAATTTCCAGGTCAAGGAGAAAAAAGTAAGCAATCAGAAAGAAATAATTGAAATGTTGTAGGAACACCATCAGGATAACACAAAATTTAGGAGCTTCAACAGTAAGGGATCAGAGAGCTTGGAATGTGACATTCTGAAAGTCAAAGGAACTAGGTTTATAATCAAGAATCACCTACTCAGCAAAATGGAATATAATGCTTCAGGGGAAAAAATGGATGTTGGATGAAATAGAGATGTGGTTTTTTTTACTTTTTTTGTATTCATTCATTTATTTTTCATTTTCAACATTCATTTCCACAAGATATTGAGTTCCAAATTTTTCACCCCATCTCTCCCCTTCCCTGCACCACAAGATGGCATGCATTCTAATTACTTCTTCTCCCAATATGCCCCTTCTTCTATCTCCCCCATCTCTCTCCTTCTTCCCTTCTCCCTTACTTTCTTGTAGGGAAAGATGAATTTCTATACCCCTATACCCCATTGCCAGTATATCTTATGTCCTGGTTGCATGTAAAAAACAATTTTTTACCATTTGTTTTTAAAATTTGAGTCCCATATTCTTTCCTTTCCTTCCCTCCTCACCCAGACACATTGAGAAGACAGGCAGTTCAATATAGGTTATACATGTGCAGTCATGCAAAACATTTCCATAGTATTCATATTTTGAAAGAATAACTATATTTCCCTCCATCCTTTCCTGCCCCCTCCATTTATTCTATTTCCTCCTTTTACCCTGTTGGCTTCTGACTAGCCCCTCCCCCAATATGCTCTTCCTTCTATCATCTCCACCTCTTATCCCTGTCCTCCCTTACTCTCCTGTAGGGTAAGATACCCAATTGAGTGTGTATGTTATTTCCTCCTTAAGCCAAATCCAATTAGATTAAGGTTGACTCATTCCCTTTCACCTACTTGCTCTTCTCCTCCATTGTAATAGATTTCCCTTGCCTTTTTTATGTGAGATAATGTAAAACTGATCATGTGCAGCTCTCCTGAGGACTGCTGCTGTTGTAAATAACTTTAAGGATCTAATCTCACAGTATAGTGAACTATCTACTCAGCAATAAACTAAAGCAAAACTTTCAAGAAGCTAAAGCACAACGTTCACAGCAATATAACATAACAACTTATTACTAAGGTGGCCACATAGTATTAAACAAAATATGTTGTTAAGTAAGTCACAATCTCATCAATAAATATAGAATATCCAAGTAAAACCTTATTTCATATTGACTTCAGGCTAGCTTTCAATCATCCCTAAGCCAATCATTCTTCAGGGGTAGCAGAAAGTACAAGCACCATCTACCCCTAGGTCACAGTAAGCTACATCATCAGTCATCATTGAGTACTAAAGTAAAATCTTTTTTCATCTTAACTCAAGGCTGCCTTCCAAACCCCATGGCTCCTCTTCCACGCTCCCAACTCTCACATGGATTCACCCACCTGATGCTTGGATTCAAAGGTAGGCAGCTCTCCCAGCTCTTGCCTGGATTCACACACAGACAGCTCTCTATTCCAGTTCTATATCTCAGACCATGGGGACAATTCCACTCCAAGTCCTTCAAAGTTTCTGTTTCTAGAAAGACCAAGCTTAACAGGAATGCAACAACATTTACACACTTTGCCAGCACTCTCATCTCAATTGACATTCTGTCTCAGAAACAACACAAATCAACAGACAGAGTGCTTCTTTCTGACAAAGTAACATCAACACAGAACAACAGAGTACTGACATCACAAACATTCTCTTTCATAGTTCTGCTTGGTTCCAGATTGTGCTTGAGCTTTTATCTGTGATGCTCCTTCCTGTTCTACCCTCCTTGTTCTATTCTTTCAGCTAGTTCCTCACACCATGGTCTCCATGTGATGACATTAGGCCTATTTAGGGCAGAGAAGATCTCCAAATGCCCTTAGACCTATTAAGGGCAACATAAATGTATACTGTTTCCACAAAGACTTGACACAATCAAAGGCTAGGTTCAAATGCCCTTGAATAGCTGAAACAAGAAGCAAAGAAATACTTTTCTTGCCCTTACAGATAATTTGCACTATTCTATCTCTCCCTTTCTTCTCCCAATATATCCTTTTTTCACTCCTTAATTTTAGTTTTTAGATAGCATCCCTTCATATTCAACTCCCCCTTTGCCCTCTGTCTATGTATATACTTACAAACGTATACAAGTATAACCACATACACACATACAGTGCACGTGTGTGTGTGTGTGTGTGTGTGTGTGTGTGTGTGTAAAATGAGATGGAGAAGAAAACAACAAAGCACTCCAATATCTTTGCCAAAAAATACACCATACAAGCCTTGGATATGACTGAACAACAGCAAAAATCATATGAAAGGAAATTAGATATGGGGCAATGAGGCGCAAGGAACGAATGTACATACATATACACAGTGTGTGTGTGTGTGTGTATATGTGTGTGTATATATGTATATACGTATACATGCATGTGTATGTATATGTGTGTATAAGTCTGTTTATGTATACATAGAAAGAGGGAACAAGGTGAGTTAAATATGAAAGGATGATATCTAAAAAAATAAAATTAAGAGGTGTGATAAGAATATATTGGGCAAAGGAGAATTGGGGAGATAGAATAAGATAAATTATCTCACATAAAAATGGCAAGAGAAAGCTGCTACAATGGAGAGGATGAGAAGGAAGGTGAAAGGGAATGAATCCACTTTCACTGGATTTGGCTTAAGGCACCAATAACATACACACTCAATGGGGTATCTTACCCTACATGAAAATGGGAGGGGGTGTATAAGAGGGAGAGAAGATAGTAAGTAGGGCAGATTAAGGCAGGGGATAATCAGAAGCAAACACTTTTAAAAACACTTTGACAGGGTCAAAGGAGAAAATAGAATAAATGAGGGGTGGGATAGTATGGAGGGAAATACAGTTAGTCTTTCACAATATGACTACTAAAATAAATCCAAATTTAGAGTATTAAAAAAAAAACAATTGTCATCAAGGAAAACTGCCCTGATAGAAAGAGGGTACCCTTTAGTACCAGAGGATAAAATAGACATTAAAAAAAATCCACCAATTGCCTCTCAAAGAAGATCCCCAAAAGAAATCTCCTAGAAATATTATAACTGAATTCCAGAGTTCTCAGGTTAAGGATAAAATGTTACAAGTAGTCAGGAAGAAAAAAAATTGAATATTGTGGAAATATTGAGAATAACACAAGATCTAGCAGCTTCTACATTAAGGGATAGAAGCACTTGGAATGCAATACTCTGGAGGTCAAAGGTGCTTGGATTAAAACCAAGATTCACCTGTCCAACAAAACTGAGCATAATGCTTCAGGGGAAGAGTATTAATGATTTTTTTAAAAATCACAAACTTTTTTTGGATTTACCTGTGCCCCCAAAATGAAAAATTCCTTTTTTTTCCAATCTATTTGAAAAATAGATTTTCACAAAACCAAAACCTATGTGGTGAGTGCATCTGACAAAGTATGTGACTTTTTGATTCTGTATAAATCAGTTAACCAACTGATCAATCAGCAAATATTTATCAATGTTCTCCTATCTTGTGGTTACCATTCTAGGCTCTAAATATTCAAGGACAGGGTTAGTTTTGTGACTCCACTGGCCCTGGAGTCAGGAGGACCTGAGTTCAAATCAAGCCTCAGATACTTAACACAATTACTAGCTGTGTGACCTTGGGCAAGTTACTTAATCCCAAGTGCCTTCACTTCCCCCCTCCAAGATATGTTTGTGGACATGTACAAAGACAAAAATTAAACAGTCCCTTCCCTCTAGATACTTATATTCTCTGTAAGTGGATATAAAATATATTCAAATGAAGACAAAATTGTATCTAGGACAAGGTGGAGATACCAGCAGTTACAGAAATCAATTCAGGCCTCCTTTAAAAATTCTTCTACTTTTGTAAAAAGGATGGTAACGTCATGGATTCACAGTTGTAAAGGATCCTAAAAGTTGTCTAGGGTTATTTACTTTTGATTCTGTATTTTAAATTAAAATTAAAACCAAAAGTTCTGATAATTTTATTTTAATATAATTGATTTTTGTTAGAAAAAGAAGAAAAAAAGAGATGTGCCACACTTCCAACATATACCCAAACTAAGTTTCAAGTCACCAGATATTGTACTGCCATAAAATTATAAGGATCCTTCTAGTGCTTTGTTGAAGCATTTGTTGAAAAAAAAATGATGACAAAAGTAGGATGCGATCTATTATGTTGAAAAAGAAAACATCATAAAATAAGGAACATAGATTTAAAATGAAGTGTAGATGCTATTTAGCCTGGCTGCCTCCTTTAACAAATAAGTATGGTGAGATCTATACTTGTAAAGTAACTTTTCATACAGCTCATAAGAAGCAAAGAAAGTATGAGATATTTCCTACATATTGCTAACAGAATTTGAAATATGACTGATCTCTTTCACAGTATAATAGAAAAAAAAAGGACACACACAAAAATGTAAACTTGCTCACATCCCTGAAGGACTGGATGGTGGAATAAGTGTGTGGGCTCAGATACTGACCAACTTTATGACCCTGGGCATGTCACTTAATCTCCAAGCAAGACATTTAACCTATTTTTGCCTCAGTATTGTGAGGCTCAAATGAGAAATAGGTGCTTTGTAAAACTCCAAGTGCCTTATAAATTACCTATGTTATAGCTAACAGATAATATTTGTTATTTTCAACATTTATTTTTTTATTTTTATTTCAAAATTCTCTTTCACCAATGAGAATAAATATGATGCCCTTTATACATGTGAAGTCCTATAAGACTTATTAATTATGTTACAGGAAAAATAAAGTGAAAAATATACTTCAGTCCACACTCAGACTTCATCAGTTTTCTCTCTGGAGGTGACAGCATTTTCATGGGTTCATTGGAATTGTCATGGATCATATCATTCACAGTAAAGTCTTTCATGATTGATTATAATTATAGTATTTTGGGTTACTGTATACAAGGCTCTCCTCATTCTGCTCACTTCACTTTTTATCAGCATATAGAAATCTTCCCAAGTTTTTTCTGAAACCACTCTCTTTGTTATTTCTTACAGTACAAAGGTATTCCATCATGTCATGTACCAAAACTTCTTCAGCCATTACACAATATATGGTCATACCTTCAAGTTGCAATTCTTTGCCACCACGAAAAGAGCTACTATAAATATTTTTGTACATATAAGTCCTTTATTATTAACTATTCTAAGTATTAGAGAAAAAATGAGATAGAAAAATCCAAAAAGAAAATTACCACCTGGATCTATATGGATAGTTTCTGCTTCTAGTTAAACAGTTAATCCCCAGTAAGCAGGACTTTCCTGGAAGGTAGATGATTTATGTTTTTTTTTAATTAAATGTGCTTATTTACTTTTGGTTTACAACATTCAGTTCCACAGTCCCTTGAGTTTCAGATTTTCTCCCCCTCTTTCTCACCTCTTCCCATCATGGTGGTGTGCACTTGAATACAGGATTTACAAATATCTTTCCATTAATCATTAGTCGGGTTGTGAAGAAGGATTGTAACTTATGGAATGATCAGTGGGGAGGAGGAAACAAAACAAAATAAGAAAAAGAAGTAGCAAGTAGTTTGTTTCAATCTGCATTCAGAGTCTGCATCTCTTTCTCTGGATGTGGATATCTCTTTCAATCATGAGTCTTTTGGAGTTGTCTGATAACCTTAGATTGCTGAGAGGAGGCCATTCTATTGAAGTTAGTCCTCACACATACATTGTGTCTGTGATTGTGTACAAATTTCTCCTCATTCTGCTCTTCTGTCTTAGCATAAAGTTATATAAGTCTCTCCAAGTTATTATGAAGTCTGCTCTTCATTTCTTATAGCACAGTAGTATTCCATTACATTTATATCCCACAACTTATTTAGCCATTCCCCAACAGATGGGCATTCCCTTGTTTTCCAATTTTTTGCCACCACAAAAGGAGAAGCTATAAATATTTTTGTACATATGGGTCCTCTTCCCACTTCTCTGATCTCTTTGGAATATAACCCTAGAAGTGGAATTGCTGAGTCAAAGGTTATGTACTTATTTATAGTCCTTTTGGCATAATTCCAGACTGCCCTCCAGAATGACTGGGTCAGTTCTCAGCTCCACCAACAATGCATTAGTATCACAATTTTTCCACATGGTCTCCAGCATTTATCATTTTCCTGTTTTATCATCCTAGCCAATCTAACTAGTGAGATGTGGTGCCTCAGAGTTGTTTGGATTTGCCTTTCTCTAATCACTAGTGATTTGGAACATTTTTTCATATGCTTATAAATATCTTTAATTTCATGTTCCGAAAACTGGCTGTTCATATTCTTTGACCATTTTTCAACTGGGAAGTAGCTTGTATTCTTATAGATTTGGCTCAATTCTTTGTATATTTTAGAAAGGAGGCTTTTATCAGAGACACTGGTGGTAAAAATCTTTCCTGATTTTCCGCTTCCCTTTTAAGCTTCATAACATTGGCTTTGTTTGTACAGAACTTTTCAATTAAATATAATCAAAGTTATTCATTTTGCATTTTATAATGCTTTGTAACTCTTGTTTCATCAGGAAGTCTTTCCTTCTGCAAAGATCTGACAGGTAAACTATCCCTTCCTCCCATATTACTTACAGTATCAACCTTTATACCTAGATCATTCACCCATTTCAACTTTATTTTGGTGTACAGTGTTAGATATTGGTCTATGCCTAATTTCTTCCATACTATGTTCCAGTATTCCCAGCAGTTTTTGTCAGTGTGTTCTTATCCTCAAAACAGGGGTCTTTGGGTTTATCAAACAGTGGATTGTTATAGTCATTGGCTGCTGAGTCTCATTTACATAGTCTATTCCATTGATCTACTACACTATTCCTCAGTCAGATCTAAGTAGTTTTGATGACTGCTGCTTTATAATACAGATTAAAATCTGATATGCCTAGGCCACCTTCCCTAGCATTTCTTTACATTAATTGCCTTGATATTCTGGACCTTTTGTTCTTCCAAATGAATTTTGCTACTATTTTTTCTAGCTCTACAAAGTAATTTTTTGGCAGATTCATTGGTATGGCACTAAATATGTAATTTAATTTAGGTAACATTGTCATTTTTATTTTATTAGTACAACCTAGCCATAAGCAATTTATGTTTTTTTTCCAATTAGTTAGATATGACTTTATTAGTGTGAAAAGTGTTTTGTAATTTTGTTCATGTAAATCTTGGCTTTGTTATGGAAGTTAGATTCTCAAATATTTCATAATGTCTACAGTAACTTTAAATGAAATTTCTCTTTCTATCCCTTGCCATAGGAATGTCAAGGATTTATGTGGGTTTGTTTTATATCTTGCGACTTTGCCAAATTTGTTTATTATCTCACATAGTTTTTTAACTTGATTCTGTAGGATTCTCTAATTATATCATCATACCATCTGCAAAGAATGATAGTTTAGTCTCTTCTTTGCCTAATTCGATTCCTTTGATTTCTTTTACTTCTCTTATTGCTACTTCTAACATTTCTAGTACCAAATTAAATAAGAGGGGTGATAGTGGACATCCTTGTTTCACCCCTGTCTCATTGTATCTAGTTTATCCCCATTACATATAATACTTGCTGATGGTTTTAGATAGATGTTACTTATTATTTTAAGGAAGACTCCATTTATCACTATACTTTCTAGTGTTTTTAATAAGAATAGGTGATATATTTTTTCAAAAGGCTTTTCTGTATCTATTGAGATAATCATATGGTTTCTGCTAGTTTTGTTGTTGATGTGATCAATTATACTGATATTTCCTGATATTGAACCACTCTTACATTCCTGGAATAAGTCTTACCTGATCAAAGTGTATTATTCCAATGATGATTTGCTGTAGTCTTTTTGCTAATATTGTATTTAGAATTTTTACATCTATATTCATAAGGGAAATTGGTCTGTAATATTCTTTCTCTGTTTTGTCTCTTCCCAATTTAGGTATCAGCACCACATTTGTGTCATAAAAAGAATTTGGTAGGACTCCTTCTTCTCTGATTTTTTTCCCAATAGTTTGTAAAGTACTGAAGTCAGTTGTGTTTTTTTTTTTTAATTTTGGTAGAATACACTAATAAAGCTATCTGGCCCTGGAGATTTTGTCCTAGAGAGATCATTGATGGCTTGTTCAATTTCTTTTTCTCAGGTGGGGTTATGTAAGTTGTTTACTTCCTCTTCAGTTAGTCTGGGCAACTTGTATTTTTGTAAATATTCATCCATTTCACTGAGATTGTCAAATTTATGTGCATACAATAGGGCAAAATAATTCCCAATTATTGTTTTAATTTCCTCTTCATTGGAGGTAGATTCAACCTTTTCACTTTTGATATACCTAAATTGGCTTTCTTCTTTTTTTTAATCATATTGGCTAAAGGTCGATCAATCTTATTGTTTTTTTTCATACCAGCTCTTTTTAATTTATTAATTCAATGGTTTTCTTAAATTCTATTTTATTAATCTCTCCTTTGGTTTTCAGATTTATGTTTCTCAAAAATGTGAATATAAACTTCAAGGTTCCTTGAATATCTCTTAAAATTCCAGAACATCAAGCTTTAATATGCAAACAACAGTTTTCACTACATCTTTCTCCCAATGGAAACTTTCTTATTAGATCATAAATTCACATGGACTGAAAAATTTCAAGAAAGTACTCATTAATTACTTACCCAAGGCATTTTAGATGTGATTCATAAGGCCTTGGGCCAGATCATGTGTTCTTACTCTGGAGGTTGGTAGCATTTTTCATTGTAAGTCCTTTGGAATTATATTGAATAATTGTATTGCTGAGAAGCAAAATCATTCATAGTTAATATCATATAATATTCATTTACTCTGTACAATGTACTCTTATTCTAATCTCTTCAATTTGTATCAGTATATGTAAACCTTTCAACATTTTTCTGAAACATCGTACTCATTATATCTTATAGCTCTATAGATTCCATCATAATCATACACCACAACTTGTTCAGCCATTCCTCAATTCATGAGTATCTCCTTAATTTCTAATTATTTGGCACCACAAAAAAGAGCTGTTATAAATAATTTTTTTTTCACAAACAGTCAAAAAAACCTTTTTAATATCTCTTTGGGATATAGACCTAGTTGTTGTATGACTGACTCAAAGGGAATGCACTTTGGGTGTAGCTCCAATTTGCTTTCCAGAATGATCAGATCAGTTCACAGCTACACCAACAATGCATTAGTGTCTCAATTTTCCTACATCCCCTCCAACACTTATTAGTTTCCTTTTTGTCATTGTGCCCAATGTGATAGGTATAAGGAGGTACCTCAGAGTTTATTTAATTTGCATTTCTCTAACCAGTACTTATTTTTAGCATTTTTATATAACTATAGTCATGTTTGATTTCTTCACCTGAAACTTCCCTGTATGTATTCTTTGAACAACTGAGGGAATAACACATTCTTATAAGTTTGCCTCAGTTCTCTATATATTGAGAAATGATGGCTTTATGGAGACATATGCTATAATAATGTTCCCCAGATTTCTGTTTTCTTTCTACTACTGATTGTACCACTTTTGTTTGTGCAATTAAACAATAATATAATCAAAATTGTCCATTTTATATCTCATAATGTGTTTTATCATATATGTGGTCATAAATTCTTCCCTTTTCAAGTGATCTGTCAATTAATCTATTCCTTCTTCTCCTAATTTGCTTATGGCATCACACTTTCTGCCCAAATCTTGAACCCATTTTTACCTTGTCTTTGGAGAAGGGATAAGATATTTGTCTATACCTAGTTTCTTCCATACTGTTTCACAATTTCTCCATGAGGTTTGTGGGGGTTTTTGGTCAAATAGTGAGTTCTTCCCTGAGAAACTGGTCTTTAGATTTAGCGAACAGTAGTTCACCAGAGTCATTTACTGCTGTGTCTTATGTAACCTATTCTGCCAATTCACCAGTCTATTTCTTAGACAGTATTAGATTGCTTTGATGATCTGATATGGTTTTAAGATTTGATATGGTTAAACCACCTTACTTTGCTTTTTTTTATTTATTCCCTTCATATTTTGACCTTTTGTTCTTCTAAATTTATATTTTCAATTATTTTTCTAGCTCTGCAAAACAGATTTTTGGTAGTTTGATTGGTATGGAACTAAATAAGCAAATTAACTTAGGCAGAATTGTCATTTGCATTATGTTGGTTTGGCTTACTTAATCATACTTGATATTATTATAGTTATGTAGATCTGGCTTTATTTTGTGTTTTTTTGCAGTTGTCTTTATATACTTTCTGGGATTTTCTTGGCAAGCAAATTCCAAAGTATTTTATGCCATCTATCATTAAATTAGATGAAACTTTTCTTTCTATCTTTTGCTGCTGGACTTTGTTGGTAATATATAGAAATGCTGATGCCTTATGTGGGTTCGTTTTTTGTATCTTGCACCTTAGATTAAGTTTTTAATTATTTCAACTAATTTTCTAGTTGATTTTTTAGGATTCTTTAAGTGTACCTACAAATATCACCTACAAAGAGGAATAGCTTTTCCCCTCATTTCCTTTTCTAATTTTTTCTTTTTTTAATTTCTTTTGTATTTGTTTTCTTGGTTACATTATTCGTTTTCATTACATTTTTGAATTACACATTTTCTCCCTGTCTTGCCCCTGTCCCAACCTTAAAACAGCAATCCCACTGTAAATCCCCTCCGCTCCTCTGCTCTCTTATTTTCTGGTAGGGCAGGGAGGGTCTCCTTATCCCAGCCCCTGTTTATCTTAATTCCTAGTTGCAGGTATTGGAGAACTTTGAATTCAAGATTCTTTTGATTCCTCCCTTGTCACCCACCCATACTAGAAGGTTGAATACAAGCTATGGATTTGTGATTATACAGGACATCTTCATAGTGGACATATTGTCTCTCCTTCCTATTCCCCCCCCTTGTTCTGTTCTCTACCCTGTCCCTGTCCATTTACTGAAGTGTGTGCTTCCAGCATCCCTCCCGCAGACTCTGCCCTTCCTTCCATCCTCCCCCCTCTTATCCCCATGCTCCCTACTCTTCTGTGTGGCATGATGCCCAGTTTAGAGTTTATGCCATTTCTTCCCTAAGTCAAATTCAATGAGAGTAGTTGAAAGTAAAATTGTAATTGTTATCCCTTGCCTCTTCTCTATGGGATGATTAATCCCATTTTGTCTCTCCCTTTCTCCTCTCATTCTAGTCCTCTCCCACCTCAGAATTTCGCCTTTTGAAGTATCATCCCTTCACATTTAATTCATCCTATACCCTCTATATACACACATGCACAGATATGAATTCATATGCATATATAGCCTCCTATATGGACCTATGTGTAAGTATACATATATATACATTTGTATTCCCTTCACCTATCCTCATGCTAGGAAAAGTTTCATAAGTTACTGTTATCATTTTTCCATATT
>CM053594.1:233645635-233661486 GCA_028646575.1 Pseudocheirus occidentalis | reverse complement strand
AGACATCTCCTTCCATCCTGAGATTTGCATAGTTGTCTTTTAACTGTGTGATGCTCAGAAGCGTCCAGTTTTTCAAAATCGGTCATTACACATATGATGTATCTGTGACTGTGTACAAATTTTTCCTGGTTCTGCTCTTCTCACTCAGCATATGATTTAAGATTGATATTATTATTTGTGTTGAGTTTCTGAATATTGAAAGAGGGACTGTCTGACTGAATACTCACATAAACAGTTTTGACACACATCCAAAATATAGAGGAAGTCATATGAAATAAATTGTGTACCTTGAAGCGTTCTCTGTATCATGGAGTGATAGAAGGGGTTGAGGGAGGTGGTTGATGACTACCTACTGATGAGTTCTATATACTTGCTGCCTTTTGTTGGGCAGATCAGGGAGGATTGTGAGAAACTCAGTTGAACATAAAGGAATTCAATTTCAAGAAAAAATGCTAACAAACTATCTTTAAGGAATATTTTGAAAACATGGCAATTCATTATGAGACATATTATATTTAAATAGTTGCTACAAATTAACATTCTGGGACCCATGACAATGTTGGGGAAAATACAAGGCATGGCAAGTATGTAGCTAAAATGGGTTAGGCCTAAAGAGAAGGTGATAAATGAATGACTCTTAATCATGACAATAATGGAATTTTCCCAAAGGCCATTAAAACCAAAAGATGGGAAGCATGATTAATAAGTACTGTTGATGATTTAGAATTCATTCTTATGGAAGATGAGATGCCACCCTGACTCTAGCCAAAATGTAATATTTCCTGCCTGAGAAGCCATTACACTTCTGTTTCTGTTAGTTTGTCGTTTTTTTTCCAGGAGCCTGAATGGTATTAGCAATAGATTAAGAATGGCAATCTCATTCCTTCCTATTGTTACAGCCACTACATATACAGACACACACACACACACACACCCCACATGCACACACACAACGTACACATGTATATGTTTGACATGTGTGCATATACATTTACATATAAATGTGTATTTATATGTGTATATGTACATGCATACATGTGTTTAAGCATACTCATAGACCCTCTATAATCTACATAACCACTGATCTGAAATCTAGTCTTATAATTAAAGCTACCTATATGGCCTCACCTATCTCTCCTCCCAACATTTTGAACTTAATATGTCCCAGATGAGTTTGCTATCTTTCCCCTAAAGTCTGTTCCCCCTTTTGACATTCATTACTTCTTAATTCTTACATCTTCCCCTTAATGTAGGGCTGTATTATTAACCATGTGGGGTCTATGGAGTATTCTGGGAGAACTAGTACCTTTGATGTAAGGGCTTGCTGAATGCTTTTACAGACTGTTTATCATTTTGGTGTCTACCTTTACCCAGCTCTCACCTATGGCATTTAGAACTTGTCAGACAGTGAAGATGGCAAAGTCATCCACTGCAAACCTGGACTACCACCAGTTATCCTGACCTTTATCTTGCCACTGGAATTAGATGAATCCTGGGGAGAGAGTGAGGCTGATGACTTTATGTGACTCTGTGTCATTTAAATCCAATTTACTTCAGAGTCAAAACATCACACTATAATGCCACTGATCCTTTTTGAAACTAATGACAGCAACACAAATGCAATATTATTCCTATGGAATAGTATAATGGCCTCCTTAAATCTTTTCATTCATAATGTCTCTCCCCTTCAATTCAACTTTCATATATCATTCACAGTGCTATTTTTCACATGACCCATTGCCCCTTTGCTTCAAAATCTTCAAAGTTTCTCTATAGTCACCTTTAAAAGTTCACATATGCTTGCATGTTCTCTAAGATGTTCTGCAGACATTGTCCTTCATCAAATTTCCCTCATATTTCTGCCCTTTTTCATTCCACATTCCACATTCGCTCTATTCCTTGCCAAACCTCAAAACATACTGCCTATTTATGTTTTCCAAACTGTTCCCTATGCCTGGACTTACCTTCATATCCATATTTACATGTTGAGTTTCTAACCATTTGTTAAAGTCCAACACAAGTACTTCCTAGGAATTCCTCCCTGACTCTTTTCATTGTTAATCACCTCTCCTGTCAAAACTCTTCTTTCTTTCTTTTTCTTTTTTTTTGGAGGGAGGAATGCAGAGCAATTGGGTTTAAGTGACTTGCTCAAGGTCACATGGCTAGCTTTTTATGTTAAGTGTCTGAGGCCAGATTTGAACTCAGGTCCTCCTGACTCCAGGGCCGGTTCTCTATTCACTCTGCTACCTAGCCACCCCTCTATCAGAACTCTTAAAGCATTTTATTTTGTACCTTTCTAATACCTTATCAAGTAATACTGTATCTCAAATCTGTCTGTGTTGGTTTTTTTTTTCCATACTAGGCTGTGAATGTCTTGACGGAGGGCAGGAATTGTATCTTCTTGGAAATTTATGTCTCCCCAAACATCTTGAGCAATGCTCTACATACACTAAAAATTAGTATTGCTGATTGAAAGGATATTATGTCAAGTATGAAAGAGAAAACAAGCCTAAGAAGGATAAAATATTTTCTTACGGAAACATGACTAGTGAGGAGTTGAGGCTAGAGACAAGGTATTTGGATTCCAAATCTTCTGCTCTACCATATACTTATGGAATTACTCCTTCCCCCTCCCCCCCACACACTGCATAGCTCACAGAGAAACTTTGACTATTCTTAAGCTCACATACTCCTTTAAATACATTTTAAAATGTAATATCTTCCATATATTTTTACACTACGTTGGGGATAGTGATATTTTTCTCCATCCTTTATCCATTGTAACACACTGAATGTAAAAACAATTTTTTATTCCTGCATCATGTATCTTTTCATATATTCTTTCATATGGAGATACACAAAAATAATAAAGAAAATAACACCTTAAAAAACAGACTAGGTGAAATGATAAAAGAGATACAAAAAACCAATGAGGAGAAAAATGCCTTTTGCTTTTGCTTTTTGCAGGGGAGTAGGCAGAGCAATTGGGGTTAAGTGACTTTCCCAAGGTCACCCAGCTAGTTTTTGTGTGTGTATGTGTGTGTGTTAAGGATCTGAGTCTATACTTGAACTCAGGTCTTCCTGACTCCAGGGCTGGTGCTCTATTCACTGTGCCACCTAGCCACCCCAGAAAAATGCCTCAAAAAGCAAAATTGACCAAAATGGAAAAAAGAAGCACTAAATACCATCAAAGAAAAAAATATATTTAAAAAGTATAATTGGCTACATGGAAAAAGATGTACAAAAGCCCACTGAAGAAGGTAATTCCTTAAAAATTAGAATTGAGCAAATGGAAGCTAATGATCTTATGAGAAATCATATCGTTTGTTTATATGTATAAATAAAAGAAAACCAAAAGAATAAAAAATAATAATGAGATATGTAAGATATCTTATTGGAAAAACAACTGACCTGGAAAATAGATCCAAGAGAGATGATTTTAAAAGTATAGGGCTACCTGAAAGCCATGATCAAAAAAAGAGCCTAGATATTATCTTACAAAAAATTATCAATGGAAACTGCCCTGATATTCTAGACCTAGAAGGTAAGTTAGAATCTATCAGTTACCTCCTGAAACAAACTCTAAAATGAAAATGTTATAGTCAACTCCTAGAATTCCCTGGTCAAGGAGAAAATTTTGCAACAGCAAGAAAGAAACAATTCACAATCATAACACAAGATTTAGCAGCTTCAGCATTAAAGAATCCACAAGGGCTTGGAATATGATATTTGTGGGGGGGAGGGGGAGCAAGGGATCTAGAGTTACAAGCAAGAATCTACCTACCCAGCAAAACTGAGTAGAATATTTCATGGGGAAAAATACATATTCAAAGAAATAGAGGGCTTGTAAGCATTCTTGATGAATAGATCAGAGCTGAATAGAACATTTGATTTCCAAAGACAAGAATTAAGAAAAGCATGAAACAGTGAACAGAAAAGAGAATTCAAAAGTATCTCATTAAAGTTGAACTATTTCTATTCCTACATGAAAAGATGGTATTTGTAACTCATGGGACTGTTCTCAGTATTAGGATAGTTGGAGGACACAAACACATGTGCACATTTACATACGTTTACATACAGGTATATGCACATACATGCACACATGTATGTACATATATGCTTACACATGTGCATACTCAATGTGTTAATGTAAACACAAGTACATACACATGCATGTATGTCAGTTTATACATATAAATATGCATATAAATATACATGTGTATATGAATAGGTATATAAATTTCTCTATATCTATCTATATGTACATACAGATGTATCTACATTAATATATCTATAACCACCTGTGTGTGTATAAAACTGAGGGCACAGTGTAAAAAAATAAAATCAAGGGGTGAGAGAGGAATGAACTGGGAGAAAGAGAAATAGACAGGTAGAATGGAGGAAATGATCTCACATAAAAGAAGCAAGAAAAAGCTTTTATAATCGAGTAGATGAAGGGGGAGGTGAGACGGAATGAGGGAACCTTACTCTCCTCAGGTGTGACTTAAGGAGGGAATAACATATACACTCAACTGGGTATGAAAATATGTTTTTCCCTACAAGAAAGCAGGGGTTAAGGGGATAAAAGAGGAGGAGAAGGATGGAAGATAGGGCATGAGAGAAGAGGGTAATCAAAAGTAAATACCTTTGAAGAAGGTCAGGTTAAAAGGAGAGAGTAGAATAAATGTTGGCAGTGTGATAGGATGGAAGAAAATATTGTTAGTCTTTCACAACATGACAATTATGGAAATTATTTTGCATGTCTACACATGTATACCCTGTTTCTAATTGCTTGCCTTCACAATGAGTGTGGGTCAGCAGGGAGGAGGGTTTTGTTTCATTTTGGTTTTTCTCTCTTTTTTTTGGAAGGAGGAATGCAGGGCTATTGGGGATAAGTGACTTGCCCACAATCACACAAATAATAAATGTTAAGTGTCTGAGGATGGATTTGAAGTCAGGACCTCCAGATGCCAGGACCAGTGCTCTATTCACTGTACCACTTACCCACTCCTGGAGCTTATATTTTTAAAGACAAATGTTGAAAATTGTTATACATTATAAGAGCCATGCCTCAGTTAATAAATGCTCAAAGGATGTGAATGGGCCCAAGTTTCAGAAGAAAAAATCAAAATTATTTATAGCCACATGGAACAATATTCTAAGTCATTACCAATTAGATAAATGTAAATTAAAACTACTCTGAGATACCACCTCACCCCTGTCAAATTGGCTTATATTATAGAAAGGAAAAATGATACATTCTTGAAGGAAATATTGAAAAATGGCACACTAATGTCCTGTTGATGGACTTGCCAACCAGTACAGCCATTCTAATGAATAATTTGGAACTATAATCAAATGGCTATATAGTATAAACATATGCTTTGGCCCCACAATACCTTCACTAGATCTGCATCCCAAAGAGATCAAAGAAAAATAAAAAGTATCTATACATATCAAAATATTTATATCAGCTCTCTTTGTTGTGGCAAAGAATAGAAAACTGTGGGAATGTCCATCATTTTGAAAAAGGCTGAAGAACATATATTATTTAATCATGAAAATATGCTATTGTGCTAGAAAAAAATAATGAGGGAGGCGGTTTTGGAAAAAACCCGGGAAGATTTATATGAACTGATGAAAAGTGAAGGGAATAGAACTGAAGGAACATTGTATACAGTAACAGTAGTATTGTAAGTACACAACAATCAATTGTAAAGGCATTATATACTCTAATTAATAGCATGATCAAGGTAATTCCAAAGGACAAATGAAGAAAAAAAATCTACCCCCAGAGAGAGAATTGATGAACTCCATGTAAAGACTGAAGCATAAACTTTCACTATAATTTTCTCATTTTTTGTAACTTGGATAATATTGAAATATGTTTTGTCTCACTTCACTCATATAGTTAAAACCATATTACTTGCCTACTTAATGGGTGAGTTAAGGATTGAAATTTTATATAAAGTTTAAATCTTAATTTTTAAGTGAATTGTAAAATTAAGTACACCCCCACACACCCAAACCCCCCACATACATACATTCATACATATATATATATATATGTATTTTTGTGTGTGTCTGTGTGTGTATACAGGCTTATCACAAGTGTAACCCCTGTCCTATCTCACAGTGTGTATGTATATGTATGTGTGTGTGCATATATACACACATACATATACACATATACTGTCTATATATACATATATACAGCTGTATATATGTATACTTGTGTATATATGTGTGTGTATTTATATGTGTGTGCACACACACAGAATACATATGCATACATGTGTGTATATAGGCATAAGCATATGTATATGCATATGTTTTTGTATGTGCATGTGTGTATGTGTGTGCATATACATACATGCATGCATGCACGCACACACACACACACACATATATATATATATGTATACTGCGAGATAAGACAGGAGTTTGGCCTATGATTTTATTAGTAAAGAAAATTTCTTATGAGAAATTTCCTTTAGGAATACAGGCCAATTCTCTATCTCAAATTGAGCCTTAGAAAGTTTCCTTGAATCCTTACTAAGAGTTTAAGCTTGTAACCTAGAGTCAAATAACCAACAGGTGTTGAGGAAATGTCCACGTGTCCACTTGAACCCCAACCTTCTTGTCTCAAGCAAGATCTTTAAGTATTGTATCTAGTTGCCTGTAAAGTAGTATAAATACTTTAGGTGAGAGATAAATAACACATGAGGGGCAATATTGTATTAGTAGGCAAAATTCTTCATTATCATATAAAACAAAACTAAATAAACAGATCACGGAGTTAAGAAGTATACCTTTCTATCATGGAATAAAATAAATGCCAACCAGGGTACTTTTTGTCTCAGTTAACATCATTAAATTCCTTAACCATAAAGAAAGTCTATATACAGAAAATAATTTTCTCAATTTTTAAAGGTCCACAGCATCCAATAAATCTAGTTACATAGGAATAAGGTTTTTATAAATTTGTTTTTGGGTTTTTTAAGCATTAATTTAGATCATGAAGGGAACCAAAGAGAAAAAAAAAAGAAAAAAAAAACAAGTTGTAAAGGAGATCAAATGCCAAAGCAGTTTATATATCTGGGAGATCAGATCAATTTTGTCCTCTCACCAATCAACATCAAATTCGGAAATCTTATAATGAAGCTGATGCAATAGAAGGAGTGTTATTATCTCAGAAAAATGTAAATTACCTTGAGTAAATGGAAAATAGCAAAACGATCTCCAGCTCTTTCATGGGAAGATTTGCACATAACACTAGGCCGTCATTGGCATTATGCTTTCTTGTTCTGTTTCTAATAGCCTGACTTCGAATTGGTGGAGGCTCCACAATGTTATTTTGTCGTACTGTTGTTTAGGGCTTCTCCAAGTAAACTACTTTAGATAACTCAATCAACCTAATCAACCCTAATAAAGCCTATTAATAACCAAGAATAAGCCCTAGTTTCTTTGGTAACTCAGTATTGTCTTGGAGAGTGTGCCACACTACAACTGGCATAATCAGAGCAGGATAGATCTACCTCCTTACATTTGGAACCGAGAGCAGGATAGTCTACCCCCTTACACTTGAGTTCAAATTTCAATGCAGCCGTTCACTAGTTCTGTGGTCCTAGGCAAGTCACTTAAATGTTTTCAGTCTCAATTTCCTTATCTGTGAAATAGTTATGATAGTAACATATTCACTTGGTGAGAATCAAAAGAGACAATATATATGAAGTGTTTTGTAAACCATATATATATGTCATCATTGCTATTGCTTTGGAGCCCCTGTGTCCCACTGCTTTTAATGAATCAAATATCTGACTGAATTGTCAGATGAAACATCAGGTCTGACTTATAGCAGGATGAACCACAGTTGAGCATTCAGATTTATATTCATTTTTCCCTTCAAAGTTAATTATGTATATATAAATGCCTTGTGATTATGATCCTAGTGAAGGAGACATAACCTGCTTGAGGAAAGGTTACTATGTCTTGGATTTCTTCCAAATCTGTTCTATACATTTAATACCGAGAAACAAAGAACATAAGGACTGCAAGAGTATTTCTGGGTGGACTCCAGGTATTTATAAGGAATAGCACTAGTTCTGTAAAGCATTATAACAGAATAAAGTAGTAGGTTTGCAAAAAAAAGTGTTCCTGAAGCCAGCTGAAGGAGCAGAGAATAAAATCATTTAGTTTGAAATTGACTACCATCTATCAGAGTAGCCTACACACACACACACACACACACACACACACATACACATGCACACACAGAGCCTATACATATGTATGTATATGTATGTATTAGAGAGAGGGGGGTAGAAAAAGAGAGAGGGGGGAGAGAAACAGAGAGAGACAGAGAGAGGGAGAGAAAGAGAGAGAGACAGAGAGAGAGAGAGAGAGAGACAGAGAGAGAGAGACACAGAGAGAGAGTTTCTCTCCCAACATCTGGAAGCTGAATGAGAATTGAGATGGAGTTTTCTTGAGACCAGAATCTGGTGAAGGCCACCCAGAAGGCTGATATTCCGTCTGGGTCCTACGGCCAGCTGAACTGCTGGAGGACAGAAGAAGCATGACCAGGATAAGAATTTGTTTCTTCATGGCCTGACTGATCCTTGAGTTCCAGGCAAGAGAAGTGGTGAAGGGTTTGAGATGTGCTGGACATTCAGTTGGTGCCAGGGATGCCCTAAGGACTGGACAAGGACCTGGGAGCAGTCTACCTCTGAGGACTGGATGAGAACCTGGGAGCTGTCTGCTTCTGAATCCAAGTGACAGTTTGATGGATTAAGGAGGGAGCTGGATCCATGGAAGGGGATTCAGAGAATCAGAGAGACTACCCGGAGTCAAGATGAAGAAAAGGCCTGCCCTGGGAGGAAACTGAGGTTTGCTGGACACCAAGGGGTGGTTTTATAATGAAAATATTTGCAATTAATGTAGTTATTTAGTAATTGTGAATCTAGATTAGTGACTGTTTAAGGTAATGGTTGCCCCATGAGTGAAAGATTGATATATTGTGAATTGATTGAATGATTAAGTGAGGACGGTTTCCCCCTTAGGGAAAACAGATGATTAATCTTTTGTTCCTTGTTCTAAATATTGTGACCACTGTAGTGAAAACTGTGTGGTGATTCTAATGTTAAGCTGTTATGAACACCATATTGTGATTTTATGTGGTAAGACGTAATGTTGTGAATATTATATTGTGAATATTGTACTGAACCTTGATTTGTAATGGAATAAACAGAGTGTTCACCATACTGTGTAATCCAAACCTTAAAAGTTGTTCACCAGAGCTTTCTTTTGGGAATCTGATCATGCATGGCATTACAACGAGCAATTCAATACAGCCTGCACATGAGTAGATATGGAGAACATTTCGGCAATGGACACATTGTGAAACAATTATGATATTTCCCTGCCTCCTATCCCTCCCTCCACTTGTTCCATTCTCTTCTTTGCCCTGTCCCTTTATAAATGTGTGTGCTTCTAGCAACCATCTCCATCAACCTGCTCACCCCTCCATCTTCCCCCCTTTCATCACCTTCCCCCCTACTATCCTGCAAGGCAAAATACCCAATTAAGAGTGTATGTCATTCCTTCCCTAAGCCAAATTCAATGAGAGTAAGGTTGACCCATTTGCTTTCGCCTTCCTGTTCTTCCCCTCCATTGTAACAGTTATCCCTTGCCTCTTCTATGTGAGATGTTTAACGCCATTCTGGCTCTCCCTATCTCCTCTCATTCTAATCCTCTCTCACTTCTCAATTTCACCTCTTAAAATATCCCTTCCTATTCAATTGATCCTGTACCCTGTGAAAAATGTACACACATATACACACACTCACACATGTATTAATATGCATATATACCCTCCCATATAGACATGTGTATGTATACATACACACATGTATATATAAGTATATATGTATACATATGTGTATGTATGTGTGTGTATCTATATGTATATGTGTGTATGTGGGTGTGTGTATACATTTATATTCCCTTCACCTATCCTCATACTGAGAAAAGTTTCATACGTTAAACATTGTTTTTACACATTGGTATGTAAGTAGCTCAACTTTGATAAGTTCCTTAAGATTTCTGTCCCATGTTTACCTTCTCATGCTTCTTGTATTTGAGTGTCAGATTTTCTATTCAGCTCTGGTTTTTTTTCCACAAGAATGCTTGAAAGTCCTACACCTCATTAAATGACCATAGTTTCCCCCAGAATATTATACTCAGTTTTGCTAGGTACATGATTCATGTGTTTATTCCTAGCTCCCTTGATCTCTGAAATGTCAGATTGCAGGTCTTTGGATCCCTTAATGTAGAAGCTGCTAGATCCTGGGTTATCCTGAATGTGTTTCCACAATATTCAAATTATTTCTTCTTGGCAGCCTGTAATGTTTTTTCCTTGATCTGGGAATTCCAGAACTGGGATATAACATTCCTAGGAGTTTTCATTTGGGGATCTTTTTCAAGAGGTGGTCAATGAATTCTTTCAAGTTCTATTTTGCTCTCTGGTTCTAAAATATTGGGGCAGTTTTACTTGAGAATTTCTTGAAGGATAATTTCTAGGTTCTCTTTTTGGTCATGGCTTTCAAGTAGTCCAATAATTTTTAAATGGTCTCTCCTGGATCTATTTTCCAGGTCAGTGGTTTTGTTCAAGGAGATATTTCACATTGCTTTCTTTTTTCATGTTTTTTGATCTGGTTAATAGTCTCTTGATTTCTCATAAAGTCATTTGTTTCTGTTTGCTCCACTCTAACTCTGAAGGAATTATTCTCTTCAGTGAGCTTTTGTGATTCTTTTACCATCTGGCAAATTCAACTTTTTAAGGCATTCTTCTTTTTCTCATTGGCTTTTTGGGCCTTTTTTGCCATTTGAGTTAATCTATTTTAAGGTGTTATTTTCGTCAGTCAGGCTGTTGACTCTCTTTTTATGATTTCCTTGCATCATTTTCATTTCTCTTCCCTATTTTTCCTCCTCTTCCCTTATTTGGTTTTCAAAATACTTCTTAAGCTCTACTTTGGTCTACAACCAGTTTCCATTTTTTGTTGGAAGCTTTTGGCTCAGGAGTTCTGACTGTGTTGTCTTACTCCCTTCCCATGCTTTGATCCTTTTTGCCCCCTAAAAAAGCAATTTAATGTTGGATTGCTGGACTTGCTTTGCTTCCTTTGCCTGCTCACATGGTCAGTCAATTATTTGGCTTTTGAGCTCTGTAGAACTCTGCTTTCAGAGGGGAGAGCTCTGTCCCAAATCTATTGGATTTTTGCAGCTGATGGAGCTATTAGGAGGCTGCTCTCTCTGCAGCCCTCTCCAGCTTTGGTTCACTGAAAATGCACCTTAGAACCACCACCCAAGATCCTGATCCAGGAAGCTCAAGGCAAGAGCACTTAGCCTCTGAAGGACTGCTTGGCCCCCCTGAAATCTGAGCACACTGAGTCTTAGAGTATTTCATTACTCACCAATATTTATTCACTTTACAGTGTAAAAATAATATTTAAGCCTGACTTTCCTGAGTCAAAATCTAATCTTCTTTCTATAGTAATACGCCTTCTCATTTCCAATCTCTCAGTACAATAGATAAAAACATTGAATGGGAAACCAAGAAACCAAAG
Organism: Pseudocheirus occidentalis; assembly: GCA_028646575.1. Taxonomy (NCBI): domain Eukaryota; kingdom Metazoa; phylum Chordata; class Mammalia; order Diprotodontia; family Pseudocheiridae; genus Pseudocheirus; species Pseudocheirus occidentalis. The sequence goes on along the minus strand of CM053594.1, from coordinate 233,649,862 downwards.
TTCTAGTTCTGTTCTTTTCTGATTCCCCTTCCTCCCATCTATTAATGCCCCAACCAAAATGCCTTGTGTTCATCTTACAGGGATCCATATATGTGTATATGTATATATGTGTTTATTTGTATATGTGAGTACGTGCATGTGTGAGTTTGTGTGTGTGTGCGTTTGCACATTTTGTTTTATGTCATAGAATGTTAGTTGCAAGTTGGGCATGGGGGGAAGTTGTTGCTTTAAGTTTTCTATTTCTATCCTAAACCACAAGTACCTATTAGGTATTTAATAAATGCCTTTTGTTTGTTTGATTGCTTGACTGCCCACTAATTGATGGCATCATCTTAGAAAAGTCACCTATCTGCTAATTTGGTTCATCCATAAAAATAAGGAGATTGAGTAAAATAACCCCTTCTCTTCTCATCAACAAGCTACCTTGTGTGTATTTTCTCATGCACTAAAATATTCTTTTCTGTGTTGTTCATGTCACCTCCTTCAAATTAGATTATTGTCCCTTCACTACCTCCCTCAGTGTTTAGAATAATGAAAAATGTGTGTGTACATGTATGCATATGTATTATTTAAAAACTGTTTTGTGTATCACTGGCATCATTGGTAATATGATCTAACCTATACCATATGTGTGAACTAATTGAAAAGTTTGATAACAAAGCTCAGAGGGATCTCAATGGCATGTTTTATGTATATCACTTCCAATTGTAGTAAAGGTAAAAGATATTGTGGTAACTTTGTTATCAAAGAATATCTAGTCTAATGGGAAACTTTTAGAACACAGTCAGAGTTTCTTGAAGATCTGAAAATTGGAAGCAGCCTGAATCTGTCATTCACAAAAAGCTTTTAAGCTAACCTGGAAGCTACAATTACTCAGCTTGCTCTCATTTTTGTGTAGGTACTCTTTTGGGCTAATTCATGGGTCAGTTCAGAATGCTGCCACCTTAGCAATTTCCACTGTCCCCTTGGGGAACTACTCTAGGAAATCTCAAGTGATTTCAAACAATCACATGTACTTTGGTGTTTAGACTTTGTAGTGAAGACAACTGCTACAGATGACAGCCATCCTAAGAAGCCAGAAACAGTTTTTGCCCTTTAGTGAATCAGGTCTGTTACCTGGATGAGATGTGAATTGCACTTTTACAGCTCAGTACATTCAAATGATTGTAGCGGTATATTCTGCATATAATAATTCTGACCATTTGTTCCCATGTTAGATAGCACATCTGAATCACAAGGCAATGGAAGCATTATTAATGAAGGTGATGGAAAATGAATGACTGGTCTTTCTTCTGAGCATTACAAGGGGAGAGGGTTGTGTGACAGGTACAAGGAATTTAATATTTTTACTAGTTTCTAAAGTCATAATATTTTAAAGACATTTATTAGAATTTATCTATTCATTCCTCTAAAATTATTAGCTTTGAACATTTTAAGTGCAGTAAACCTTTTGATTGTCAATTATACAGTCTCATCCTACAAAATGTCACAACAGTCACTGTCTCTCAATCCCATTCCCCTTCAGGGACTTGGTTTACCATTTATAAAGCAATTGGCAGGACAAATGACATACAATAGGCATGTAATGTTTTTTTTTTTACTATTGACTTTGCAAAATTTAAAGTGATATATTAATTCCAACCAATACTATTACTATCACAAGTACCACTACTATTCTATTACAACCACTGATAGTGGTAGTTGTAGTTGTAGCAGCAGCAGTAGGAGCAACAACAGTTGAATTCTCCTATCTCCCAAGAGATAACAATAGAAATTGTCATACAACAATTCACTATCATACTATTATCTTTTTATAATTAACATTATTCTAGACTTTTACTCAGGTGGATACAATTACAACTTTTTGTAATAGTTGAAAGAATTTTTGTATCAGTTCAATGAATGCATCTTTAGAATTATTCCGATAACAGATATGATGACTGTGATAATATGTGCTTCATCCAGCTCCCCTATAGCTTTAATTTCATCTTACAGGTGTCTTTATGTTGAAAGCTTTTTATTTCATGTGGCTTCAAGATTGTGAGTGTTTGAGAGACATCTATTTAAAACATTGTTCTTAAGTTTTTATGGATCATTTTAGGTCTGACTGATTAAATGTAACATTGTTGTCTGTAACAACTCTTTAGTTCCAAGAAGAGCTTAATGCCTTTATTTGCAATATGGAAATTTGTTGTCTATAAGTTTACTAAATTACTGAGTTTCTCGTGTGCAATTCCTGAGTCTATGTCATAAATTTCTAGGTATTAATAGGTACTTAGTTGTTGAAACCTGCACAGATTCTATAATTTACTTATATAATCTTCATTTATCAATAAACCCAAACTTCTTAATAATTATGAATTTTTAATTTTTGGTTGACATATTTTGATTTTAAAATACCATCATAAATCGTTTCATTTCTCTAAACTGACCTACATGACTTAGTCATTGTTCAATACTTCTGTGGTGAAATATTGCTAAAAGTTTTAAAATTCTCCTCATGGATCCATAAGTTCTATTGGGAGGTAAGCCAGTTTCAGATACAGTGTCATGTACTTAATAACAGACATTACATTGGCTCATTGAAGGGATGCCTGCTTGCTCCAGAAGCATTGCTTTAGGTTTTTGACTTGTTTATATTATGTGCTGAAAATGTTTACCAATTATCTTTCTCCTTTTATGAGGCGATGTTAGACTTTCTATAAATGAATCATGATGATACATATTTGCTTTTGTTAACATTCTATTGGTTTTAGTTAGAATGTTTTCCAACATTATTATCACTACCTTTACAACTACACCACTACACAATAAGAGTGATGTTATGTAGTATGCTCTTCCCTTTGAGTTTCAGCTTCAGGATTCCAATAAGTCTCTTGGCATACACAGCCACAAACTTCTCTTTAATAACTTTCTGCTAAATATGTTTTAATCAAGGTATTTATAGGTACAGCCTTTATCCTTTGGTTCAACATGGCCCCAAATTTAAGCTTGAAGACATTTGTTTTTGCATTTTCTTGACATAGGTAAAGACCTTTGCATTTACCAAGTCCAGATGACATTTTGAGATAACTGGAGAAAAATTTAGTGAGATAAAATAACTGTTTATTGGATTCATGTAGTTTAATGAAATGCAGGTACATCAAATGATTAATAAGATATTTTGTATTGACTCTACATTTAATTACTCATCATTATCAGTTATACTTAGAAGAGATGACAATGAATTTAAGGCTAGATAAGACCATGATAACTTTTAACTGTCTTCCTGCACATTGTTACATTTCACACCAATTGTTCTTGAAATTATTATTGCTGGAAATTTTATTTTTTAGTGCTTGATATATTTTTACAAAATATTTTTATTATCATTATAAATGAAAATATTGCATATATTTTCTGCACATGGAAAAGCCATGAGTTTGAAACTGAGTCAGAGGCATGGCAATAACCAGAATAGCAGTCTAATTCATGTTTTTGTTTTCTGGTGGTTTATGCAAAAACTGTTGAATGAATAATATTTCCTTCCAATACTTATATGTAGATTTTTGGCGGGAGTGACACATATAGAATGCATTCTAAACTCCCATTATTTCAGAAATAGGAATATTTATTTAAAAATGTGTATACAATTCTGAGAATTTCTGAAGTAAGAATGAACAAAAGATAACAGATAGGGTCTATTAATAACAGAAAATGTTTGACAGTATTATGAAATGGTAACAAAAATATTCTGGAAAAGACTAAATTACCTTGCTACTCAGAAAGCCAAAAAGCTGTTGATAGAGGCAATTTGACATAACTTTTTACCACAACAAAATCCCTAAGTTTCTTCCAGGAATTTGTTTCCTGTGTAAAGCCAGAACTCTAACAAGGAATAATTGGCTGTGAGGCCTAATCTCTCTCACTTGCCACTAGCATCCAATTGTTGCTGGTGGTACATCTTATAAAAAAACATAAGTATCTAACATAAGAGGAAAATGAATGAAAATCCTGAAGACATAGGACCATTACCATTAAACCATAGGACTTATTTTGAGGTATATGTTCTATTGTGACACCAAACCTAAGCCAATCATTTCTAGAACATTTTCCTATAATAGACAAGAACAGTACACATTGAGGCTAAGGAATTAATGACACAAAACATTTAATGCTGAGTTGTATAACACTAACCAATTTAGAAGTAACAAAATCATTCATTTGAAACTATAATGGATTTCAATA